>JAOVVO010000033.1:0-248838 GCA_028564675.1 Onchocerca lupi
TATATATATATATAATGAATAACGTGATGGAAAAAAGTCATGTAATGAAACGAAAAATCAGTGAATGCAAGGTGAAATACGAAAAAAAAAAATAAACAATCTAAAATCCTTATGTTTAAATAAATTGGAAAGAGTCTAACCTTAGTGCAACTTCGTGTCGAAGAATACGCCATACATTTATAAGTATTCTACCTTTCGGAGTTGGATCTAATTCTTTTATCCAACGACTTTTTTTTTGCTGTCCGGGACGATAATAATCATTAATCTCTGTAAAAATTGAACTTATGTGGCATAATAAGTAGAACTTTTCGCAACTTTTGCTGCAGTCTAATGCATATTACATAGATAACACGACATGACAGTAATTTACTCTATTGTTTACCGGTTTTATTTTAAGTCGACCAAACCTTTAATTACACAATGGTGGTAAGGCAGAAATTTCAAAGGATCTTTAAAGCCATCATTATACTATCTTTTCTCCCTTCTCTTTCATTCCCATTCTTTGCAACTTAATTTTCATGATATTTTTAATCATCCTGATTGAAAGAATTATTGTTCAGGATTTAACTTCGCTTCGTAACAATTTTGAAAGTTTTGTAACATTAGATATTAGAGAAAAAAAATTAAAGTGCCGATAGGAACGCGTGAAATTTCCGATAGCAAGTTCCTCCCAATGACAAGTGACCTTTCAGTTAGATAACCCCAAGAATAGCGCTGAGCATTATATCCAATAACTATGTCCGGATCGTATCTGCAATTTTGTGCAATTGCAAAATTTCCTCATAAAACAATTAGTTACTAAAGCAGTAATCAGTTAATTTAATAATCTAATGCTATCTGAATGAGATTCTGATACTGGTATGGCTAAAAAAATTAAAAAAAGCCATATTCAGAAAGCGGCCAAAAGAAAATGAAAAACGAACTTGCGAACAACACCGACAAAAGCATCAAACAGATCAACTTCAGAAGCTACGAAAGTATATAATTTCTTTTGCTCAATCAACGCGTCATCCATATTCAACAAAACACCATCCACACTGTTTATTTCATCTTGCACGCAAACATCTGTTGAAATTGTGTAAAATATCCCCAAAATCTTAAACATACATAAAAATATATTTCCGGAAAAATCTAGCTGTTCAACATTCAAAGCATTATTAAAATAAAGGCAATAAAAACAAATTCGTCCTAGCATATAATTATATATCGTCACTTGGTCGTGCTGTGGATCCGGTACCGGCATTCCACGAGATGACAATGCTAGGATCTCCATCGACATCACACAGAGATGATGAATATCTGTTTGTTCTGCTTCATTAGTAAATGGAGTTACCGAAGAGGCAACTACAGTTTGTTCCAGCTTTTCTTCTATATTTTCATACTAAAATTTTACATTGATTTCATTAATTTAACAGCATTCAGTTAAGTCAAACCAAATTCTCCCACTCATAATTTTTTAAATTTTTTAACTGAAGATTTACGTTGATGAAGCTCTTTTCGGTGAATGATTCGATGAAAAATTGCTCAGCAGCAACTTCCTTTCCCGGTTGAGACATACTTTCAATAGATTCCCCTAAAAAAATACATTTATTGAAAAAAATATTTATAATTTCAAGTTCTCTTAATGTGGAAATTCCCTTTCATAAATACATCAAATAATAGTGTTCTTGAAAGCAATGTATCAGCTCAACGAAAGAGACAAGAACCATTATATAGATAATCAGATATTAAAGTATGGAATTATTCACCACGAGCCTAGAATTATCGCAAAATTTCAAAAAAGCAAAAAAACTAAAACCATTATCTGTACTGAAGGATTGTTTAAGATCATATATTTGATTTACTTTCCTTCGAAAAGACAATCGTTTAATAGGGCGCAGCCATAGTTCATTTTTTGAAAACACTGGCTTTAAGCTGCAAAATACTACATCAATAATCTTTAAAAAATAATTGTTGAAGTCGTGATAAGACATAGAAAAAAAACTGCCGAATCATGAAAAACTAAACTGCTACTGTAAATTTTCTTAAAAATGAAACTATTCCTGATGTATATTTATTGTAAATATACTTGGTCAACATTTTTTTTTATATGCACAAGAAAAGATCACAATAGAGAACAATTTAAATTCAAATCTCGACGGATTAAAAAAAAACACATACTCGTCTTGAAGAACAAACTCTTGTTGACCTTTTGGAATCCAGGCACTTTCAATATCTATCTCATAACTTTGTGCACAGTTGATTGCTTCCTAAACATGCTAGAGAAATAAACTGCAGGAAACTAGTGAATAATAATTTAAAATATGAATAATGATATTAGTATTAGTATCATTTGAAACACTAACCTCATTTTCAATCCAGTCGTCACTCCACTGAGAAAGTTTACTTCTTTTGCAACTGAAAATATCACATGATTGTTTCTTCTGCTCAAATAATCTGATTTTAAAAGTTACCAAAGCACTACGAATGAAGAAATTTTGCAATACAGTTGCAATCCAAGAAATCAAGATTATTTACCTTACTCCCAAAACAACTAATTGAAAAAAGGATGTACCTTCTAGGGCATTTACTAAAAGTAGATATTTGCGAAGAAGTTTCTGGTGGAAATGAAAGATATGAGTATTGAGATGACGTCTTGGAACTTCGCAAATCTCCTCCTGAGTGGCCAGAACTAATTCTTGAAGAAGTAGGAATTCTGATATCTTCTAGATGACTTTCAAACAAATCATTGCTATTATTTGACTGCAAGAGATTTCACTATTAGTGTGGAATCTTTTCATTGCAGAAGAAAAAATAAATTTGAACCATTTTAGAAACAAAAAAAGTCGCTTAATAGAAAACCTGAATCACAAATGAATAAACGTTTCAACTATTTTTGAAGTGTGAAATAAACAAAAAAATTTCTCTTAATTGACAAATAAAATTTCTACTTAATTTAATTCCATGTTCATCTCTGTCAAATTTTCTGAAATCCAAAATAATTTATTGAATATTACACCATTACTTAAACCATCAGAATCGATTACAAAATTCTGAAATTTGTTCACCAAGCCACACCTGCTGACTACTTTTCTTTGAAGATTTTCCAACTTGAGGCATATTTTTAATATCAGATGTATCTGAAACAATTTTATCCTCGTTATCATTACCGTCACTAATACTTTCATCAGAAAATCCGTCAACGAAATCTGGATCGAAATGTTGCAGCTTGGATCGAAATGCTGAAACAAGTGGAAATCTCTGACAATACAAATAAAACAATAATGCAGTAAAATAAGTAGTACAAAATGGTATAACATTAAAACAAAAATTTTAAATATGAGCATATACTTTCTATAAGTAACATCCAATAGTGACCTATTAAAAAGTGAAACAACAACAAATCTCGCGAAATGACACCATATGTACAAATAGCAACAAAAGGATACAGAATTTCTAGACAATTTCACTTGAATTTTTAAATCTAATTGTTGAAACAAAAATATCTAGCACTAATTATTCACGAATACTAACGTCTTCAAAGGCATGCTCAACAGAAGCGTAATCACATACTTTTAAAATGTTTTAGATTGCTACTTATGTCATTTGCAGACCTTACTGTCTCACAAACTGCTCCAACTTCTTCTCCCAAATCGAAATCCTGCAGTTGTTTTTTCAATTTGATTACTTCATGATATTTTCCACTAATAAATTTAAGAAATTTCTGCGATTAATGCCGAGAATTTGATAAAATGACTTCCTGAAATTCTTGTTCACTGTCTTCCAGTCCTTCCATTACTTCATTCATTTCATCCTCATTTTCCAAAAATAGTTCTTCGTCAAATATACCGGTTCCTACTGTCTCAAAATCATGTTCAATTGGAGCATTTACTTCAATTTCTTTAGTATCTATAATTAATTTAAAATATTAAAAAAATTCAATAAAATGAAATGCTGAAAAAACTGAAACGATAGAAAATGTCTCTTACTCTTTGAAATGTGGAAAGTGTCGCTCTGTGTAGCGCCAAGGGAAACAGTAGAAACAATGCCTTTGAAGAAATTATGTAAACGACAGAAATAATTTTTTTCTTTTTCAGTATCCAGCGATGTCCTTTCTTCTAAAAATTTATTGCTAATGGAAATCATATTACAATTTAATTTCTCACTTTAATTCAATATTCTGCATCGTCAATCAGACGAGTCTTTAATTCCCTTTGGTATTCCTTAATATATTAAAAACACAGAATTTGAAGTCTGTGATATTTTTTTTATAATGGAAAGCATATCAATTTTCAAAACTTACTTTGTGAAGATTTGCTTGTCAATTCTTCATCTCTCTTTTGATGACGTCGCTGTTCATCTTGCCATATATAATTCAATCCCGGATTGCAAAAAATTTCTAAACATAAGATAGAAATTTGATTTAAATATAATTCACCAATAACTCATGTGTATAATGACAAAACTGCTACAAGAAATTACCGGATTATGAAAACTAGTCAACTTCTGGTAAGATAAAAACTGATTTTATATCGCTCATAAAAAAAAAGCCGACCTGAAGCAGAATGAAAAGAAGCATTATTGATATCTGTAGCAAAAACATCGCATTCAATAGCTACAGTGGTCGAAGGTAACAAAGGAGACACCAACTCTATACTATAAACAGATATTGTAAATAAATGCAGACGGTTATTTGAATTTTTCGAAATGTCAGCAAATGACAAATTTGCGTTAATTCATGCACATTTATATTATTTTAAGAATGAAAATGAATGGTTATACAAAAAATACGAAAAGTCAAGAGGAAAACATCTAATGTTTTCAAAGGATTTTATGATAAAGATTTAAAAGAAATCTTTCTATAAATATTAGGTCAGATAGCATCATGAACTCAAATATTTTTATTTTAATACCCATCCATAAAACTAGATCATCTCACTTGTTAACGATGTTCTCGACTTTCAGATCTTGATAATAAAAATCTGAAAAATAACTACTTCAACTGTTCCAAAAAAGAAAAAAGCTAATATAAAGAATATTAAAAAATATTAAAAAAGAAAAGTAAATAGATAAAAATATTTGTCAGACAAAGCTCAAATAATATATATTTAAATTGTCGAAAGTGACAATTAGGAGAGTAACCAATGATATTAGAGAATTAATTATAAAGATATGATACTATTTTCATCTCTGTACATGATGCAGTTCGATACTCTCTCCGATGATATTCAAAATACCAGTTTAAGCAGTGCTTCTTTCGTTAAACAAAGAAGCGTTGCGTAAATTATGGAACTATATGATAATAAAACAAACCATTAAAATTTCGTTGCGGAGATATACGGAATTTAACTGAACTGAAATTGACTAAATCCATGCCAAATATAGAATGATCTATGAAAAACTGTAGAATATAGGGTACATGTGACTCATACACTTGAAATATTGAATTCTTTCTTGCTTTCTTCTGCAGAGCATCTGATATACTAAAAAAAATCTAATAATTTTATTCTATTTATTTATTTATTTTTTTGAATTATAAGCAGTTTAGCAAAATTATTAGAAATAAACGCAAGCATGAGATAGAAACAATCAACAAACCTGAAATATTGTATCTTTACTATACAGTCTGCACAGTACACATTGCATAGTTATTATATAAATTACAGAATAAAACTCCAAATTTTCAATGAATTTTATGCAGCAGAAAACGCTAGGCCGCTTCACAGAAATATTGTTCATTTTAAACCTACATTCTAAGCTGAAGTGGACTGTAACAAAGAACTTGCACAAAATTTTCATTGTTCTTGTGGTAACCATACAATGATCTGAAAATTGAAAAGCATAATTTCTTGAGCAATAGAATTAAATTTTCCTGGCACTTAGTTTGTTTATCTAGAAAGCCTCACTTGGATTTTGAAAAGAAGATCCATTTCACCTGGCAGTTATTGATCTGATTTGATAGATTGCAAAATCAACATTGAATTTCTGTCGTGAATTACAGTCCAAAACAATTGCATTGATTTTACTGCGTAGCAGTGAAGCAAATTCAGGCGTAAATTGTACACCGGTTCGGATAATTATGTATGGGAATACACCATGCACATGTACGCAGCATTTTTGACCTATTAAAAACATATAATTAGTTTCAACAGACATTTTTAAAAAATTTATGGAAGAAAATTGTTGGGGAAAGACAGAATAAAAGAATAGAAGCTCACGAAGCATTTTCGGATAATATAGTATTTTTATTTAAGATGAAAATGTCAATAAAAGCCCAAATTTGATTTTGTTGCATTCAATTTAAAGTTAAGATTTGGTAAGAAAGAAAATGACGACTAATACCAGTCTTCAAAATGCCAAACATTCGTATAATTGGTACTTTAACATTGGTACGAAGGTGAGGTTTGTTAAAACCATTTGGTTTTTCCAAATAATAATCGCATGTAACGTTTCGTACTGAGAGACTTGTCATTATTTTCAATCGTTTCGTTTGGTACCATATAATTCTTTCATACTGTAACAAAATTATGAAATTTGAAAGGAATGATTGAAATCACTAGGTTTACGTGTTATGTTCAAAATAACAATGCCGTACTCATATTTCCCACTTAAAAAAAATCTAAATTAATTCAAATTCCATTTAAAATGAATTATAAATTTCAAGTTGAGAACATTAATTGAAATCTCTATCATATCTCATATGCACTGACTGTTATTCTACTATATCAGAACAAACAGTAAGAATATTCGGAAAAAGTCTTTAGAAAATTTGGGAACTATTAATAGAAATCAAAAACCAAGTTACGAATACAAGCATATAATTTTGCCGACTACTGTAAAAAACGTGAAAATTAATTTAAACATTTTATTTCAATCCGCATTTTGGTACTTCTGTGTTCCATGCTTCATTGTTCTATTTTTGGGACTTCGTCTTCCTCGCCTGCATATTTCATTTTGCAGTCTCTTTTCATGCCAATCAGTAATATAGTAATTAGCAATGAACTGGAAAAAACATCACAGCAGAGGACAAAATACTTATTTATTTTTAAGTTTAAATGCCAGAGTCTTTTTAATGATGTAACTAACGTTTTTTCAGAGTCTTTAAAATTCCAGAAATCATATGAATTTATCAATTATCTCAACATAATATACACTATACGATTAATTAATCACTCTAACACTAAATTTTAAGCCCAATAAACTGCACAAAAATGAATCGAACAGAAATAATTAAACATACATTCATAGCTGAGTTACTAAGCAGTTTCAGCACTAGATACTATAGGCAATTTATTTATTCTAAATCGACACAAACACAAAGAGAGGTAGCACGTATCAATGAAATAACTAATGAAATAACCTACATGACGAAACCATTAAATTTCGAAAAAATACGTGCTCATATGATGATATCGAACAATTTATATTATTACAGCAGCAGTTTCAAAAGTGATCGAAGGAAGTCTATTGTTTCAGGAATTTTCGATCAGAGAAATTAGTCATGTCTAAAATTCTACGATGAAAATGCATACAATCAACATGTTTACTGTTTAGAAATACAAATTTGCACTAAAAAAACGGCTATAGTAGTACTCGAAAAAAATTCGAGACTGTTTAAACTTCAAAAGATTGGTTTCAGCTTTCATCTTAAACCGTTTATAAAAAATTTTAACATGACACGCGATTTTCGAAATATTATTTTCTCAGCTTCTTACTATTAAGTCTTTGAGTGATTATGCATAACTTTCCGTCCATAAGTTCAAAAAATTGTTTTAAAGATAGCTACATTATGAAAGCAAACAGAGAATGGAAGATCGGACTGAGCAGAAAAAAATGAATAAATGAAAGATGCTTTAAAAAGGTTAATAAATAAATAAATAAAGAGAAAAGCTTATGGCAGTTAGCTTCAACAACTGAAAATACCGCACGTATGAAGAAAAAAAAGGAAAATGAATCTGTTTTATCTGAAACTGACTTTCGTGAGTCGTAAGATTTTTATATGCCATACTTTATAAAAGAATGGATTTTAAATAATTCCATTTCACTGCTCGCGAATTAAAGTCGGTTAGTAATTCTTTTTTTTCTCCAACAGCATAATTTTGCAAAACAGCTATTTTTACAATTCTTTCCTTCTATTAGATAATAAAATCAAGAAATAAGCATAACTGATATGTCATAATAAAGCTAAAGCTCAAAAATGACTTAAATGATGGATTTGATTATTCTGATAACTGATTATGTTTAAGAGGGAAGAATACTCAAGAAAGGAATGTGACGAATGTTGTCGGAAATACACCTCTGCATAATGGATTATTTTCCAAATATCCTTCCTGAAAATTAGTGATTTGAATTAATATCAACAGCATCAGTCCATAAATTTTATGCTTAAGACTACGCAATACGCGAGAGTGATAACAAAAGCTATAGCTCTGTTCATTTCTTAGATCAATAAGAGAGAAGAAAAAGTGCCTCATGTTATTTACGAGTGGCATAACTGATTTGATTTTAAAATAAATAATTAGGCGATAGATTTTGTTCTCTTAATTTATCAGGTGACAAATTTCAGCAGGAATTTTAGATTACTGTTCAGTTTTAATTTCGAGACAAACTCTAAAAATAGGGATAATTCCTATTATTAAATGGTGCGTTCAATTCTATGAGAAAAATAAAATTAGAAAAGTTGCCATAATTAACTAAAGCAAGTAAATATTTCAAATATCAATAACTAGCTTCTCAACTCATCTACTATTGAAAATGACTTCACTTTTCAGTGAAAACAGACTTACCATCCACGTATCATTTTCACCAGTAATCTTTTCTTTCGTAATTACTATTATATCGCCTTGTCGAAATGATAATTCATCAGAATTATCAGCTTTGCAGTCATATAAAGCTCGACAACGTCGTATATAATCTCTCTAAAATTCCTTGTTTTTAATTTTATTTACTGCCATCAAGATAAAGATGACAGAAATTAAAATGATAGTGCAAAAATTTGAACAATTACTGATTGCTAAGAGGAGTAATTATTCGAATATTGTCGACACATAACCTTTTATTCAAAATTCAATCACAGGATCAGAAGGATCTTTAACAGAAATCTTAAAAAATTGGATTGAGGAAATCAACTGCAATAGCACTAAGAATAATAATTAGCCACATTACTGCTATATTATCCTTTTGTTTTACAACTGGATATCTGTTCAGTAGATTAATTTCAGACTCTGCTTTACCAACAGAAGTGCGATATAAGATAACTCCTATAAATGAATATGACCATCAAAGGATATATGCCATAAAAATCATATTCAAGTAATAAGTGTTATCTTCATTATTTTTTTTTAAATATTCGTTATCCAGCTAACCTGTTTGTTTTCCTTTGTGAGAGATGGAAAACGTCTTGGAGCTGGAATCGGTGGTTTTAGTTTGACACCGATTAATGCTGGTGGTGCAGGTGCCGGTCGTGTTAACCGCGTGTTTTTCGACAAACGTCGGGGCATTTCCCGTTGTAAAACATTTCCTGTTAACGAATTTACCAGACAAGAGCGAGCAAACTCATCACTTGACGTGAAATTTGAATGCGCCTGATCAAAAGACGATGAAGTTACCTTGACAAAATCTAAAATATAATGTTCTTAAATTGATCCCTGATTTGGACCCATAAGTATAAAGTAAATGTGAATCAATTCAAGGATGCCATTTATATTTCCATTGCCTTTATAAAGTTCTATAATTGTATCTCCCATTAAGTATGGAATTAATACTTTCATGATTTAGAATGTTGAAAGGAAAATTCAATCAACCTCATCTAAATTAAAATAGTACCACAGTGATCAAGTACTTCAAACAATGCTAATAATACTTTTGACCAAAAGTCTTCGAAAACCAGAAATAAAAAAAAATATACTATTCTTGCCTTGATCATCTGAAGGATATGGATTTCTTTCAGACGTTCCCCTCTCATTCTGTATTTCCGCCATATATTTCTGTTTGTCAATTATTTCTTCTTTTCCAGGAGCGACTACATACACATTCATTTCCTGCACTTGATTATTCAAAGGAATAGGATCAAGACTTACTGAAGCAGTGATTGGGAATATTGTTTCCATAATTTTATCACCACCTGGAAAGAAATAATTATTTCAAACTTTCCAGCTTCTTTTTAATGTGCCATTCATCACTTGATTGATCTGAAATATCATTACGACATTGCAAACGCTTTTTTCACCCCGAATACAAGCAAAATTTCAAAATTTCCAATCGCCTGCAGTGTTTATTCCATAAAAACTCAGCCGATTAATAATAGTGTTTTCTCTGATTGCATGAAACTCGGAAAATGAATGTTTCAATATATGTCAACATAAATCATCATTGCTTCGTAAATCACAATAAGTTCTCAAAATTGAGATGTTGTATACATAGAACTATGTCAAAAATTCACCTTTAGTGGAACTGGATTGTGGAGCAAGATGTCCTGGGAGAGATCTAACCGTGCCCGGGCTATCGTTGAATTCCTGAAATAAGTGTGTTTAGTTCAGAAATGAAATATCGTGAATAAATTACTTGAAATACGAGTATATCAAAGAATCGATCACGACCCATTGATAACAAGAGTATTCCTACTTCAGAATGATTCACAGTTCGTGAGTATTCGCTTGTTGATCGAACATAACACTTCGTCTTGTTTTGCATTGGTGCAGTCGAAATTGGTAATGTCGAAGAAGTCGAGAAAGATGGTAATACCTGTAAAGCAGAGATCATATTCAGAATAAGAGAAAATTCCGAAGTCAATATAATAACTTCGGATGAATAGAATTTTGATAGCCACATTCAGCAATTTTTTGTGATAAAAGTCACTGCATACTATCAAATAATAATCATCAGTAACAAATATCATTTCTTGAACTACCAATTTTTAAAATTTACTTGTGAATGATGATTAGGAAGCGCAGATACGCGTGCGGAGGTGACGCTAGATGATGGTGTGGAGGTACAAAGAGGTACTTCGAATGCCAGTAAACCTCTTTCAGCATCAGAGTCCATGGAACTATTTGGTTGTGTATTCTTATGAGTACAAATTTCTGTAAAAAAGCTAATTCAAATCACAAAAATATTATAATTGTTAAAAGCAAAAGTAAAATCTTTGAATCATAATGAAACCACAATTAATAACATTCACTGACTTTTTTCTTATATGAATTGAAAGAATCATAATATTTTATTCTAAGCAATAAAATATCATATTTTCCCCATCAAATTTGATCCTATTCTTTACCAAAAAAAAAAAAAAAATGAATTTGATATTTCCAACAAAACAAAATTATAATATTTTATCCTAAGCGATAAAATGTCATCATATTTTTCTCATTAAATTTGTTTTTATTCTAAACTAAAAAAAAAGAATTTGATATGTCCTTCGACAAATATAAATCCACATTATTCTTTTCTATCAAAACGAGACTGAATTTATAAAGTGCATAACAAGCACACTAGAGATATAGAATCGCAATATTTCAAATATTGCGATAAATTTGACTATAAAACATCACAGAGCCATGAATTATGTCATTTAAATAAAAAGGGAGTGTATATCAAAACTTAAAAAAAGAAAAAAAAATCAAAATATAAGAATATAGTATGTGACCTAACGAAGGAGAATCCGAAGTGATAATTTGTACCATACTTTCTCCAATCGAAGAATGAGTATTTTCACTCTCAACAGAAATTTGTTTCTCTGAGCGATTGCCTCCAGTGTCTTCCACAGATAAGGATGCTACAAATTTTTCGATAATTAACATATGAAATAAAAATACATTAAATTTCTTAGTTCAGCAATTCATAGTCACATATAAACATTCTGAGTAAGATATATCATAGTCAATTTCCCATCCGATCGATGGCTAGATTTTTATATTAAGACCAATCAAATTTCATTATCCAACAGTGATAGTGTCTCCTTAGCTTACCTGAAAGGATTTTAAAAAATAAAAGAAATAGGGGATTGTGTTAACTTTGAAGCTTTTTTTCTCTTCTTTCCAAGTTCTTCCATTTGTTTTTCGCCTTTTTCTTGGATAATCGTATTTTCCTTTTCTGCACTTTTCTTTTTTCCCCAAGTTTATTATTTAAATCAATTTAAAAGCTTATCCCTTTAGGTATTTTCGTAGTAATAAGTTATTTAACTTCGAGAGGCATTTCTGTTTATGTCTTGAAACTGTCAAACTGTTGCTATTCTCAGGTCGTGATGAATCATTCGCTTAGGTTTTTTTTTTTTTTTTTTTAATGAATAAATGAATGATTTCTCACAAAATAAATTTAAAAATATATGAAATATTTTCTCTGCAAAAATTCTCTACAAATCACCAAAACATTGCAACTCGAAAATTTGCCGAAGATTGAAATGGAAATTCAAGATTTCCGAAACGCTTGATATCTCGAAGCAACAATCATGATGGAAAAAGAGATACATTGTGGAACGGAGATAGTAGTACCATTTCGCATGAGAACATTAACAGGTTTCGATATAAAATTTTGAGAAGCAATTGAATCCGATGGAAGAGGTGGACAAGGAGAAACCGAAGATGATGATCGACTGAGCGAAGCTGTAAGAGTTACTTTTGAAATCCATGAAATGTGAATCTTTTTAATTTTTGTTTCGACTTCCACATTTTTTCTTCCTTTTGCATATTCAATTCCTCTAACGTAGCAAGATTAAGCATATAAATCATGAAGCTACCATTATGCTCAAGGACACTTCGGGTAATTCCTATCCAGTATTCCGCAAATGGATATGGATATATTTCATTTTTCAAAGAAATTAACCAAACGAATCGCCATCTATTTCAAAATGCATATTTTGAAATGGTGACGATTCACATCAGTTAGATTTGGTCACTTAACTGACATTAAATTTTAAATCTGACAGCATAACGAGTAAAAGATTCACAAAAATCATTAAAGAAAATGAAGGAAAGCCTTTTACAATTGTTTTGGATAACACAGTCCTAACTGTGTCAATAATATGTGAACCAATTCGAAATGAGGAAGGAAAATGTTTACCCACACAAATTTTATAAATTCATTACACTCACCGGAATCTGGCGTTGAAATAAATAAAATTGATGGGACAGTCACGTTTTGCGCCTGCGTATTATCACCCGACTGTAAGGAACACAACTAAAAAAACCAAATTTTGAAATCCACAAAATAATTTGCATAAAAATAAATTCTTAAGAAATCTAAAATACTGCGGTTTGAGAATGATGACATTAAGGTACAAGAAGTTCTTTGCTAAAAACTGCAAATAAAAGATTAAAACGAAAGCAACAAACCCTACTTAACCAGCATTTGTTAGCTAAATTCACAAGAAGAAAACATTGTAAATTCGAATAAATGACGAAACCGAATGAGATTACAATGAAATCTTTATTTCAACAATAATAAAATCCTTAGTCCAGCTGGCTTACTCTTCATATATTTAAATTTCCCGTAAAAGATCGACTGAGTTTTTGCAGAAGTTCAGAAGTTCGCGAAAATCTTCCGCAAAAGTTTTGTGATAAGACTTTACTAGTTAAAACACTAGCAATAAATTAGTACCATTTGAGTTATTTTCTTTTGTTGAGCTTTCTCTGAACATGTAATAAGTGAATGTAAATGTATGCCATGAACGGTAGAGCTCAAAGAACGATAGCGTAATAAAACAGCCACCATATCGGTATTCCCATGGCGAATGCAATCCATCATTATTGCTTCCATATCAGAAATCTCAATCCTGAAAAAATAATTTAGAAATAAAACTGTGTAAGTAATATGCTATACAAATCACATGATTTACATGAATTAATTTTTTCTCTTTCGAATTATTCTTGATTAGCATAAACTTATAAATGTAAGCCAGAATTTGATAACAGAAAGAAATACCTTAGCTGCATGACCAGATCTGCAAGAAGTAATGATAACGAAACTCCACTTAAAACCATTTGATGAAACGGTCCATTTCGTAAAAATGGTTTTTTCGTTAAATTTGGGCTAAGCAATGCTCTGAAATATATTCAAATATCCTCAAAGATAATCTGCTACATAGTGAATATATTTTTTTTACAATGAAAATTAAGAATGAATAAAATGATAGCTACCTGTATGCACTCTCAAAGTCGCGATCATTAAATGCTTCAGTTAAAGATGCATCGGGATCATCAAGTTTCTGTACGAAAGCACGATCACGATATTTCATTTGAATAAAACGTTGACGATCAAATCTGAAAAGCACTCAAACTTCATTTTAATTTCACTACATCTATGCTAAAACCAAAAACCGAATTTGCAGATTATATTAGAGAAAAGTTATCAATTCACAACTGTTAATGAATTCATTTATTTATCAAACAAATTAATAAATAATGACATATATCCCAAAAAGCAATGGCTATCAAGCAATATGATAGTATCAACTGCATAAAATATAACAATGCTGAGCATGCCTTGTACATCCTGGAATTGGTTTCCACGTTGCACATTTGGCTGCGTCATATTCGAATAAACGATTAATCATAATGTTACCCGATGAAAGTGGTACCTCAAATAAAATGAAGACAAATACTCAAAATTGATAAAACCTGCCTTCTTCGAAATAAGAATCTTGATTAATTAAAAAAAAAAAAAAAAAAAATGATTCTTCCAGCTTTTTGGCTTTGTAGTGAAACAAGGCAAATCTGATCAAACAAATATATTAGTTTCATTTAAAAGTATAAGTTCAAGAAATTTCTTCAAAAGTACTCGTTTCTAGGATCCAATTCAAAATGAAACCTACAAAAAACTCAAGTGGCGATATAACATCCAAATTTAGTGATTGTATCCTACTCACATGGACACCCAATTCACGATGTACACCACTACATGCGATACACACTAGTGCACCAATATTTGATAACCATTGCACATCTAGAAATTCCGTAACTGATTTTGTTTTTTCTCCAATGTATAAAATTAAAACAATTTTTTTTAAATTATTGACAAAAACCTCAACTTGTTCGAAGACCAGAAAATCATTCTATGCAATATCTAAATTCGGTTATAGTAAACAACAAACCTTCTTTTGATGAGCAATCAGCACATATATTGTTACCAGGAAGCTGCCGCACTTTCGCAATACACATTTTTCTTTGGTACAGTTCTGAAATGGTACCACTAGTATCGCCTTCATTTCCTTGAGGTGTTTCAGCTGATAGCATTTTCGTTTTAACTCTTGTTATTTCTCGTTTTAATGCAAGCATCCATCTACAATTATTGATATGATTTTTATTTTGATTTCACTTTAATGGAAGCTAATCAAATTAATAATAAAAATTTTGATTTCGGAAAACTCGATTTAGTCCTATACCTCTTCGCATCAGTTTCTGAATCGGCTTGCAGATGATATGTCCTCTCACGACAATACAAATCAAAAGATTTCGGATCATCAACCGATGGTTTACAATCCGACACAAGTAGACTCAGCTTTGTTGGTGGTGTAGATTCCTTAAAAAAATACAGCAATGATAATATATATATGTTTGAATGCACTTCTTTTACTCTATCACAAATATTCTCCGATGTTCGCTTTATTTAGTGTTCATTATCATGTGATCTCAAAATATCTGAGCTAAAAAAATCACGGGGAATTCGCGAGCCTAACAAGATAAGAAATTTTTTTAGGAAAATTAGAACTCAAAAAAATGAAAGAATGAAAAAAAAAAAAAAAAAAAAACTACATCAGAATGTGAAAGCCAGAAGTGCCCATCCTCAATACGGCAACGACGCTTTTGCCATTGTTTATGCAACTTCTTGTTACTTTTCTTGTACAAATAACCAGACTGAGTGAAATCAAGATCAGGAAAGAATGCTGTACTTGTGGCCAATTCACTTAATGAATCATTATCCATTAAAAGTGCATTGTTAGCACTGATTAAATTAATACCGGACAGACGGCTACCAATATTCAATGAATCACGCCCCGACGATCGACGTCCTGCAGAAAATATCATGAATGCAATTATGTACTGCGAAAACAAATATAAAATGACACAATTCGTTAGCAGGTGTCAGGAAAAAACAACACTCTTTAAAAAATAGGAAAAAAAACCTTTTCTAAATAATATAAAATAGAAATCCAAAACTGTATCAACAAAAGTATTCCTATAAAAAACAAAGTGTCTATTTGTCAAAATAATCTCAAGTCTTTTTCATATTCACTTCATTTACCTGAGGTGCAACGTGCAAATTCACTATTCGCTTCCAACTGGTTTCTTAAATCCCAAAGTGTATTACGCTGGGCACATCGATTTGCATTTCGTGTCATCATTCGCTCCTCCAACTTAGTCATATCTTGTCGGAAATCCTCATTTGCCCTCACTCGATTCATGTAATAGCTGGAAGTGAAGCTGTGATACGGATTATGTAACTTATTTTGAAGATCAGAACAAAATCAAATTATGAAGATCTCTCAAGGATTGATAAGCATAATATGTAACTGAGATACTGCCCTCAATCTTACAAAATTAAGCAGCTGATTTATCCAGAGACTTACATGTGGCATATAAAAATCAAATGAAAATGTAACTTACGAGTTTTGATTGCGAACAAGTTCCATGAAATGTCGTAACAACTGCGGACCTCGGCGATCTTCTATCGTGTCAACAGACATTAGGAACTAAATTTCATTATTTGATGTGGATTTCAAATAATTGATGATTTAAACAAATATGACTATTTGAATACCAAATTTCCACTATCTTACAATAAGAAATGGTACATCTGGAACGATATCTAATTTTATAATTCATGAAAGCAAAGAATAGGTTTCCAATGAAGCACCACTATTTTAAAAAAGATGCAACTGCTGCGGATTTAAATTTCATTTTATCATCTTAAATTCGATTCCAATAGAGTTAATCCAACAAAACCGAAATAATTCACTGAAAGACAAGAATGATTTCTAGACACTAACTTTGCACAACTCATATTGTACCATAAGTCTTTCTCGTGTCAACTGTTCCGCCAGCTCACCATGACCCAACTGACTTCTGGTATAACCAGCATGCTGTAAAATGATAATTTTTTGAAAAAACACAGATATAAAAAAAAGTAGGAAATAAAAAAAAGAAAGAATACAAAGCGTTATGACCAAAATATGACATGTCATAAATGTTCCTAACACGATAATCCGATCATATGGAAATGAAGATAATCATGCAAGCATCTAAGATCATGCATAGTAAAAAGTTTATCAAGTAAAGATCTACTGCAAACCCTTTTGTTATTCAATAAAGCCAACTTTTGCATGTTTTCTTGCATCAGCTTCAGCTTTCATATATTTATTTTCATAATCACGACATGATCGTTCCACTCCTCGATTGCGAATTTCACGTGCGATTTCCACTAATGTTACGAATGGATTCACAATATTGCTTTGCCAGTTTCGCATTTGCAAATTCGTCAAATCAGCTTCATCCTTTAAATATCAAAATTAATTCTCCATGAACCGAATGCACTCAAACTTTCAAAGCAAAATAAATGATAAATTTATGAAATTTCATGAACTTCATAGCAGAAATCACTGGAAAATTAGCTACACAAAAAAGTATTGAGATATTAACAATATTAAAAAAAAGAGATATTCATGAACTGCTAAAGATATTGCGCGAAAAATAACTTTATTAGAAAGATTCTAAATCGGAAACATAAAAACTATACTTTAATATGGCACTCCATTTTCATGAGTATAACAGCGACATCAGATTCATATTGCGATTCCGATCTGGAGGTCCACTTGGTCGCGATCTTAAAGAAAGTTAACATTTTAAATGTTTATTGAAGATTTCGAGGTCTATTTATTCCATTTTATACATCAGTTCATTAACTTTCAAGTAGCGGTATATGAATGTACCTCTTTCGCAGCTTGTCCAAAAGCGAGAAGTTGCCTTGTAAGGATCACTAAGGTATCTTCCACTTCTTTTGCAACTTTACGCAGTCGCTCAAAATCCACCGCATAACCGTCAGCTTCTTCCACAATTTGCTGTGCCTAAAAACTTGAAAGATTTGTACGAGTTAAAATTTCTGAAAACTTTTCAGAAATTTAATTTTTTTCTGAAAAGTTTTCAGAAATGAACACATCCTCGCTTCAATAATACAATTAATATTCTTGAAGCAGAAATTAAGTCTAGCACCAAATATGACAAGTATACAGACATTCATACACCTATATTTCCAGATTATTTCTTATTTAATGAGGTTATGTGCACAATTAGTAATAATTCAGTTTGCGATTTCCAATTAGCTATTGAAAATTTCGCAACAATTGAAAGTGTTGAAACATTTAAAGTTTAACTAAATTTAACATACAAGTAATTAAATCTCATTGAAATATAAATAAAGGAGAATGTCAAGAAAAGTAAATTTTTTTTTCTTCTCCAAACCACTCAGGAACAACGTGAGCAGGACTAGCCATAGAATTAGACTCAACAAAAATTATAGGACCACTTAAATTAAAAGAAAAATAAAGACTAAACAAAACCAAAAAAAATAAAAGAAAATATCAAGACCATCCTTTAACCAAAAACCAGGGAAAAAATGAATCTTGTCATAATCCCCATGACAATACAATCCAGAACTAGAACCAGTAAAATGCAAAAAAAACAAATGAATAACAACAGTTGGTATTGGTTCTTTGTTGGGTGCTATACAATATGGAGTGACATAAAAATAACTGAACACATACCTCAGCACGATATTCGACAATACGATTCCCAAAATTGGATGTTACGGGACTATCTAGATCGGCTTTCACAGAAGTCGTGAACGAGCTTAACATAGCTCCATAGCTTCCTTCACTTTCGCTTGCAATCATTTTATCCTCACTTCATTTTTGAACGGATTACTTGAAAGATAACCTGATGATATCCAATTATATAAAAGATTTAATTGTTAGAATTTGATCACCAGCTTTTCTCAAAATATAACAGGAGATAATGAACTCAGATGCTAACTTCGATGAATTCTTATATTAACTTGTTATTAATGAAATGTGTCTAAAATTAAAGATGAGAATGGCATACTTTATGTAATCGATTTATGAAATTAATAACAAGAATTAGATTAGAAATCAGTAAATTAATATAACAAACCTTGAAAACTGTTTTAAAACCGAAATATAGCAACGCAGCAACATTATTTTGGCATCAAACTATACTTGATGACTAATCCTGCCTATCATTTCGGCAAAATAATGTTAATTTAGTCAGTGATTAATCCAAAGCAATCTGAAAACACAGCAGGAATCCGTCATCTGTTAAAATACGATATTATCAACACAATAATTTTTTCTTTTCAATAATGTCCTTTGCTTTACTCAGATTTAACTTGAAAAAAACTTTCCAAAACAGTTTAATACCTCGCATGACTTTTTATTCAGCATATCTCATTTTAATAGACAAACCAAATTTCACAAATTCTATGGAAAAGTAAAATTGTTAAATTGTATAAACGACAACCACTTCTCAGAGTAGCCAACGAGAAAACACCGCCGCAAATTACTTCATTATTTGAACACTTCAACAGAAAAGCATAAATCGGGCTAATAACTACCTGAAGAGTTGAAGCTTATAATTCTTTCCTTCCTCTCTTTTCTCTTAAGTAGGTCGTCGCCTTATTTGCTGCTAGAAATATAAACTGATATTCGTTGAGTATTTTCAAAATCTGAAATGAAAATCTGATGCTCAATTGAATAACTGAATTAACTGATGTGACATTGTGTCAAATTGTCTTAAATTGGTACGCTACTATTTAATTGAATTGGACTACATCGACAAGATTTAGAGTCGATAGATTATCCCGTGATAAAACTTTACACAAATCAACTTATAATATCAGCTTTTGATAACACTTCGAAATAGATTGAGTCTAGCCTGGGTCCCATCAAAATATAAAGCATAGAAAAGTTGAGATTCACCGACTACAGCAATCTGGAATAACAATTGTTTGCAACAGGTAATGCATTAATTGTTGCAAAACAATATTTGCACCATAATTACTTACAAATTTAAATTAAACAATAATGTTGATAGGAAAAATGGCATAAAATCCAAAAGAATAGAAACTTCGCGATGTATTTTGATAACTGAAGATTTCTCTGTTGCTATTCCCTTCAAAATGATTAACATTTATCTTCTACCCTCCTTGATCTTAGGACTTTCCCTCTTAGTTTTTATAGGAGAAGAGAGGGTAGACTACTATCGCAAATAAATCATAAATTAATATTTGGACATCCAGAATGGAGAAAATAGTGTTTTCAATTATGGTTATGGTTTAGGTTACCGGTTTCCGGCTTAATCTGGTTTCTAATTGAGAGCCAATTGGACTTTATTATTCAACAAAATAAATGAAAAACTTTGAAAGACCAATTTTCTAGGCTGAAATACAAGCCAAACGAAGACAACTATAGAGCTGTAGTGGAGACCAACACCATCCAAAAGTGTTTAATTTGAATAGCTGGTCTATCATGTGCTCTCAGTGTCCTAAAGGTTTTCCAGAAGGCGAAGGAGCATCATCCATGTACTTCCAAAAATTCTTAATTTTAAAAACAAGAGAGAAAATTGATAAATCTATCTAATGATTCATGCATCTTAAACTGAGTGACTCATCATGTCCAGTGCTGCTTTATGATGTATCACTTATAAAAAATTTGAAAAGTAGCATGTACTTAATAAAAGAGAACTCCCAAATGATGTGATGGAAAGATTAAAGATTATGGCGTTAGGATGGATCAATAATGATTGGATCCTCAATATCTAAAATATTTCAAAATCTGGGTAATAGGTATTCTCTCCGAACATGGTCTTTAATTTAGTGAATCCTATTTGAAAATGGACGAATTGATCATCGTTAGAGATGAGATATGATGATATCGTTGATAAATATGCAGTGTGATAGCGCAACGATGTTTGCACCTGCCTTGCAGCACAGTCATGCTGCCACTGTGATATGCATTATTCATCGCATTCATTTTTTTTCATTTTTAAAATATAAATCTTTCAAAAGGATCAGTTATTTGTGAGTTAAGTTAACTGACCTGTAGTTATAAGTTATTTGTAAATCATAAATTAGGTTATCCCTAAAGTTACATCAAATTAGGTATTAATGAAGAAAACTTATAATTCTTGTAAGTCTTTATGGTATTATTTTAAATGATACTTCTCATCACGAATCATCTCTTCCAATACTCCTAAATTCTAGAATTCCTGGTTGGATCAATAATTTTCATTTCACACTGTCTAAAGGATTTAGGAAATGTGTCTTCCATTTTCATTTTATCAGTCGAAAGAAAAACTACATGATAGAGATATTGAATTAGATTATCCGAAGAAGATTGCTACTTATTTCACTCAATAATCTCAAAGATCGCGAAATCTAAACATTTATTGGACGCTATCTAGTCGCAGAAGACATATAATGTAAATGACAGCGAATAAATCAACGTGTATCACAAAATAGTTACTTAAAAAGTAGTCAAATCACGCGATCAATAATAGAGTGCAGTGTCATGATACACTACATAACTTCATTTTCATCGAGAATTCCATACTGGAACGTTGGAGTTTATCCAGCTCTTCTTGTTCCTTTTATCTGTTTTTCAAATGTTTGTGTTTCAATGTTACAATGTTTCCCATCGGTAATTGTATGGAAGTACGCGATCTTACACAATGACTCATCAAAAAGTGCCATACGATATCAATCATCGCATTTAATAAGCGTTTTATGGTGAGTGTGGATGTGTTGGTACCATGTCATGTGATTGAAATGTTGGTAGCAATGCCATGTGACGGAAGTATTGATCCATTTCATGTGATGGAAATACTGGTATCATGTCATGAGAAATGTTGGTACCACGCTATATGACGGAAGTGTTGGTACCATGTCATATAAAAAAATATTGATATCAAATGCCACGAAAGTATTAATATTAATACTATGCACGGTCGTAATAAAGCATTAAAAATATCGATTTTTCAACAAAGTAAACATAAAAGACCAAAAGGAAGCTTATTCAATAAATAAATTTGTGTAATTGGAGACAGAGTATGGGATAACAAAGATTGGAAGCTGTTTGAATGGGTAAATTGATTAGAGCGCAAGCAATGCGACACAAATTAAAAGATTTCTGCTTCACTATTATCCATGGCTTCTAGTGGAAATCAAAAATGCAGTCGTTGAAAAATGCTATTTATGAGAATCTATTAAAATATTACCCTTAAAATAAAATAATTCGCTACCTGAATATAATCAAATTGGAAAGTAAGAAAATAAAATTCAGTATTGATCAAAGCTAAAGGTTGCAATCTCTAGAACGAATTATTAAAACAGGTGATTTATTCTCATCATCTTGACTTACGACTGAATCGATAAGACTAATAAATAAAATGAAGTAATTGACAAATAATTAAATTTGATGAAAAAAAAAAATCAGTTCTAGCAAGTTTTCATATGCATATATTGAATAGTTTCCTAATGTTAAAATCGAAAGCGAGAAAAGAAGCACACATGCGGAAAATGTTCCATATATCACTAACAGTTATTGTAAATTATTTGCCCGTATTTCAACCATTCAACAGAATTGTCCAAAGTCTTCATCTTTTTTATTGATCATTATAATAGAATGCGATGACTCATACGAAGTATTGACGATGCCATAACTAATTTATGAAAGATACGTGAACTTTTTGCAATCCAATAAATCACTCCGAATGATGTTTCATGATAAATACATCATTCTTACAATAGAAAAATTTGAATTCCAATTTCTACATTATATTAAAACCTTACAATGTTTTAAGAAATTCTCTTCCATGAATCATGTTCTTAGAAATCCGTACAAACTTGCCCAAAAAAAAAAAGATGGAAATTCTTTAAGAGAAAGTAAATTTTAAGTAAACTGGTCCATAAACTATGTCCCCAGTTATATAGTATTAATCAAGATAACAATCGCATGAGCTGAGTATAACATGTCACGATACCATTAAATTGTGTTATACATGATAAATGAGCATAACATCACCTTACTGTTGAGAATGTAAACCGTTTACAATATCAATAATGTTACAACTGTCGCAAGTGACAAAATCATGAAATTGCAAGTCGCAAGTGACGGAGTTCGTAACAAAATCATGAAATCAATCGACTGCCAATTCACAAACATTGTGCTTTCACATGCCGTTGCTAGTCAGAACAATGTCTTTGCATAACTTCAGTGAATTATGACAAATGCATGATCTCTTGCTAGAAGTTGCCTTTCTCTTTCATTCATTTCAGATACCGGTACATGACAAGATTAGTAACACTATTTTAAATTCACAAGACTTCTGTATATGTCTCTAAATAGTAAAAGGATGATTGAACTTTGATAGGTGATTTGCAAAATTATGTATTACTGGTAATCAGCAAAATATGAAATAAATTCTGACAAAGATATAACAAAGAAAATTCCAGTATGTTTAATACTCCAGTAATACACGTATTGTTCAATCATAAAAATCTGATGAGAGACAATTATCAAAATATAATCATATCTGGTCATGAAGATTGCAGCTATTGCAAATTCATACAGGCAATAAAAAATATAAATCCTATTTCCCGAATGAATGCATTAATGTCAACATCATTTGTCTTCCAATACAACGAATCCATTAATAATAGAAATTAATTTTTAAATAATACAAAAAATTTAAAACAAGATCTTTTGTAAACAAATGAAAAGAAAAATTATTGGTATAACGAGGTAAGCCAGCATATTGCGAAATGTTGCTACGCAAACGCAATGTCAAGACTTGACCTCTGCTTCTTTTTCAAAATTCACCAAATTAAAACACAGCTGATTCTTCTTCAATAAGCAAGGTATTCGTAATTTTCTGTTTTATTCTGTCTCTTTTCTCTTGAATTAATTCATAATCTTTTTTCTTCACAATTCCAGCAAATAATATACACGAGATTTTATCGCAACAAATAGCCCTAAATAAAAATTTTCGAATAAAAACAAAAAACTTGGATTTCTGCTTGGTAAAAAAAAAGTAGTATCTTTGAAGAAAAATAAATTAGTCAAATTACTATTTTCAGAAAAAAATAAAATATAATTAATTGAAAAAGAGCTAAATGCAAATTATTGAAAACGTAAATTTCATAAAAATAGATAAATCAAGAAATTCTAAGAAACTGAGATCAGCCCAACATATTACGAAAACCATGATCCTAAATGTCTGATAATCGAAAAATGGGATCATAATTTTATAATATTATCTTGAAGTTTTGAATCACGAATTTCCAATCCAAAATATACTACGACGCTGTTTTATCCCTGTAATAAAACAAATAAATTGGAATCTCGAAGTTTACAAAATATTAGTAATAATTTTATGATTTGATTTGTTTAAATTTCCTTTCGTCCCTTTCTATCACCAATAATTCTGACCACTTTTCCGTCTGTATTTGAATTAAAAAATTCAGTTATGCAGGCCGCAAAATATTTACAGTAAATAATCAAGACTTTTAAGTAATAAACAACTACCAGTAGCGTTAGAATAACCGAGACGAATATTGTATATGATAGCACAGAGCTTTTTATTTTCATGACGATGGAAGATCATCTCAGAAAATAAAAAAGAAAATATTAAATAAAACAAAAGATAGATATACCTCCATTTTTGGCTTCTTTGCTATTTCAGCTTCTCCCGTCTCAGTTTCTGATCCGGAACGTTTGAAAGACTGTTCATTTCGTATATCACCACCTTCTTTCTCATTATCATAAAATTCACCCTGGTCTTCAATAGATGCATCCATCATAGTATCTAAAATATTTCCTAGAAACATCGTTTAATATAAAATGTAAGACTTCATACTATTAAGATTGTCTTACGGTGTTGCCGGACATCAGGATTAGCATTGTCACGATCAGCTTCCTCGGCATTAAGATATTTTGTAGTAAAAGATTCATCGCCGATTGGCTGCATTTGCACACTTGGAACATGTGGCAAATGTCGCAAGTTCTCCATTACTCCTTCCCTTAAACATTTTTTGAGTATATTGCAGATGAAACATGCTCGAAACTGTAGAATTATCTTCCAACAAAATATTTGTTCAAGGTATTGCAAAAAGTGTTCGGAACATTCTCAGTACTATGAACTTACTGTATTTTCTTTAAAAATTCAGGGGTGTTCTCATTATTAGCATTTGAAGGATCGATGTGAAGCCGATAATGTGGTCCGAAATATTCGAAATAATCGTTATATGGAAGATCTGCAAAATTACTTCAGTCATTTTATCGTAATGAATTACAAGAGATTTATTACAGTGAATTTTAATAGTATTATACTGGGAGATCTGGAAGATAATTCCAAGTATCAGTAGTATCCTTGCAATCATGGATTTGTTATATCAATGTAAAGTTCTCATTCAGAATTTCGGTAATTAAACGTGAACATACCGTCAGAGACTTCCATATCAACAGCAATTGACGTCTCATAAGTCCAGCACCGAGCTACATTTCTAGGTGTGTAACCGCCACCACCCAACATCATTAGCGGAATATGTCGTTCACGGAAGAATCGAGCACAAGCACCATGGCCTGAACGGAATTCTATGAAAATGTATTTCGTGAGATCGAGAATAAAAATGCTGTTTTCTTTGTGGAGATAGCTAGATGAACAGCACTCTCTCAGGTAAAGTGAAGATGTAACATAGAAAAATATGATATTAACATAAAAATCATGCTTCAATCTTACCTCTTAAAGTAAGATTGAAGGTGCCTAGGCGATCGCCGTTCAATGAATCGGCTCCATTCTGCAAAACTACAGCACAAGGCTGGAATGTTTCCATAACTCTCTCCATGACCTGTAACACAAAAAAGATAACTTATTAAGTGGAAGATTAAAAACAGTCACAGATGCTCACAAAATCTGCGGTATTTGCAAAGAGAAAATTCAATTTCAAAGATTATTAACATATGCATTGCTTTTTAGTTGTGGTAAAGCTTTGTCTGATCTAACAACAACTCTTTCTTCTCTCCCCATCCCTCCCAATTTTTAGCATATTCTGGAAGTGAACAAACAAAAAAATTTCATCTTAAGTTTCGATTAAGCGAGTATTGTGCATTGCACTGTTCTCTGATATTAAATAAAATTTACCGGAACAAATATGCTTTGATACGACTCATCAGTAATACCATCTCTCAGAGGTACATTAACTGCATAATACTTTCCTCTCCCAGCACCAATATCTTTTAATTCTCCCGTTCCTGGGAAAAAATCACCATATTTATGAAAAGAACATGTCATCACCCGATCTGTAGTATAGAATGCCTCCTCAACACCATCACCATGATGCACATCGATATCAACATAAAGCACTCTAAAATCAACTGAATTTTAAAATCAAATAGCAGTAAGTGAACTCAAAAAACAGATGTTATCATCCATCCGATAAAAAAAGAATGGTTCGAAATATTAAATCGCTTTTTAAACTATAATATACCGCAATGCATGTTTCTGCTATCGAATTTTATCCGTATCATTATCTAAAGCAGAATTCACCATATAGGTGTATGTCATTTTGAAAATAACATAATCCAGTTCAGACAATCAAAATTTTTTTCATTTCAAAACATTCGTAAGTTTCAATAGCTATGTAACATCAATGTGTAAATATAGAAATGAACAAATTTTAAAAGTAATGGTGTTTTTGTTTCTAACTGACTTGATAAATTATTGTTCAGGAAAAGATTGAATCTTTAGCATATATTTCATAATATTATAAAATTTGAGTTATCCTGATGCTTCAAAGTATCATTTTTCACCACATAAATAAATATGATAATATCAATAAAAACGCAACTTTTAAAATCCAAAAAGACCTACCTTTTGTGATATTTGAGAAGTTCGAGGATACCCAAAACAATATCATTTGTGTAACAAAAACCACTGGCTTCACTCTTTTTTGCATGATGCAAACCTCCCATCCAGTTTATTGCTATATCGGCTTTTCGCTTGTTCAGTTTTACTGCAGCAGCTATAAAAATACTAAAATAACAAACAGTAGAAAATAATTCAATTTCCGAACCAGATACATCTTTATTAAATATGCTTTTAATTCGGATAACTTAACATACCTAAAGATCCACCGCATGAGAGTTGACAAAACTCAAATAAGCCATCGAAAACTGGACAATCTTCACCAACGTTAACTAAAACGATGCTGATCTGTTTGCAAGAAAAAGAAAACTTTTCTTTTTTTCCACAGCATATTTTGATTAAAACACTTTTTTTTCCGAAACTAATTCTTATTACGTCAGAGTTTTCTGTTGTGAAAAGAACTCCAAAACAATAACGAAGTAAATCAAATAGTATAAATCTACAATTTACATTTCAACATTTGTTTGTTGAATTGTTTCAAGTTATCCGGTGTAGCTGTTCGCAAAAACATCATATATTCATTTGTATGAAATCGTGTCATTTCTTCAAATGTTGCTGGGAATGGACGCTAAAAATGCTTGATTAAGAATAATTTTGCTATTTTCAGAATCTCTTGTAAATAATAATGAATATTCTAATTTTGCATTTTTCCAAGTCAAAAACCTCATCCTCTATAATCTCGCAATTTTCACAAGAGTTGGACAAAGATTGTAATCGAATCTTTTAGTCTTTCTAATCTTATTAATATTATTGCTCATATTTTTCGAAAATATAATTAAAGGATGATGAGTCACTAAAAAAGAAAATTAAACATACATAAACTTCCAGATTTCTGTAAATGCCATAATTAAGTAAGAGGTGATGAGTCATTCGAATACGATGAGGCTTCATCACATGACCTTGTCCATAATAATAATTTCCAACGTTCGCTGCAGTAACATATCAATTCAAAAAACTAATTCACAAACCAGTTGAACCAATTCAAAAAATTTCAAGGATAATCTTTGAATAGAATTTACAATAAAATCGAACTATCTTACACGTAATCGTATCTAACACCCAGCAATCAATCACAGATCAACAGAAAATCGATATTAACATTACCTTCACGTTGTCAAAAATCAATATCAATCAATGTTCGATTTTCAAAATTAGAAAGCAATGAAAAAATCAAGAGAAGCCACAAGAATAAGTTTTAAGATGAAGTCCTAGATTCTTGAAATTAATTTATGAGAAATCAAAAATGAATAACATTTTGTACCGTCATAGTAATAAGCGACACGACGTTTACTATGGTCTTGTACTGACATCGGCATACTGTGTAATGCAATAAAAGTATAATGCGTAGAGCAATGTTTTCCAGATGAATTCTTGTAATATCGCTTTCGATACTTCGCGATCTAAAAACGTGATTTGTGATCAAATGAAGTAAAACGACAGCCAATGTGAACCGAAAGAAAAGATGAATCAGAGTTATTATAACAAGGATGGAAATAATCGTTTGAAAGAAAATAGAAGAAGAATGATAGCTAAGTTGAGGAATGACAGGTAATATCCACGAGCAAAATAAAACCATACACAAGCGAAAAATAAAACTACAGGACCTTTGCATACTATTTTGCAAAATCATGACAACAGTATGTGTCGTATAAAAATGAGAAAAGAAAATAGCACGACGGGTAAGTATTACCGATGTACCAATGAAACTTTCATCCCAAAGGATTCGCATGAGACATGCAGCATGCAAAATGCAATCTGAGAAGCAATAGAAAGAATTTCCATATAGCTGGAAGCGTACTATTGCTAATCTTTTCATACAAAAATAGCAAAGGGCTACTTTCAAACATCATGCCAGGACACCTTCCAACACACACAATCGATCACATCTACCATCCTTCTCTATCTGACATTTCGCTTCACTGTCATCCTCTTCCAAAGCCACCTTCTCCGTTTTTTTCTCCGTCTTCACTATTTCCTTCTGTCGCATCACTCTCGCTGAATGTAATTTTTATTCGAAAAATATGGAAATAATTAGCTTGACCTTGACAGGGTCAAGCTAGTCTATGTAAGTAAAAATGTAAATGTCCGTTTGTTCAGAATTTTGAGGCAGAGGTAGTTATTACCGATTGCTTTGAAATTTTGTTACAATGTTGTACTCGAATACGCACATGTTTTTATACATTTTTTATATGCACGCGTTGACAGATGTGACAGACAAAAGAAAAAACTAAATAAAACTACATAAAAACACGCTTCTATTCGAATGCAGCATCATTTCAAAATTTCAAAGCAATCGGTGAAGAATTTTCGGAAATTTAAAATTTTGAACAACGAACACTTACACTTTTATTTATATAGATTAAGATTTTCCCATATGTCACTTCTTTGTATCGAAGATTGGAGACAGTCCTCTATTTTGAAAAATTAGAGACAAATTTCGATAAGTCAATTCCCATCTTACGTCTCAAACAAATAATCGTTTTTGTCATTCTTCCAGTAAATATCCAGAAATTCTGAAGCCATGAATTAGTTAGAATAAAGTTATAAAAAAACTAAAATAGTGTAGAAGTCCATCAATACACTAGTGACTCTATCAAGAGTAATGAATAACTAATAAATAATTGAAATAGCGAGACTATTACGAGATTAATCTATCAAATATGTCATGTCGCTTCTAAGTTCTTTTAGAGTATCATATAAATGTCATTCTAAGAATTACACTGTTTTTTCTTCCTTAAAAATGCGTAATGAATAGAGTGAGTATACTGCAAAAGTGCAGAAGAGTATAGATTTCACTCTGCTGACTCCATCAATAGACATACATTTTCGCTTGCATTTATACTAACAATAAATCTGAGCAACACAGAAGTCTCATGCCGATAACGCTATCTTTTGAAACAGTAAACAAATTATATCTTCTTAGACTTTTTCCTTGTTAAAATCCATCAGTCAAACTTGCTGACTTGCCAATGTGTTTATTGTTTAATTCAGATACTAAAGCTCAATTGTATGAGCAGTAGAACTTTTTGACACCTTTTTGTCAACTTTAATCTTATTGTCTTTCCGCTGCAACTTTGACTGTATTTTTGCAACAGGATGTAATATTCTGTCTTGAGTATATGACTCAAGAAGATTCTCCCTTTAGTATATATGGGAAAACACAAGCATATCTTTGACTAGCATATTTTTTATTGAGGTAATAAAAACTGAGAGGCAAAAGAAATTCAGTGATTTCAACAATAAATCACAAAAAAAGAATCACACAGATTGTTCAGAGCTGTATTTTGAAGCGATACCTGATCGACCTTCTTGCATAGCAACACTTTCACCAGCATAATTATCATCAAGTCCTTTCCATGTTCTTTGAGAAAAATAATCACCTGAAACACATTAATCTCTTAGTGGTATGTCGAAATAAGAATTTTCCAAAATGCTAATTTTTTTATTTAATTGAAATAGAGTCATATCCTTATTACAATCAAAAATAAATCGGAAAATAGCAAATTTCCCACTCTTCTTCCAAACATTATTTTATATAAATTATAAAATGAAGGACACTGGTTGTCCAAAATCCAATAAAGAAACGTTAGTGGGGATATGCTATTAACAAAATTTTTCCATATTATAAAGCTATATCTTCAATGCAAAAATATTTCTCCACATACTAATCATTTTAGTACATCAAATTCCTATAAATATCTTATTATCCAAAGTAATTTCAGTAATTTTCTAGTACATCCAATTTTTGCTACGACATTAATTCCGAAAATTTTCAAATATTTTGCCAAAAAAACGTAGGTATCCAAAAAGTGAATACTTACCGGCTATATAAGTAGACAAGGCATTACAAGAATTTTCAGCATTAAACGAATTTATATCACAGTTGACATTAACTTTGACACCCATAAAACGCATTTTACCTGTGACTAAACTCAAATCCGATTCGACATCAGCTTCACTGCCTATTTCATCTAAAAAAAAAAAAATAAAGTGTGAAATCACAATAATATTGCATGCACAGTCCGCGTCAAACTTACAATAAAAGCATGCAGAGAATTTAACTAGCTAATTGAATGACAAGAAAACCAAACCGATACAACAGCCTAATATCATTTATATAGCTTTAATTCAAAAATTAAAATTTATTACTGTGCAGAAAATTTTTGAATTCTGCTGTCCATCCATCACCCGCTAACCATCTACATTGCGGATTCAAAGCGGCTTCTGCTTCGAAAACACTTAAAACTGGACGATAAAAATCAGAAACATCCAAGATAATGCCATATGGGCAAGAGAGAACGATAAATGCTTCAATATCGTTAGCAAAGTTGGAGAGTTTCGGCTCACTGATCTAGAATAATAATAAATCGATGTAGAATGTCTGACTGGGGCCAATGTAAAAGTTAATGCATTTTTCTAAGAATATACGTTTTGCTTTTGTATTTATCTAGATAATACATTTTGGAACACGGAAATGAAAAAGTAAGAGAACAGAGCATAAGAGAAAGAGCAATATGTAACGTGATAATTGTGTAAGAAATAATTTAAAATAACTTTTTCGAACACTGCATGAGTATTGGAACTTAATCAAACCTTGCCAATTGCTAGGGTATAACTCTTTTTTCCTGCAACTTTACACAGCTTTCTAGTCCGTTCTAGAGCTTCTCTATATCCAACCAGATCTAGTGTATTGACCACAATACCAACAGTTTGGGCGTCTCGTAATTTTTCGATTAAAAATAATCGTTTTTTTAGAAGCCGAGTGGCTGGAGTTCTGAATTTTCAATGTAATTGTTTAACTAGTATTTCATTATAATAAAACTTAAATCATGAGTGATCAAAACAAAGTTAAGATTAAAATAAATTATTATACTGAAATATCTCTTCCAAAAACTGCAGAAATTTCAAAGCTATCATTACTCTTTTGCAGTTGCTTATATACTTAGATCAATTCAAGGAATATACAATGAAAAATTTTTATAGCTTGCTTGAAGTTTCTAAGGTCCAACTAATTATTCTTTAAAAATACTTGTCCACATCAGACTACTTGGATTCTTGGAATAATATGAAATGAAAAATGATTTACCTTTCAAATGAGCACTTTAGCGTGATGGGAGAAAATGTAAAAACATTGGTGCAGTTTAAATTGGTCATCAACCAGAGTGGCAACACTGGACTATTTGTTTCACCGATAAAAAGGAGTGTCATATTCCGTTTTCCCTTTGGTGAGATACGTCCTAAGCAGCAACTCATATCTGAAACATCTACTATGCAATATGCTCCGGTATATTGAATGCTCATGTTTCCATATTTTTCGAAAGAGAAAACCCTGTTGCTTGCTATTAGCGAAAAACAGCAGTTACCAGCAAAAATTAAAATTTAGTCACTTCAAAAAGAAAAAAAATTGCAAGGTATGCAGACGATAAAACATACTGGAAGTGGAAGGTTGACCGAGATTATTGAATCGACCGAGGAGTTTGCAGTTGAATAAAGATTCAATACCGGAAAATTTGCTCAACCAATCGAACAAAGCATCTTAAACGAAATTTTCCAGTCCTGAGCGTTATCAAGCAAAAATGACTACCCATTTGTTTGTAACTCTTCTAATAATGACATGTTTGAGTAATTTATCATTATTATAAGGAAGATGAAAATTTTTTTAATTTATTTATTTTTCAAAAAATAGGTTGCCTCAATACAAGCATTGTATATCTGGTGTCCTCTTTACCATGCATTAGTAGATATCATCCTGGTTTTTGGAAGATTGAAGTTTATTTTACTTTGAAAAAAAAAATGGCAATCTCAGAATTATCCTAATTTCAACACAGAAAGAACATTTAAGTGAATTATTTAAATGAACCTGAATTGTTTGCATAAACTGCATCGTACAAAAGACAACAATTCCGTTCAAATTTATCCTTATATTCATTCACAGCTTCTTTTAACATTTCCAATTCGATGTTCATATCACCGAAAACAAACCAAATAGGAAGGCGATTAATGGTCTCACTCATACACGAATCTCCATAATGAACAATGCAGTCAGCACCACATTGTTCTGCAGCTACAAAATCAACACAGCAGCTGCAATTTTTAATTTATGACTGATTTTGAAAGCAAAATAAAGTTTGTAGAAATTGGCTAAGAATAGCTGTGATAAACGATTCTTTGTAACTAAAATAAATTCGAAAAAAGAATGTTTAAAAGATGGATATAAAATCGATGATTAAATAATGGCAACAAATTTATTTTACCCACCTTCATTATTTTTTTTTCATTAACATTAGTATTTCTTATGCACGTGTTATCCGTAACATTTTTAGAAATTTTACCAATGAAAAACAATGTTTTAATTCTGCTCTAATCTATTGTAATGATTTGTGTTTCTATCCCAATTCAACCTGAGAGATTTTAAGCTGAATTGAATCTACTTCTGCATTCTTCATCCATTATTTCATCACTTAATAATGTATACCTTCGATATGTTGTGTCAGCTAAAATATACATTTTTGCATTTCCGTTACATTCCTTCTCTAAGAGAGTCGCGATATCGGCAGATAAAGAAAGATAATAATCGGGGAATTGTAAGGCAACTCTACGGTAACCACTATTATTAATCCATGACACTGTTGAATCAATGTTGAAAAATCTTTTCAACTTGATACTATCCATCTCCTGCAAATTCTTCTCATAATTAGCACTTTCAGCAAGACAACTGATTACATATCAAGTTTCACATTACACAGTATCGGCTTATGAATTTCATGGTATATCATTTCAAAAGATAATAATGAATCATCAAGTAGAAAAAAATTTTTCACCTGCGGTATATTCAAATTTTTTGGTGCCTTATTGCCCCCTAATTAAGTTACTAAGCTTATATCATTTTTATCTATAAGCTTGACACTTTGCAGTTTTATGATCACCTAAGTAGATCTTCCACCTGTGAAATACGATCTTCAGTAAGAAATACTGCCTTACCTTCTTTATCTACCTCATAAACAGAATTAATTAATTTAATAACTATTTTTTGATCAAAGGCAGTGATGGAAGGCAAAGTTGGAGTTTCTGTTCTTGTAACTGGTATCCATAATAGTACTATCGGTGATGACAGAACGGAAACTTCATCTGTCAGTCAAACTAGGACTTCATAGGGAAAAAAGTTCAAGTGATCTTACAGCCAAGCTTCAGTACCGGAGACAAACTAGCTGAGCAAATAAGTGAAAGGGTAAAATGAAAAATATTTAAAATTTTTTTATATAGCCTAGACAAAAGATATTATTCTATAGCTGAACATATTATTAAGTCTCGAAAGAAGGAATATCAATTCTTCACTAAAAAAGAGGTCATACATCGAATAGATCTGTAGCATATCTAAACAGCCTGTAGTATAATTATTCAGAAACTAGACTCTTTAATCAGGTAAGCAATAATTCATTACACAGATTTTCACTGATCGACATGTCAACCCTTCTGGAATTTATTCGAAATGTTTGTCCTATCAGTTACAACACTAACTAACAACTACTGGTAAAATCCCAAACAAGTTTTTTGGAATGGCCTAAATAAACTGATGGAGAAAAAAAAAACAAATGAATGACTTACATCACTCATCAGCATAATTGTGTTTATTACAGATAAAAAATAATTATTGCAAAGTCATAAGATAAAAGTTATTTATCCTTCATGACTAATTTTTCGTTTCTTTTTCGTGAAGAAACAATAAGTACTTTCGTTTTTCATCTTCCAAATCTGCTCAGAATTAAATTAAAAATAGAAATTACAAAAATAGAAATTTTTGGTGTATTTAAACTTCATTCGAAACAAAGTTGGATAATTCGATCACCTGACCTTAGTTAGCTGTTTCAAAATGTGTTCTTCTGCAGAAAGCGAACTCATTGCTGAATGATGTTGAAGCTTCAGGATCGAAGAATGACGCTTCACATTCACCTCAAAAATAAACGCAAAGATTAGATTCTTAAAAACTTTCAATTACAATGCGTCAAAGTTGCATAACAATGAATAGTGTATAGTAGTTAGAACAACATAGAAAGAAGATATGTTTCATCTCAGTGAAAATTAAAAGGCAATTTCAGCATCTACTCAAATCTCCTTTTGTTTCTCAATATTATAACAAATTAATAAAGTTAAAAGTAAATTAGCAAAACTACAGTAGTCGGGCGTAAATAAAACTTAATTATAAATCATGTAAAATTGAAAATAAACAATGGACTAAATTAGTGAATGATGGACTAACTTAATCGTAAAAACTGAAAGTTAATGAACAGTCAAAATAAAAACAGAGAACTTCGCAACCATCCATACAATGTATCACTGGCCGGCCGGTCCATCAAATATATCGAAATCTCGGTATTTTCCGGAATTCTCAAGGAACCATCTGTTTTAAAACTGATGCTTAATCAGTTTGTCGAAGATGATTGTGATATGATTGTCAGGAGAATGAAGATGCATTTAGAAGTGTTGAAGATTTAGTCAGCTTGGGGTAATTATCGAAAAGCTTAAATCAAACATATAAAAAATCATTCGTCGGAGTACACCTTGAAATTTCTTTATGAAATGAAATCCATCAGTTGCTTATTTATTGAGTACTTTTCGTGTCTTTCAAGCTCTAATGTATCATTTAATATTGTGCTGATAATGGAATATGAGGTATGATTCTCAGGATTCCCCATGATTAGTTTAATTTAATGTAGTTTTAGGCTTTTTTAAAATTTAATCAAGCTAAAACTCCTACGAAATTAGTGATTATGCTATATTTTCTCATTTCTTGAACATTTGCAGTGATTACATTTTTTTTTTTTCTTTTAGGATGAGTGTCGTCGATGTTCCGACATTGTTTGAACGTAATAATAATGATCGACGCAATCCTGATCAAGATCATACATATTGTAGCGTGAGCGATGGTTATAATATACCACTTGCCGAACGACTTTCACAGTTTCGCAACGAAAACATCGGTTGCGACGTTGAATTTATCGTTGGAACAGAGCGAGAAGTTAGTTAACAGTATATTCGCTCGAGATTTTTTCTTTATGAAAAAGTTCTCTTATCAAAGTGATGCAGCCCTAAATTAATAGTTTCATTTTTCGAAATTGACGCAAAGTAGTCCTTAACATTAATAAATTCGATATCGTACCATAAGGACATCCTTTTGAGTTCAGGCAAAAGTAGATACGGTGGAAAGTTTCGGACTTAGAATAAATTTGTACAGATTCACATTCTTTTTTTCAGTACATTTTTAACGCATCATATATCTATATTGTAATATTATTGCAATATACCCGTATATTCAATTGTTTCACTGGAATTTTTCGCATCGGGATAAATATATCTTTTTTCTAGTCCATTAATGCTCACAGACTTATTCTTGGTTGTGGTTCGAAAGTATTTGCCGCGATGTTCTACGGTAAAATGACACAAGGTAAGTTATCTCTTCTATTGCAGAAAAATGTTTCCTTACTAAATAAAAAAATTATTTTTATCCAAACATATTATTTCAAAACTTATGCATCCATAAACAATATAATTTGATGTGATAATATTAGACAGGTAGTGTTAGCTATGCTTGACAATAATATTTTTTCATACGGAAATAATTAATAGAAAAATAATTAGCATCAACATTTTCTCATTTCCGTTAATTGCCAATTTAAATTCTCAATACTATGTCCAAGTTCTTTTCTGCAGAAAAGCAAAATGATAATTTAATGACGGTTATTGTTCCGGATGTCACTCCTCAGGCTTTTACAATTCTCGTCAATTTTCTTTATTCGGATTTGAATATGGATGCAGTTAAATTGGACGACGATGATGTAATGCAAACGCTCTACGCGGGTAATAGTCATCTTTCGATGTAAATTGATTTCTGCTTGTCTTTATAAATTATCAAATCCGTTCAAATATAGGTATAATAGCATCGATGTTACTGAGATGCAGCATGCCGAGCTATTTAAAATTGTTCATGTTGCTTTATAATTTTTATAATCAGTACTAATTTGAGGGTTTACTTTGTTTGACTTTATAATCAATGTTAGCCTGAAGGTTTACTTTTTTTTAACAACAGTTTATTTCGATTGGATTTGACAGTTTGTGTATGACATATATGCAAATATTATGGTCTTCAATGTACATCTTACACTTTTAAAAATTTTTTGATATTTTAAGTCATTATTAGGCGTTTAAGTCAGAATTTTAAGAATTGGAGTGTCATGCTAAAATGAATAGTATTATATAGAAACTTATTTTTATATTTTGATAATCTTTTGGAATCATTGCAGTTCTCCACTTATTTCAGCGAAGAAGTATGATGTAAAAGCTCTCATTTCGGTTTGCGTTAAATATTTGATGAACTGTTTGAATGCTTCGAATGCATTTTGTTTACTTTCACAAGCACGTTTTTTCGACGAGCCATTTTTGATAAAACGTTGTTTGGAAGTGATTGATACAAACACGGATGAAGCTCTGAAATCCTCGGGTAATGCGACTCGCAAATTAGATTAGAATATTTCCTTTATGCTACAAAAAAATTATGAATTCAAGTTTCTATTGAGAAATTGAAAATATTATATTCTGTAAAATAATAAATAATATATAGTGAATAATTTAATTTTTTAAGATAACGTAATTTTTTCTAAGCTTACTTTTTTTTTTAATATAACCTTTCAAAAATTTTTTTGTTATTAAGGCCAGTTTGTTCTGTTCTTGCATTATTACTGGAAGAAGTTTTTGCAGGATTTCGAGATATTGATCGCGATACACTTGCAACAATATTGAAGAGAAATGAGCTGGATCCGACTAATGAACTTGTTATTTTTAGAGCCGCACAGTCTTGGAGTGAAGCGGTTTGTTTGTGTTATATTCCTCAAAAATAAGATTTAGAAAAAGAAGCTCTAACATGATTTTTCAGAATGGTCAAGACCGTCGCTAGAAACAGATTCCATTTGAATCATTAACCAAATAAAATCAGTTGCAGCACCTGCCAGATATATTGAACTGTAAACAATAATAACATTACAAAATTAAGTATAAATAAAAGTCGTTCGCAACGTAATTTTCAACACACATGAAATTTTCAAATATATGTATTCGTGTCTTTTTGTACCTAAATGAATGCAGATTTTTTTTTATATAAATAAAAAAAATATCTCTTAAAATGAACCATGCGCTTATTTTGAAGCGGAAATTGATATAATCCCGGTCTTGTTTCCGAGGAAATATTGATTATTTTGAGACTAAAGTGAAAAATCTCTTTTTTGAAGCTGTTTTAGTTGTTAGTTGAATTTCTGTAGTTTTCTTCCTCCATTTATTCTGATTTTTCAACTTTTGAAATATTCATTATCCAACTTTATGAACAGAATTTTCGCTATATGATAGTAGCGTATTTTCAAGCCCTGAACCTTCTTTTTCATTTTAGTGCCTTTTTTTGTATTCAAATGATAGTTGGGATATTCAGCAGAGTAGCTCTACTTCAAAATAAGAACTCTATTGTGTTAAGGAAGTTGTGTTTCCATTTGGTCATATTATAAACTTTTTACTTTAAATTTTTATTTTTCTTTAGTGATTTAGATAGATGAATCCATGATATTAATATGTATTTAATCTTCAAAACTTTGTTTACAGTGTAGTTGCCCACTTAGCTCAACTTTTTCCGACACGCAGTTGCATTTATTACAAATATTGTATTGAATATTTGAATATTTTTGATACATTGTTATAACCCCTTAGAAATTTATTGTGAATTATCTACGCACAAGTAATTTATTATTTTCTATGGGACTAATGGAGTGAAGAGCAAAAAATGTTTAGTTTGCATCTACTGCTAATGCAAAAAAAACTTCTGGTTTTTCTAGGAATGTGAACGACGGAAAATCGAAGTAAATCCTTTAAATCAACGTGAAGTTCTTGGTCCAGTACTTTCGCTTATACGATTTCCGTTAATGACAGTTCATGAATTTGGTGAAGCAGGTGCAATTCTTTCTTCTGTTTTTTTTTATGCTTATTTTTCATTGTTTACTTGATTTCTGTTTTAAGAGTGTTTACTTTATTTCTGTTTTTAAGAGCGGTTATTGTAAGGCTGCCTAGTTTTGCTACTAAAGCTTAATGGTTGTTTAATCACTCTGTATTGATTCAGAATATCTTGCTTACTTAATGTAATTGAACTTAGGTCAAGTATAATTTCAGTCCAGATCGACATGTTTTATTACTCAAAAATTGAAAGTTTATTTCAATCTTATATTTCAGCAAGCTCGTCGTTATTGAGCTGTGAGGAAATTGCTCAAGTGTTTCTTCACTTGACCGTTGTTCCACGTCCACCGGTTTCTTATCCGACAGGTTCTTTGTCTATGTTTTCTGGAGAAATTGCAATATTCAGTAATATATTAGGATTTTATGTCACAGTTTCTGTCTGTATTCATTTAGTGTGTTCAATTGTATCCAGTATGTTTTCTGATCTCAGGGATTAGGTCGAAGTTTTAAATGATTTGGACTGGAAAAATACTGCAAGCACATTACTTTAGCAAAAGATGTGGCGCTCGTTATATCTTTTGTTTTGAAAAAAGATTATTTGCAGAGAGCAGAGCACCTTTGTCAGCTAACTTTTTTTTGCTTGTTTTCAGGTCTGAGATGTAACGGGTGTTCCCGACACGTAATTAAACGTTTTCCTATCTTATCTACTAAACGCTATAACAGGCGGGAAAGTAAATTCTGGTATGTTGAAATTCGATGATTTTATTTCATTTTAATTTAGATTTTATTATAGGAGAGACCTAAATGAGATTTCTTTATTTTCAAATTGTTTTCTTTGATGTTAGTTTCATGGTGGATCGTGAAATTTTGGTAAGTGGTTTCGGAATATTCGGACTTGCTTCAGCATCAAGATATCCACTATCCCCTCATCATTCACTGGATGAATCATCAATAGCTGTCGATTGGCAGACTCGAGTGGAAATTCAGGTTTATCGGGATTTCAGTATAAGATTGGAAGATGGAGATGAAGTAATTTGGTTAATTAAATCTAGTTTGTATATCTCATCTAGGTTTGGAATACCAGAGATACATTTTTTTGCAAAATATCTCATGTTCCAAAAGCTATAAGTAAACTAAAAAGTATTGGATAACTAAATTTGGAAAATTTAAGTAGAAGTGTGCTTGTGTCCTGAAATAGATATGGTATACTTGTGTCGTTATTTTAAAAAAAGTGTTATGAAGAAAATTAGTTAGCTGTGATAAAAAGTAGTCGAAACTATTAATTTGTTATCTTTCGCTTTACAGTATTTGAAATTATTTTAGATGATATTTAAATGCTAGTTAAATAGGAGTATGATGTTTCTGAGTACAAATTTTTTTTTATAGGTATTCCCCCCACCAAATGTCCGAGATGGTGGACTGACAGTAGGTTGTGCTAATGCGATAGAAACTGTTGTCATTCAAGGTAGAGTGGGTGATGTAAAACCCGTCGTGGCCAGTTTCAAAAAACCAGTACCTGTGCGACCTAATATTTTTTATGTGGCTGGAATGAAGCTTTTGGTGAGTTACATTGATTACAATATAATTGGACTTAAAGAAATGATAAATTATGTACATTCATATAATAAACTGTTTTTTGCTTATGTACTTGCTTATGAATCAATCAACTGCTTTGACAATTATGTTAGCTCTCTTATGTTCAACAGTTAAGTTCTTGTTTTCAGTCAGATGGGGTACAAACATATGGTGGTAAGGAAGGCATTGGAACAGCAACAGTATCATTACCGTTTAATGAAGAAGTCAGTTTTAATTTCCAAAGTTTTCGGAATAATTATGGTAGTGAAGATAATTGTCGTTTTGAAGGACAGCTTCCTGAAATTCATTTCCTTGTTCAGTGGGCTGAAAAAACTCAGTAAAATTTTTTGATGCTCTGCTATGTTTTTATTTGTATTGATTTACATTTGAAAAAAGAAAAAACTTCATTTCAAATTCAGTTACATACTTGAATATTTTAACTATGCATACATATTTTAAAATCAGGATATTTTTTTCGTACTATGATTGGCACGAATACGAATAAAATGGGTAAAATGAATATAGTAATTTTCGAAATAATATTACTTAGATATACGAGAAAAAATGCTTGCTCTGACAAGCAGTAATATCCAGTTATCAAAACCAATTGTCATGAGGATGTAACCATCAGTATGTGTATCTCTTTGTGGGAATCTTTGTAAAATTTTTAACAAATTGTAAATGTTTTTTTTATTTTGTTTGATATTTTGCTAAAGTTGCGTTATCAATATTATGTGTATCATATGAGGATTAGATATCTGAGATTTTTATAAATAATTATTACATAATATGTATAAAATTCAATTTTTTAAAAGCTTACTTGATGCTATATGTTCCAGCGAGATGTTAGTTCATTTCATTTATGTTGGCAAATTTTGCTTTCATAGTGATCACAGCAATGTATGCATTGAAAATGATTGTTTAATTGAAATTTTCGGGAATTTCCCTGCAATAATGGCGAGAAATTAGTGCTAAATATCGTTCAATTTTGAGTCAGTTGAGTGAAAAATTCCTCTACTAATGTGAAAATGATGACTGAAGACAAAAGTAATGAAAAATTAATTGGTGCTGGGCAACCATCAATATTTGAGTTGATCGCACAAGATAATCTTGCAGTTTCCATTCAACAGGCTATTCATCACATTGTGAAGGTACGTTGCTTATTTCTTTTTATTCTCCAAATTTCTTATGACACATAAAAAATTGTTTTATCGATTAGCAGATATTAAATAATGAGAGATGTCGAGTAATGTTGAAGAACTGTAGATCTAAAACGAGTGTGAAATAGCCTTTAAATAATCTTGTTATCATTGTTTCGGCTTTTATCAACAAAAAACATATCTGACTTTGTCTGAAGTTTATAACATTCTCTTTATGCATTATTTTATGTCATTTATAAGCAATTGCTATGAACCGTAAGTAATTTCAACAGGATCGTTTACAGAACCGTTATATATGACTCATAATTTACCGATAAAGAAAATTTCCTTTTATACTATCAATGTTGTTTGCATTCGCCAATAGTTCTTGACTCCCTTATATAATTAGATATAAAAGGTGATTCATCTAAAATAAATGGAATATTTTAAAGTACCTATATGAATCCAATCCTTCGCGATACAGACTATTATGGAAATGGTACGATGAAGTATATGCAATTGCCGATTTAGCTCTTGAAAATTTTTATTTAAGAAGATATGGTTAGTTTTCTTATTTGATACATTTTTCGTAAAAAGTGGAATTAAACTTAGATTCAAATATGAGTTCAAATATTCTTTTTTTATTTTGAAAAACTTGATTAAGTGGAAATAACGAAGTAGAGAGTTGTAGGAAATAAATTATAGTTAACAGCGGTTTGTGCAAGGCTAGCAATTGCGGTAGATTTATACATTACTCTGGCTAATTCCAATATTTGAGAATCTTGAATTATCTTTATAGGAAATTTAAGAAAATTTTAATTCCAATGTTATTCAGGAGCTTCCCTTGCTGAAAACTTTTATGGAATGAAACGGGTAATTAATGGCACATGCAGATCAGTCTCGACAGGATTTCCAAAACTACGTTCCTTGTTCATGCTTGTAGGTTATAACCAAAAAATTTCCAAGTTTTCAAGTTTGTAAACTTTTGTCATACTGAAGCATTTGACTGAAACAGAAGTTTCATTAAAAATTAAAATTCACTGTAAATTGTAGGATAAAAAAATGTTTAATTATCAGATGGGTAGAATTGATGTGAGTGACTTTGCTCTCGCTGTGAAGAGAAAAAGAACCATAGTATAATGAAATGCAAAATACAATTTAACACTTCTGATTCAAATGATATCTTTTTTCATTAATATTGCTAAGCACACAAATGACATCACACATACTGCAAAAAAATTAATGATGTGAGACAATGAGAAATTATTCTTGGTGTCTATTTCTGTGTGGTGAAGAATAATATATTTCATATTTTATTTCTCATTTTATCATGTTATTAAAAAGAACTTTTCCAAATGCTAAAACATACGAGAGTATATGTTCAGTGCATAGGGAAACTCCTTTTGAATTCTGGTATATGAAACTCAGTAGAATATTCATTATTTTAAAAAATGAAAGAAAATGAACTGTTCCTTTTAAAAATCAATTTCACTAAATCTTTGATGTTTCAGTAACAAATATGTGGTTTTAGTTACATAATTTAGCTACTGAATATTAACGTCGTTATTTAGGGAAGTCTATTCCTGATTATTGACCTGGTGGCTCTTTATCTCTTTTGAATTGGAAAATGCCTTATGTGATATTGGGCAATTTCTGGAGAAGAAATTGATGAAAATACTTTTTTAAGGTTGGATGGCCATATATCCTGAAAAAATTGGAGAAATTTTATTTGCTGTTGTCAACATATACGGCCATGAGTAATTCAAGGGTGAGTTTTATATTAAAAATATTCAAAAATATTCCCATTCTGCTTATTTTCTGAGCTTTTAAAGATTAAAAAAACTGAAGAGATCCCATTTTTCTTTTTGTTCAGAGTATATTTCATTTGAAGATAGCATGCAGTTTTTATATACTCGTTATCTATTTATCTGGTTAATCAATTAGCTATGTAGAGATATGCATATAAATTGACTGGTTGAAAAATATGTTTATTATTGTCCTTTTGATCTGAACTATGCTTACATTTGATTCCAGTTAACTCTTGATTCGGAAATATTAGGAAGAACTTTCTTCTTTTTCAGATCTCCTGTTGATGCTGACTTGAACATTTTGCAGTTTCCTGAGATTTCTATTCCTAGTTAAAAAAAAAAAAAAAAAAAAAGAAAGAAAAATAGATGACTAATCAAAAACATATATCTGTGACATTACAAATTATCTTACTTTTCCAGCAGTTTCCATTAATTCATATTCTCGTCAATTATTACCCATGGATCAAAATATTATTCTCTACAATAGCTTTCTTTCTTAAAATTGCTTATATTTTATCTTTGTGTAATGTACATTCACCAGAATTAAAGTTTGCAAATGTATATTTGGTGAAATTTATTCAAAATGATTTGACAACTTTCGGCAAAGCAAATAACAAGTATGATTTATTTTTACTTTGCATATACATTTTGCAGATGAGTTATCTAGCTATTATTCTGCAAAGGAAATAGAAGAGAATGATGGATAACATTTCTCTAGAAGTTTTATTCCTGTTGCAATTGCATTATTATTATTGATGTTGTACTTAAATTCAAATTGGTAATGATGGATAAATGGGATTTCAGAAGATCTTGGCGGACATTAGCTATGTTTGCTAGCCTTCTTACTCGATGCATAACTTTTGGCCTTTATTTCATCCAATTTTTGGATTTCTACTATAATAGCGATACTGGAGAAAATTTTCGTACAGAGCAAAGAATAAGAAACTGGAAATATCCATCGGCACCTCACAAGGTATTTTTCAGACTTTGTAAAATTTATGCAGCTTATCTTATGAAATTGCAATCCTTACACATAGCATTGTTTGTAATGTAATTATATTTTTTAAGATTATGTCTATTTGAAATTATTGATTTCTGTCTTTGTGATATTTATAAAAATATTGTATCCATAGAATTTTTTTGTAGAAATTACAAGAAAATTCTGTATTACTTCTGGAAACGAACAAATGCCCTCTGTGTTTGCAACAGCGTATCAATGATACGGTATGTCTTATCTGTTTCTATCGACAAAAACGTTATGGTTGCAGAGCGATTATTTGTGCTGTTTTGCATAACTTTAACTTTTGACTTTTTCTGTCACTGTATTCTTAACGGATGTGGGAAATAGGATGACGAAAAATATTGAAGCATGTAAATATGCAAGGAACTATTACTTTTTGTATTAATCACATAAATGAGCTTAATTAGGATCAGTGACTCTTGAGATTATACGTCATGTGGTTGTATCTGAATTTAAAGGCAGGCGAGAAAAGTTTTAATTGTTCCATATTACACTTTTGATGATAAATACACGAAGAAATTTTTTATAATAGGCTCTTGCTGTTTCTGGATACGTTTTCTGTTATGGTTGCATATATTCCTACGTGGAACAAGAGAAGAAATGTCCGGTTACGAGTTTGCCAGCGAATGTGGACGATTTGATCAAGATTTTTGTCCATTCAGCGTAAATCTTTCTCACATTGCCAAATTTTTGTTGTAATCTCATAATTGCTTCGGTGAAATTCCATTTGGTCAAGAATAGAAAAATGTTCAGGAATTAAAACAACGGGGATGTTTGTTAAATATTTCCTATCTGTCATTTTATTAAATTTAACGTTATTCAAAGTTTAGATCTGGGATTAAAAGTTAATTCTGAATCGGAATCATTTGAAAGCTTAACTATATCACAGTATAATTATAATTTCGAAATAAAATTTAGTATCAGTTTTTACTCTTTCTATTCTTCAAATTAATTTGAAGTGGAAAATTCCATCCGGAGTTCTCTCGTGATTATTTTCATGAGAATAACCGGTAGTAGTATAAAATGTTATTAATATGTTTGTCATGTTTCGAAAAAGGATGATTTGTTTTAAAATAAAATATCTAAAATATTATTGCAATTTAAAGAATTTTCAATTACTTTCCACTTTACAAAATATTGCATTCAAAAGTATCATCGATAAAACTTGGATGTTGGATTTATTGAAGCTTTTAGGCGATATATTTTATTGTAGTAGATTAATTAGACTTATCTTCAATAAAATCTTAACTTCGAAAAGGTGAAAGTGTAAAAGCAATTCAAGAGACCTACAAGATTAGTACATCAATTTTGACACATGATTTTGTGTCGATATTCCGAGAGGAATGCGTAAAAATAGGCTTAGTTTCCTGGAACTGAATTAGCTGGAGCAGAAAAATATACCTATTTCCGTAAAACATAAGATCTGATGGTGGAAAATATGAAAATGAATGAAATAACATTAGATCCACGTAACTGAGGGTAGGTAGCATTAGACCTATTGAAGCTGAGTTGAAGTAATGTAATGGATTCTCAAAGGGATCATCATATGATGTATCAAAATTATCAGGAGAAATATTAAAATCCAGAATGACTCTCATAGCCAGATAGAATCAGGAACGATAATATGCCCAATTCACATAATCGTCACTATGATAATAATTATTACAAAATCACTTAAGGATTTTCATTCGTATTACTATCGCCAAAAATATTCCGTAATTTAATCATCAAAAATGAAGTATTATGAAGTAGTAGTGAGTGGAAATGAACATATCAGTTTTTCTACCGATTATAAAATCTCGTTCTTATCAAGGATGTCTTTTCATTACCTGAATATAAAAAAAGAGTATTAATTACAACCAATCAGCGAAAATACCGAGCGAAATCTCAAGTATTAATTATCCATGAAACTGCGAAAACATTCGTATCTATCGTACTGGAATCGAGAACTAATTATTTGATTTTTTGTGAGCGTTGATTCTCGTCATTCAGTCGTCATTGATCGCAGGATTCGGGCAAATTATTAAAATGTTTGGAGGCGGATGTCATTTGATAGGATGGACTATTGCAGTATATTGCAGTATATCATTTTGAAGAATCAATCTAAAAGTTTGGAGGAACGCTGGCTAATCCTTTCCTAAACTATTCATCCGGCAGGATTAAATGATAAATGACAGATTTTCTGATATTTCGCAGTGGAATGATTAATTATCACAAAATTGCATAAAATAAACTGAAATTCAGATTTCAAATACTCTTTAGCTTGGCTTTTTCCGAACCTTTTTCCGAACCAACAGCAAATTCTTTTTTTACTGTTCACTATTTTTGCCAAAAATTTATAACACAATGAACAGCTTCAAATTTGTCATTTAAAAATTTTAATTAATTTGATTTTAAATCAAACAGTAATTTCAGTAATTAGTTTAAAGAGATATTTCTTTATTTTCTGATGATGGTTTCTTGGACGAATTTTGCTTTGATGATGATGAATCGATCACTGACGGTTGTTGGTCAATTGATTCGGGGACCTGTGTAGGAGATGTTTCTATTGATGATGCGCTGGCTGATCCAGGCTGATTTTCGATTGATGATGCGCTGGCTGATCCACTTTTTTCCATCGCTTGCATTTCTTTTTGCATTTTCATAGCGTATTCAAACATATTTGCATAATGCTGCAAAATGATTGAAATTTGTACTTAATTACAGTACTTTTAGATGTGTTGCTGAAATATCTCTAAAAAGATAAGAAAAAAAATTTGCAGAATTCAGAAGTTTTCAAGATTCATTTATTTAAAAAAGAAAAAAAAAAGAAAAAAAGAGCTTGGTATATTCTATAATTTAATTCAAATTTTTGTCCAATATACCGGAACTTATACAAAACGAACAAAACCAACCGAATCTCGCAAAGCATGAAATGCAGCATTTTCCTCAGTGGAGCGCTTCTCTTTTTCTTCATCGATAGTTTCCGAAAACTTTACGGTTGGTGCTGGTGTAGGTGGTTCTGGCTATAGAATAGAATGGAAAAACAATGAAATGTAAATAGCGATCATTTGATATCCTTGAAAATTACTAGATTGAAACCAAAAAGAGATGCGGAAGGATAGGAATATTCGGATGAAATTGAAATTCATTCTGTCATTTCTAACCATAAATGTACAAATAATTGTCACATGTCACCAAATATATATTTATATATATATATATATATGAATTTCGAAAAATCTCTCGAATCTGTCATTTCTCTTACTAATGATTAACATATTATCTTAATCATTCTTTTATATATGAAGTAATTTCAACGTACAGAAAATAAATGTCCCATTGTTCTCGCCCGTGGTTGATATGTTTCCAGTACATTTGATTCATCAAAGAAGGCTTTTCGAGCTCTGAAATTCCGCCATCCTATATTTTTTTTATAAAATCTTCAGAAAAAGAATAAATATCTTCAGTAGAACTAAATTGCAGTTAAGAAGAATATTGCTAAAATATAATCGAAAGAACGAGAAATGCTGTAAATATTGATTGCTTGCTACTTTTATCATTAGTGCAGTATGTCATTTGATGCTATTGCAGCTACAAATCTAATATGCTTGCATAATCAAACTTCATAATGCAAGATAGCTGGATGTTATTAGAAAATAATTTCAGATCTTCAAATTATCAATTTTCCAATTGATCAATTCAATGAAAGATTCACTTCTCTTCTAAACTGGAAATATTATGAGATTATGAACCTGGTTAAAGCACAGGAATGTATACTCATCCAGACATGTCCAAAGAATGCAACGAATAAAGTCAGAAAACCAGCAATTTTAGAAGTACCACTTCCTATGCCCATTATTTGGCATAACTGACATAAGAAACCCATTGTTATCAGCACAAGCAAACTAACCAACAATCGTAATCTGAAATACAAATCAATCAACAATCGTAGCCTGAAAATATCTGCCTGATACTGAATGATTTCTTGCAAATAATTTGGCTAATTATTAATTAGCCTCATCTATTATTTCTTTATTAGCACTTACTTGGAAGGGATCATATGCATCAACGAATGCTTGAAAGAGGTCACATCAAAGGTATTTCCCATTATCGATTATTTGAACTAAAAGAAAAATAATCTCAGTAAATATCTACCTGATAGTTGCCGCACTTTTGGAGGAAGAATCAGTCGAGCCGCTCGAGCTAGAAGCAGCATGCGAAGCCGAACTCATAGCACTTTTCACCATCTTTCAACCGCACCCCAATATGAACATAAATTATAACAATACCATACCTCCCTGATAATCCATTCATTATAAATGAAACAGCAGACGTAGAAATTTGCATATTTCTCAATTAATAAGCAAATTTTTATTCAATTTGTCACTGCATTAGCACTTTTTTGTAGAAATCGAGAAGAAAAGAAGAAGGGACAAAAGCGGTTTCGAGACTTTATGAATTACCGAAGACTATCTGCATATAAACTTTTTTCTTAACATTCCTCTCCATCCATCACTTATTCCGAAGAATGAGACTTCGGGAATATAAACGAAAGTAAGATCAGATTTTTATTGCCTTTCAAAACCAACAATATGTAAACATAAAACAGTCATATCATGATAAAATTTAACAAAATAACTAGATTACATATATCTTTGTTGCTTCAAAAGCATTTCCATGGAGTCAAATTACATTCAACAGCATTTTAATCTATTCATATTTCATTTCGGTAAGTACTGGCTGTTCGCAGAATTCAAATTCAAATTCTTCGATAGTGTTTTAGTACTGTAATCACTGTCTGATTTAAAAGTATTGCAATCATTCCCTGACCTTTGTGATTTAGCACCTTTTTGTTTCCAATCTTTCGAAATTTTGAGAATGATAAAGCAAATAAACTGAGCAAAAATATTAAGACAGAATTACTAACAAGCAGGAATATATTTTAACTTAACTAGAAATCTAAGTAACTGGTTAAAGATTGCCGAAGCGTAAGTACCAAATTATCACACTGCTTCATTATTTCCATATCCTGAAATGTGAGGCATTTATTTTGCATTCGAAGTAAGACATTCAAATTATTGCCAAAGGTTAATATCATTTCATTTCTTTATTGTAATGTCAGCAGTAATGCAAGCCAGATATTATCAAAACTGACTATTCGGAAAAGACTAATAATATCAATTTCAAGTTTTGCTCATCGACGAATTACGAGTGACATTCTAAATTCAATAAGGAAAGAGAAAAAAAAAAAAAAAAAAAACTAACAATCTTCTCATCAACACTTCTTGTACTATGCAACTGAATGAAATATCCCAATTCAGATGATGCGATTTCATATGCAAGTTGGTTACGATTTTTCATGATAACACTATCTCGAATTGCTTCAGCATAGGTACGAAGCAACTTTTCAAACTGAGAAAAATATTTCATCTCAATAATTCCATTCTCGTTCATTCGACGAGTAGCCATCAAATTTAATAAAAACACCTGCAGACAATTTTTCCTTAATTTCCGAAGAATTAATAATAAAATATGCTACCATTTTGTCAAGAACAGTTAGATATGTCATCCGAGAGGGAGTAAACGAAATCACTGTATATAACTACTGGAGTTGATAATCATCTAGAATTTTTACCGAAAGATAACCAGCCAGAACTATGCAGATGCTTGAATAACCCATAACAAAATAGATTGGAAAAATTTGAAAAATGATATTAATAACCAAGTGTAATCATGTGTCCTTTACAAAATAAACTTTTAATCTCAAAAGGAGAGAAAAAAATGCATGTTTGCAGTTAAATAATAATTAATTGTTCATTGCCTCAGATCAACTCATTTAACATATGACATGGATTTTGAAAATTTAAATCATCAATTCAAATTGTTGGTCAAACGGAAGATAGTCATAAAAATTCAAAGGAATAAATCAGAAAACCCGAAAACTTTCGCATTAAAATTACAATAAACTAACCCCAGAATCTTTTTTTACGACCATTTGCCGAACAATATTTCTATTCGGTGTCCAAATGGCGCACTTCATCAATAAACTATCCAAAGATTGCTGATTAGCATAAGCACCAAGCAGAATAAATAAAGTGAAATTTTCATCGCCCATAGAAAACTCTTCGAAATGTTGAAGAAGATCATCATAACTGCAAAAAATTGTCAAGAAAATTGTATAGCCGATATAGAGAGACAAGGAAAATACATAATAGTTTCGATATTAAAATCCGTTTCATAATAAATCAGAAAAAACTAACAATGATTCAAATGAATCTAATCCAGCAATAGGTTCTTTTAGTACTAAGCGCAGAAGTCCATCACGAGCTTTCGGTTCCAAGTAATCATGCAAAAATCGACTTAGACATTGCGAAATACTTTCATCCTTGAAAATTTCAGGACCTAAGAAACGAAGTGAAAGTAGAAACATTAATTTCGAGCCAAATATCAAAATTATTGAATAAAAATAGCAGTACAAATCCAGGATAGCAATACTTACTAATTGACATCACCATTTATTTCTCTGTGGAAAGTAAGTTTTATACGGTGAACTCCATTTTAGCACCAATATTTGGAAGTTTCTTCGGTTTGAAAAAGTATTTTTCAAAAATAATTATCAAAAATAATTAAAAACTAGACCAAAAAAGAAGAAAGAATAAAAGAAAGAAAACACGAATAATATTAATATCATGTGCACAATCTGCGACAAAGTTTTGGGACCTCTTATGGCATCTTGAATGGAAGAAAATCAAAATCAATAAATGAGATAATTCTCTTCAACCAGTAGCTTAATATTAGTTTTTATGTTTAAAGTTGGAATGATTCGAAATTTTCTAGCACAGTTAGTATTATTAAATTAATAGAATATCAGCAACTAAACAAGTCATATAAATTCAAAATGTAAAATATGATGGAAAAATACCAAATAAAAGAAATATAGCAAAAAATCAACTAGCAATGCAAATAATTGTTTATCAGGAATTTTGTAATAACCACAATACTTACCCATCATGAAAATTTCTGCTAAGTGAACAAAAATTTCACCAGGCGAGGCAAAAGCATAGTACAAAGTGGGTCTTTCCACCATAATTAACAAAGTCCAGAACAATGACAGTCGTACTACCACAAGATCTTGCAAAGTTGATTTCCTAAAAAACTCTTCATTACTCTTGACCAAAAACACGGATGACTTCAACAAGAGACCTAAAGAAATTTAGTCCTTTGTCATTTATCATAGTAAACATGAATTAATACCATATGAAGTAATGAAAGATATGGCAAAAAAATTGGTTTTTTATAAATTTTATCATCATTTTCAAATAAATTATATCACTACTATAACTACACTAATAACCTTCGACTTTCGAAAGACTCTCTGCTGTGCGTCTACTTTACTAAGTGGTACTATTACTGTAATGAAATAAATAATTATGAATACATTAAAACTAAAAGTGAGCATCATTTCGTCCGAACTCAATTTCGACGTACACATATTAAGTGTAGGAATTGAATAGACTTTGAGTTTTTGTTCGAAATTAACAAAGAATCAATATTAACAAGTTACAGAAAAACTAATACCCATCTTTCTGCATGACATCCAGAACTTTCCGAATGGGAGACAACATCCACGCTGTTCTTCCAAGAGGATCTATGCCTTCAGCGAAATGAACTGATAAATTACCATCTTTTTCTTTCCTTAAATGACAAAATATATTTCACTAACAAAGAACTGGAAATCCTAAAAATTGAAAATCGATGTTTATGAAAGGGATTTAATTACTTTAAGGATGAAATACCTTTGTTCTAAGTAAAGACCTTTGATTGCATTCAAATTGGCCCGAGCATCCTCCAATAAATCATCACCACCAGCATAATCCCTGCAGTGCTTGTTTAAATAAGAGATTCCAATGAATAGAAGAAAATCGCATTGGTAACTACGGAATAAAATTTAAAATACGATCAGAAAACCTTTGAAATTGCAATTAAACGAGTTCGTATCTAAACAATTTATTTAGGAAGATTAATTGAAAATTATTGTTCTCCATTGCTAGATATTAAATGCTCATTTTCATCAAATCACTTTATTCGAAAAATCTAAATACTTGGGCGGTATTCTTAAATTATCGAACAGTCTAATTATATTTTGTTGCTGCCGTGGCAATATTGTGCGCATGCATTTCGTAGCCATATCCAATTGTGCTGCATCCTATAAAATTTGAGATTAAGAACTTTCCCTTTTCCAGAAAAACCGTTATAATCTAATTATTATTTCGATATCATATAACAAATCGCACTGCAGAACAGTTTAATCTTAATAAACATGACATAGATATAAAATTAAGCTCAGATGTTTTCATTTGAAAGAGAAAATGAAATAAAATTACCGCAGCCAATCGCATATAAGAGCTATCCAATTTATTTATTTTCGAATCCTCATGAAATACTAAGTTGTTTTTTTCTAAATCAAATATTTCTAGCTCTTTGATTCTGTCGGCAACTTCTTGATTTGTACTAGCACAGACATCCGATGTTAAACCACTTGTTCTGCCAGTCGATTTTTCTGTCTGCTGAGGTATTACATCTACAACAAAGCGAGTATCAAATATTCTTAACCATAATCAATGGAAACAGGTTACTTAAGGGCATTATTTATAATATTATAAGTTAAAATGAAAATAATACTTGGATCAGTTTGCTCCGCATTCCACTGCTTTTTCTTTTTTGCTCTGTTTCGTAAGAAATCGAGCAATTTTGGATCTGGAAACCGAAAATATACAAAATTTCATTCACGTTTATTAGCATTAGTTCACTTTTTTCTCTTTTGTCAAATTTTCCTATTCCCTCTTTTTTCTTCCTCTGATGCATAGATAATCAACGAAAGATCGCAAAAATTTACCAAAACGTTCTACAATTTCTTGCTTCGCCTTTTCAATCTCTTGTTTGCTCATTTTCTCTATTCTCTGCAAGTTCTCGAGCTCAATTTCTCCACTGATATCATTCATTATCGGTTTTGCAACTACTGAGGATGAAGCTTCAGCTTTATCGAGATCTACAATAAAGACCAGTATAACTTGAATGCAAACAAAATAGTTATTTATTGATAAATAAATTATTCGATTTCGAGAATATTTAAAAAAGCATTTAAAAAAGCGAATAAAATAGCACAAAGACTGCTAGCCCTAAAAAATGGGAAAAAAAAACGCTTAACCATCAATTCTACCGTGCATTCTGTCAAACTCTATTGCAAAAAAACTTTTTCCGCTTGCTGAAAAATTTTTCACGGAGCTGTCGACATTGTTATAATACCTGGAAAATGATAAATAATGCACACTCAAGTCTTTCTGAACTTGAAGTTTATATTCCAAAGAAAAATTTGCCTATTATATTTCTTTTGTATAAAAAAAAAAATTGAAATAATAACAATAAATAAAAATATAAATATTTATTTAAGAAAAGCACTTGTTTAAATTCCGAAGTTAAAGCTCTTACTTAGATAAATCCAGGACATCAGGAAATCCCTCTTCTTTTGCATAATCTTCACATTTTGTTAAATTTGAACAATGATATAGCTGATCAATATTATGTAGAAACTCTATATTCCGTTCCTGCAACAAAATTTAAGATTAACGCAATGAATTAAAGGCGAAGAATTTAATACAATTCAAGCCAAGATCTTAATTGTAATTGAAATTTTGAGATTTTGAGAATGCAAAGTATGATGGCCTGTTTAATACTTCTTGATTTCGAGGTTTATGATATAAAATTGCTTCCATAATAGTGCTATAGCTAGCTGCTAAAAGATCATGCAAAAAGAATATTGAGAATTCGCTCACTTTTTTGCTTCATAAATCTGAAAATATGCATCACCTGTACAGTAAGTTCGATGATATTTGCTTCCTCTTCAGCTAAAGAATCAAGATCGAGGGAGAAACGACCAGCAAGTTTGTCAATTTGTTGACTTTTTCCGGCGAAGGAATTGCTGTTATCAGGAGTTCGTTTCTTGCACCTTTTCTTGAACATCTACAATACAGCAGATTTCATTGGCACAATAATCTAGACTGATAGGGAGTACTAGAAGTTCAAAAGACATATGAGCTGGTCTTTTTTTTTTTCATCTCATTCGCTCCACATATTTTTGATCCTATATACTACAACTGTTAATTAGTATATATCCTATATACTTATAACTGTTAATTAAACAGAACAAACCATCGATTGTCGAAGCACTGGAATTATTCTATTCGTTATTTATTTCAGAGTTCGTGTATCCAAAAAGTAATTAAAAGACGATATTGGACTACTGTTAAGTATTCAGGAATTGAATATCATATTAAAAAAATAAAGAATCGATTTAAAAGTAATTGAATAACAGCATAAATTCCTTTTCATTCCCATCAATCTTATATTAATTCATTAATATAACGAAAAGTCAATGAAAGCCTACACAAATACTAGGCATATGTCTGAAAAATTAATCAATTTGCTCTGATTTATAAAAGTGACAGTAACCTCCTTTTGCATTCGCAACAAATCTTCCTCAGTATCATTCGCACGCGGACGTTGAACTTTCATCATTTCCATTTCCAATAGATTGTTTTCACTAAGATCTGAAAAGAAAATTGCTTCAGAAATAGGTTTACAATGATAAATTTAGCACGATATTGATATAAAGTGAACAATGCGTGTAATTTAGAGCGACTGAGAGTTCAATCAACCAAAATAACAAAATAGATTGAATGGAGGTAAAACAAGAATGGTCAGTGGAACTAAAGTTAGAGTGACCTATGGAACTAAAATAAGAGTGACCTATGGAACCTCCGAAAAATCTTAATCAAACATTTATACACAAAATTCGACGTTTTCTTCTCACTTTACGACAATTTTTTGAGGCAAAAATAAAAGAAAACTTTTCAAGTGCAATAAGGAAATTGCAACAGATGAAAAAATTTGCTCGATAGCAATAAATACAAATACAATAAAATTTAAGGTGAAAAGGAAAGATGAAATATACGAAATAATGCGACATGACGGTAAGAGAACTAACGACAATCAGTACATAATATTACGAAAGATTCAAAAAATAGACAAGATATCGACAGTTCTGATTGAAGAGAGAGCGAGAAAAAGAACAAGATAACGAAATTAGAGTGAAAGTGAGATGAAGAAGGGAAAAAAAGATGAAGGTACTCGTGGAGATTCCATGACATGTAATGCATTCGTATGAAAGTATAGTAGAAGGGTTCGGTTAGAGATAGATAGGTTGTACGGAACCGTTTATTGGGATTTCGGTCGTGAGAATGGTGACATGTTAACCTCTGTATTGCACGGAAGTCGATTATTGGAATCTTCCATTGAAAGGTAGCTACCGTTGATGAGTAATTCCGTTTATTATGATTCGTCATGATAACTATCCTATTTATCATGATTTGTCGTAATAACTGTCCCATTTACCACGATTTGATATTGTCGCAAATGTTCTGTTGTGATTTTGATTTTTGTTTTCAGGAATTCGTTGCGTTATCAGCATGACTCTTATTAGCGAATTGTTGGAAAAAGGGGAAAGTGTAATTAGTGGCAAAGACGAATTTGCGGTGCGAAAAAATTATTCCAAACGTTCTTCTCCTCCCAGTCATTTATCAAATGCGATCGAAAGAGCGATTACATTCATTATTAGTATCCAGGACAAACCAGTTCCTATTCAGATCTGTGTTGGATCTACTGCTGGATGGCAAGTTTTCTCTTTTTATATATCTAAGTTTATTAATTATTTATTAACGGGCAATAATAAGATCATAACTGATATAATTAAAGATTCAACGTAATACTTTTCTATGATTAATAACGTTGACTGAATTGACTATCATGTCACAGATTATCAACTGAAATGTTGGTCAAAAAAAATTGGAATCTTCTGATAAGTGCAATAACTCTTTTATTTGGTATATTAATTTGTTACTTGTTTTTGAAATTATCAGAAATTAACTGTTTTCGATATTTGGTAGATTTATTAGGATTAAAAGAACTAGAACTTTTTCCACCAATTCATATTACTCATAACTTATATTTCTCGCTAACACATATGAAGATTTTCTGTGCAGATGATCATTTTTATGGTAGTATTCAGTAATATTTCAGGATAACAGGATATGTGTTCACAAAGGGAAGCAAAGTAATGGCAGGTGTTATTGGGTGCTCTTTGATTTTACTTCAGGTTTTTCAATATGTCTTTGTCTGCTTGATGTCTATTAAAGACGTAATCAGTCGGTCTTCTTTTATATATTGAGATTTCATTGTTACTTTGGGGGGTAAGATAAATTCCAAATGCAATGTAGCAGCTGCTGTAGGTCTACAATGTTTTAACTTCGTAATCATTACCTTCCATTCTTGCTTTTTATTTCGTTTGTTTCACTGTCTTCAAATATCTAAAATTTGCTTTCATTGTATTGTACTGTGACGATGTAATATTATTATAACGTGATATTCTGTCCATAGCGTAACTTCAAACTGTAGCATGAAATAGACCCTTTAACCGCTCTGATTGTGTTTGTAGAAACATTCACCACTATCACAACCGTCATCGCTAGTCAGATGGAACAAACTTGGCAACATGCGGCAGATTTGATTGCCGCAATAAAGCCATATATTCATTATATTGTATTACCTGTCGGCCTTTATACTGCCAGTCGTTTCCTCTGTTCTCTGATACCTGGTCCGCAGCATCGTTCAAAACTCGATCTGCGCAATCGTGTTGTTTTAATTACCGGAGCCAGTTCCGGTCTTGGCCGAGAATTAGCGATTTGTTTTTATCGAAGAGGTGCTAAAGTAATTTTAACAGCACGTAGTATTGATAAGCTGAAGGAACTCTGTGAAGAGTTGAAATTATTGCCAGATGTCACGAATAAGAATGAACCAGTTTATAAATATCTGGATATTAGCGATCCAAATGGCACGGCGGAACTCGTTTCGCTTGCTGTCAATCAGCGAATTGATGTTCTTGTTAACAATGCTGGTTTGAGCATGCGTGGAAGTTGCAAGGATACATCGATGGATGTACATCGACAGGTTAGCTTCTAATGCAGTTTATGTTAACGTTTTTTTTTTTCAAGATCAAAAATTGCTCAGATTCTTTAGACACCTCTTAATTGCTGGGATACGTGAAATAGTAGAATTTAATATTTTTCATCTGTGGAAGATTTATTGGTTTCTGAATATCCCTTTTTAGCCGAATTATCTATGGTTCCTTTTAAATTCATTGATTTATGTATGGTGTCTATTTTTGGGAACTTTTCTGAAGCTTTTGGAACACGCATCAAACTTAAATTAGATTTAACTGATTTTTTTTTCTGTGTTGTAATTTATATCAAAGAGCAAGGAAGCTATATTCTTCTACCTGAAATGCAAGATTGTCTATTTACCGATTGTTACTTATAGCTTATTTTTTTCATTTGCAAACAACTGTGCTGTGATATAGGATACTTTAGCAGGTTTTTTCATCTTTTTCCACTGTTCCAGTTAGATTTTGTTCCCAAGGCTTAGTGAATTCTCAATAAAATAGACATTTAAGGTAATGGAAGTGAATTACTTTGGTCATATTGCAATAACTAAAGCTTTACTTGATTATATTCCGGAAGATGGAGCAATTGTATATATAAGTAGCGTACAAGGTCGCATTGCTGTACCGTTTCGAAGTTCTTATTCGGCTAGTAAACACGCTGCTCAGGTATATTTTATTTGCTGTTTATTTCTATTCTATAATTTTTTTCTCCACAATCCATAAGTTACTTTCATCCTGAAAACTTTTTGGAATTTAGTAGTACGACTGATACTAATTGTCTTTTTCTCAAATTGTTTCATATGACCGGCAGGCTTTAGTGATGGATACTCAAAAGCATCAAACATTCTGATTTTGGAATATCGAAATCGAATTTTCGATCTTTGTTTAAAAATATTTTTTGAATATTAACCGAATTGCAGGCTTTTTTCGATTGTTTGCGAACTGAAGAACGATTTAATACGCAAATTCTCGTTGTAAATGTGACTTATATGAATACAGGTTTTGGGCGTCGTGCGCTTACTGCAGAAGGTAGACCAATGGATGAAGATGATTCTAACCAAGCAAAGGGGCTCACTCCGAGTTATGCAGCTGAATGCATCATAAAAGCTCTCGTAAATCGAAACACAGAATTGATTCTTGCACCATTAAGCCATCGTTTGGCTATCTTCCTACGTTGGTTCTGTCCCACCCTTTTGTTTTATATTATGCATCGGAGAGGTCTTAAAGATAAAAGCATTAAAAACAAGTAATCGGTTAACATGAACGCGACTCTCATCTCTCGAAAACGACTTTCGAAGTTTGGTTAGACCGGGATTCCCAAGTAGTAAATTCCAATTTGAACAAATAATTTTGGTTAAGGATTAACTAAAAGTAATCATCTAAAGGTACAAACAACAAAGTAGTCTATCATTCTATTCAGAAAAGATTTGATTTTAAAAATATCATTGAGTTTCTAATCTTTTTCAGTTACTTTGAGATTTTGATCAATTTCGGGAAGTAGGTACTTTTTGTATGTGATTTATATTTAGTTTATTCTCTATAGTTTTTTATTCTTTTCCAAATGAAAAGATTCAGTAAAGGAGAATAATACGGCAGAATCACTTTCTGTGGTTTTGTTAATTCCATTCTTCCATATGTTTTTTCTGGTGGACTTTATGCTCGATTTTGTATATTTTTTTAGCCACGTATTTTTTACATATTTTCAACTCTGTTTTGTGACGATGGGCTATTGCCATCTAGTAACTAATGTATTAAAATTTCCTTTCATATCACAACATTTTTCAATAAAGTACCATAGCAATTTCTGTGATTAGATATTGCATTGAATAATAGTTTTCACAAAGTTACACTGTGCTTGTTTCACTGCTCTCTCATGTTCAATTATTTGTTCCTTTGCTATGGGTTTTCTTATAAATATCATTAGTTTCTTTATCAGAATATTACTTTGTTTTTCAAGTCTCTGTCTTTCCTGATTTAAACAGGCAGCTGTTACTTCGCTTAATTTGGTTTGACAATTTTTGTTGATCTTTTAACGGAATCCAAGGAAAGAAAAGTAGTTTTTTAGATGACTCAACAATTCCCTAACCAAATGAGTCTTTTGGTTGTTACCATAGGTAATTTCAAAATAATTTTTTTTTCTTTTTTTATGCAGGACTAGCATCATATCCCACTTTATATATTGAGATTTTTTTATTATTTAGTTGGAAGAAATATTTGATATAACCGATTGATGATATTACAGTTTTAATTGGAAGCAGCAATAATTGTCTAGTCAGTAGTAATGGATTTCAGTTTTGTAACTCTCAAGGCTACATCAAATTCAACCAATCGAAACTGCGACGTGATTTTGAACAACTGCGGAAAGATATCACACGAATGGCTAGCAATAGAAATAATATCTCAGAAAATGAGGTGAACTCTTTTGTTCCTGCACGAATTTATCGTCCGATTGATTGCATAATGCTATCTTCTTTTTACTGAGATTTAACCGGTATATTTAAAAAGCAATTCACAATAAGTTCTAATAGGCACTTAATTGTTCTTAATGAATCCAAGTATATCAAATTCACTTACTCAGAATTTTTATTTTCGAATCTTCTGCTACAGTAACCATATCTCTTACTGATTAATATGAATTTTCAACATCCCTTTTATTGCAGATAAGCGATTTTCTGCGAAACAATGCATATTTGTTGGGTAGTTATTCTGCTGGATTCCTGTTGGGGTATACATTTGCATGAAACAGCTTCAATGGATATTTCTGGGATTTCTTCCTTTCCAGTAAAAATAATCTCATACTTGATCGATTGGATAATGGAATATGTTCATATTTTTTTTAATTTTATCATTATCATATCAGAGTTAATGTTAAAATTATTTACTAATGGACAAATAAAAAATTTTTCCTTTTACATTCCTTATTGTTTTTGATTTTATGTGCTCGTAGTGATATCCTTCCCTTGTTTCTTCTGCTACAGAAGTATATTAAATTGTTTTTTATAGACTAATTCTCGTTTCCGTTCATCTTACAGATACACTACGAAATATTATTATGTCCATTGCTTTAATACTTTACTTTTTAATAGATTAATTTTAGCAATTTCGTGTACATAATTATGTAATCAATACTTTATCAATAAATTGAATAAATTACAATATGGCGAAATGTTTTCCAAATTTTTCTTGTCCATATATAATTCCAAAAGTAAAAGCAATTATAGTAACTACTTAACAATAATTGCAAGTTTTTTCACAATATCTTTGGGCAAATCTTGGATACTTATGGCAGTCTTGCTTCTCACAGTACGAATTTTCATCAATACATGGGCCTAAAGAAAGATAGATTACATTAAAGAAAGTTCTTAAAGATTGCAAAAGTTCAGCAGTTGTAATCTGGACATTTCCATTTTAAGATTCTTATCTTTTGATTGGGAGAGGATTCATTTTAATAAGGATTTCTCGAGAAATTGTTGTTTCACCAAAGATCCTCAACTAATTAATATTGTTTTCAAAATGAGGTGTATACCTGTTCTGCCGGGATATCTGCCATGAATTCCCGAAAATGGTTTATTTGTTGGTTTCTGTATAAATATCGATGACTGAGAAGGTCTATGTGATGAGTCAGTTCGGCTACCGATTGATGAATGCCGTGAACTTTGCGTCGGTGTGCCACCTCTAGAAGGCGAATGACGGTCGAATGTTGTCGACTGTGTGGTACTTGCATCATCATCAAGAGTAATTAGACCGCCTCGATCTGAGTTATCCACGGGAGAAGATTCATCAAGATCGACTGTCGAACCAGGTAAACTTTGACCACAAAAACCACAGGTTTTGGCACATTTTGTGCGCGCTGTGTACGGACGATCTAGACATGATTGTTCCGAACAATGGGGACTTTCATCCCTGCAATCTCCTGTGATTGTTGATGGCTTGCTTCCTGAAGTTTTGAAAAGGTTGGAAAGATTCAACATAGACTGATAAATATCAAACTTCGTGGTCAACTGACTTCTATTTTTCAATTTTCTAATTATGATTCAGATTTATAATCACATAATTGAGCGATATTGTGCATACATTCTGATAAAAGAGCAATCCATTATCAGAAAATTACGAATTCCCTTGATCGATTAGTTTATAGTACCATTCGCTATAGAATATTTGGGGTGATCAGGAGATCATTTGTTTTGACTCTCATATTTCTAGGTGATGTCCATTTCTGATACAAACCTCGCGATGAGCTTAGATCTGATTCAGGAGTCCTGCTTCTTGATTTATCTGTAAAGGAATATCGATCTCCGACATTCGTTGTACCGCCATCGGTCTGTTGTTTACGACAGAATCCACAAGTTTTGGCGCAACGTTGTTTAGCAGTATAAGGATAATCTTTGCAAATTTGTTGATTGCAGTCGGTATTCAAATCAGTACATTTTAGTTCCTTATCTTGAAAATAAAGTTTAATGATCATCATTTGATATAGATGAGATTATAATACCCAATTATTTTACAAGAAATATTTTTAAACCAGTTAGACCGCAATCTCTTGGACTTATAATTTCCAAGGAAAAGCTTATGACCTGTGAAATAAGTCGGTCACATTTTATTGTTTAATAGTATATTTGTTATATAATTTCCATTAGAAATGAATGTAGGGAAATCCGTCGTCTTTTCACCCTCGAAAATAAGTTCTATTTTTGAAAATATGAGATAAGACTGGGGAAAGCAAAGAATATTATAATGTTAATGCCACTGAATAGTTTGATATTGATGATAAAGGAATGAGTAAATGATAACGAATCAATTATATGAGCTTAGCTGTAGGGAGAAAAGGTCAAAATGTAAGATTATCTCAGAGCTTGTTGGATGGATACTAAATACTCAGCAAGAGTCAGAAAGGCGGAGTAAAGAACTTAGTGTTCAATTTTGTTTGCGGAAGTCACAAATTTAAAGGAGATTATAGGTCAACTGTTAGTAACAAAAGGATTTTCAAACGTAGAAGGCAAGGTTTTCAAGTTATACTTCAGCTTTCAGATAAGGAAACATCATGTCCTAGAACTACGAAGATTACAGATGCATGTATGCCACTATCGAAAAGTTGCAATAAACCTTTCCAGTTCATGCAGGTAAAAATTGCTGCGAAAATAGATAATTATGAAAATTAAATCTCTTGCATAACTGCTAAGCTTTTGAGCATAGCCGGATTTTTATGAGATCAAAAGAAAGACTGGAAATATTTATCAGATATAAATCTGATGGAACTAAGGTCAAGTAATCCAGGAAAAAGTACCACTTTGTGTCTATACTGGACAAATGACACATTTCAGACACATTATTGGTGTCATAGGTAAGAAACTTAAATATGAGGTAAGAAGTAGCTATAGCGGAACCTTTTGCAAGGATGGAATATTGCGGTGTAGTATGGGAGGTGTCATAACGTTCATGTTTAGCAGAATGACGGGAAATGGTACTTCCAGTAATACCACCACGTTCGTTGGTCCGAATAGATGCATGACGACTTGGTGACAACGTACCAAAAGCCGTCCCCGATGAGGAAGATGACATGGCTCCGTCACCGCTACAGTATCCGCATGTTTTAGCGCATTCTTCTTTAGCAGTAAAAGGGAAATCTCGACATGTTTCTCTTCTGCAGTCGAGACTTTTATCGAAACACAAGCCACTACTGAAAGGCTCATTTCCTGTAAACATAATTCTTCACATGAAGTAAAACAAACAAAAGTTTCACATTGGATGAAAAACAAAACAGAGTTGGGATAATAAAGTTAATCCTGGACCTGTATTATATTTTGTGACACAGATTATGCATATCACCAAAATATAGTGAATGTACAATTCATTGGTAGATCTCGGGAAATTTCTGATATTTTGCAAGATAACTAGGCGTAGAAAATAGTACATGACCTCGTCTAGGTGGTGATGATGAAGTTGTTTCTCCTTTAAATTTGTCTATTCCCGTTATTGTACGATGACCGGAAGTGGTCCCTGAACTCGAGGTATCTCCGGAACACAGACCACATGTTTTGGCACATCGTTCTTTTGCCGTGTACGGATAATTACGACAAATTTCTATGGTGCAGTCAGAGTTTTTATCAATGCAAAACGATTTGCTTTCTGGAAAGAAAAAGAGAAATTAAAATTTAAACTTAAAGAACTCAAAACTGTGTCCTTCATCTCCACAGGATGATTGCTATATCGCTAAAAACTTGTTGGCCAAATGTTTCAGCGACTTCATGATTAATCTAGTGAATTCTGAGTCTTCGAGTATTCTAGATCTAAACATCATCAGTTGATTAGAGGATAAAAATTTTGATTAGCAGTTTTAAATAGTCATTTTTGGCCTCCAATCGTATATAGAAAACGCTGCAGTCGTCGAACCATTGTTTGAGTAATTTTGAAATAATAATAAATAGCGCATTTCAACATTTGCTATTCTAAAATTATATTTTTAAGATATTTTAGTACGAAAAAGTTTTACAAATAGTTCTTTTTATTGTTTTTCTGTTTGTAAATCAATCGTCACCACCTTTTTTGATGGTTGTCGATTCAGTGATACCACTTTTCGATGATGATGATGAACTTTGTTGATGTGAGGATGAGATTCCTGATGACAAACGACTGCTACTCCCAATTGGAGAGTCATGACATAAGCCACAAAATTTGGGACATCGTTCCTTGGCTGTATATGGATAATTTCGACAGATATCATCTGAACAGTCAGGATCTTTATCATAACATAGGCCTGATTTACTGCTGCTGTGCAGAATACCTGAAAGTTATATATATATATATATATTTGAATTGTAAGTATTTGAAACCTTTGTGATTGATAATTTATTGTTATTAACATCTATTTCTTTCCTTATTTTATGAAGAATTGTTATAACTTCCAAAAAACAGTAATGATTTTCAAATTCAATTTCTAAACTACTGGGACCGCAAAATCCGCATGTTTCGGCACAGCTGTAGCAACCGAATTCCGAAAATTTTGAACACATATTTTTGGTACAAGAGTGCCTGTACTTGAATGCGGTAAGAAGTTTAGCTTTTTTAAAACAACAATAGATATCTTATAATTCATTCCGGATATATCACTGGAATTCTTCAGGAGTGAATTAGCGATTAAATTTTTCGTATTTATATGTAACATATTGCCTTCAAGTTTTAAAGGATAATTTTCATTGATGATGAGGTACCAAACTTTCTTCTTATGTATTTCGTCTTCACTTTCTCCTTGCCAAAAAATGAGAAATGTAAAAAATTGATAAACGTTTTTGTCTAAAATGTGAAAATAATATGAAATGCGGAATTTGTTTGTTTTTGAAAAAAAAAAAAAAGAAAAGAAAAAAGCAATGTAAATACCAGTATTTGCTCCGAAGATTGTTCCGATGAGCAACGGAAGAAAGATGAGTCGGAACATTGCTGAGGACTAAAAAAATAAAATGAGCTTTGTAATTAAATAAATTAAACTAAGTACGATAAAATACACTCGCAGAAAAAGTTAGAATGGATGTAGTGTTTGAATATAAACGGTTTATTTTTTATTTCCATTTTTTGTTTAATCACGAAAGGAATTGGGAGCCAAGATTCTTTTTGTACTGAAATTTTATCCATAATCTGTAAGTCATTGCCAAGTAATATTCAAAAAATACAAAAATGAAGTAATCAAAGAGAAGAGGAAAAAAGTACCAAATTCAAAAATAAGAGGAAAAATCGGACAAATTTGGAGTATTAAAGTAAATGAGATAGCGAGAAATACACGCCGATTTATATCTCCGCATTTGACGAACATATAATAAATCAACAATTCATGCAACTGTTCTTTTTTTTATTGTTGGACTATGATTGAAAAGGAGAATCCATTTATTTTGAGGATGTGATTAGAATCTTTTTCTATTCTTCAAAGTATAAGGGCAAAGACAGAATAATCAAAAAATCAATGGATAAAAATCAGAAAGTTTCTTGTAAGTTTAAAATGGTTCGTAGAAATTGTTTCAAGTCGTGCATTATATGATTCTCAGAATTTCGAATTGATTGCTTTTTTAGTTGTTGAAAGTATTTCTCATAAAAATTGTTGGGTTAACAGCTTTTCAAAAAAAAAAAAAAAAAGAAAAAAAAGAGAAAAAAGTAGAAAAAGAGAAAAAAAGAAGAAAAAAGAGAAAAAAGAAAAGTATTTCTCATAAAAATTGATGGGCTCAACTTTTTAATATGTTGCCTGCTTCAAGCACCTGTTTTCCGCAGTTCTGATAAACACTTAATCAAATAGTGAAATTTTATCTGCTGTGTGCTTGAAAAAGTTACTTAATTGAGGATTAATGATATTGTTGAAAGAAAAGATTTCCAAAGTAATAGTTTTTCAAAGTTCTCTTTTAGAATGAATTATTTAGATTTTTATTACAAATATTTGCTAAAAATTGGAAATGTTGGAGATGAAACATATTTTAACACTCACAATCAATTGCTAATTTTTTGAGTGAAAAGTGGCAGTAACCCATTGAAATAATTAAAAATTAGTCGAATTTTAAATTTTTGGTCACACTTTTCCGAAATATTTTATAGTTTCATAGAATATCCTTTGATTTCCATTGTGACATCAAAAATGTGCATAAATAAAAACAGAATTATATGCCTAGAATGGCTGTTGTAAACAATTAATATTATGAAAACTAAATCTGAGTTGTATGAAGAAAATCACAAAGATATCAATTGAGCAGTTGAACAGAGAAGTGCAATTGTTACCATTCATCATTTCAATAGCAAACTCGAAAATTAATCAAAATGTTTAATTCATTAGGAAGACCAAACTTTTACATTCTACTTCATTTCATATATCGCTAATGCTTTGAGCAATTTTGCTGCAAATTATCCTTATCATAATTAATGCGGCGATATTCATAAAAACTGATAGCATTTCGTGGAAATTCATTTATAGTTTAAAATGAAGTTTTAGATTCAGGAAAAAAAAATAATTCGGTGTAAGGAAATGTCCGGTGTATCATGAAATTTGTTACTCTCATATTACAAATCTTTTAGAGATTAACAGTGAAAATATAGTGAGTTTTCATCTGAAAGCAAATTTAACATTTTTTGCAGACCGTTAAATTAAATAAAAATTCAAACACCGATGAGTTCATTAGAGGGAAAAATCGAATAGTTACATTTGTTGAAACAACTGTTAATTGTGAACAGTGGTGTTGACGAAAAGTCGAAAAATCCAAATAGCCCCACGACAATTATTGCAAACAAGAAGTACTAAGGGTCAAGTGGTGCGGCACACTTTCAAAGAGCGATAAACATGTTTCCTGTCAAAAGAATGAACATATTTGACGCAAAAACGCTCCGATTCGCGGATAAACAAAGTGAGGTGAGCAATCGTGAGGCGAAGTGTTGGAGATCAGTAAGGGAGAGGAGATTTTGGACAGCAGTTCAAGTTCGACACAGTTTGACACTTCAATAGCAACAGTTCGACGCAATTCGGCAATAACAACAACATCCGGACAATTCAATGGCAGCTTTTTTTCAGGTCGATACGAGCAACAATTCTTCAGAAGCATCAGCAATGGTGGAGTGAAGAAAGAATGACAATTACAAAAGGCAGATACGACAACGTGAAGATTGTTGTTCATATTCCCTGATTATTACTGTGTATTGTTCATTCAATCCTCACCATTGTATAAGCGCGATATTGTGTATAATACCGTATAAACCCAATAAAAGCTATTATTGACCTAACGGAGTCACAACAGCAAGAAGAATCAATCTCCACCCAACCAGACGATAAACCAAATTATACAAACTATCACATTTTTCCCCCAAAAGCGGATTATTTTTATCCTTCACATTTATTCAATGAATACATTTTAATTGATCGTATTTAAAACAGTTCTTCGAATTTCGCATTATTTCATTTGCTCACTTTCAAATAAATACAATTGAAGTATCACAGTGCAATGAAACAATTTGATCTGTATATCTTTCATTTCTTGTTAGAATTAAAAGTATTTGCAGAAAAAACCTTATTATGTAAAGAAGGAAATTGGGTGAAGCAGAAATAGTACAGAAATATCTATTATCAATTGAAGTAATTGATGGTTTACACAATGATTGATTGATTTTAACAGAGAACTATTAAAGAATTGTTTTTAAATTAATTCATTTTCAAAAAACTGATCATTGGAGCTCTGATCAGATTACTTCAATAATCAATATTGTTGACGAATTTTTTATTTTCATATTTTTAAATGCATTGAGAGTTGCATAATGATATAAGATATCTGTGGAATATTCGAAGTGGCCACGTTAGCTTTTTTTTTTTAGCCTTTTTAATTTCGATTGAGACAGAAATCGCATACTTTGCTCATTATTCTCTGACATACTAGTGATGATCAATTTCAGTACAGTATTAATTGATAAGTTTCAATTCTCAGCAAAGCATTAACTATCTTAATTTACAACTGCCAGAAAAATATAAAAATTAGTTTTCGCCTGAATTTTTTATTGATTTTCTTTATTCGATTCACATGCCTGCGATTCGCATCTATCCGCTTCACATTTAGAACAGATTCCCGATATATTCAAAATAATATATTAAGGAGAAAAATTGTAACAAATGGCTATTGATAAGAATTTTCATTCGTTGAAAGGCTGTTTTTTAATTTTTTCTATTGCTATTGCTTGAATTTACATATGGACGGAGGTAGTTTCATTTGTACATCCATTTTAATAATTGAATTCAGTTAAATAAAGTGCTTCCTGGTAAGTACAGAGAGACTGTCATTAAGTAATTTAATCAAGTGATTTATTGTAAATAATGAGAAATGTAGTGACATATAATTATGCCATTAATTTATCAGCTCAATCTTATTTTAGCATGTACAGTGCAAGTGATTCGAATTCTATTTCGAGAATTTTTGCAACCTCAGGTCTAACTCTAATAGCATCAAATAGATTTTCGGGAAGAAGTAAAGCAAAATGGATAATTCGTTGTAATAGTTGTAATGAACCGGTCACACGAAAACAAGCTCTTATGGTATGCATTTTTGTCCTTCTATGAAAATTATTAGAATTTAAAAGAGTAAATACCAAATATAGTCGAAATTTTCAAAATATAAATAAAAATTTCTGAAATTACTATTCATAAACCAAAAATATTAATTGAAATAAATTTTTTCCTATTAAATTTAAAAGCGGACGAAATAAAAAAATTTTTATTGTTCTGATACATTTTCAATAGGCATCACAAAAAAAGAAAATTGAGATTCAGAATTAGGATCAAAAGAAAAAAAAAAACCAGACATATCGTTGAAATTCTGTTGGATTAGAATATTAGCAGGAATATGTTATTAAGATTTTATCTTAATTGTTAATTACCGTAATTGCTGAAAGATTCATGGATTCAAATTTATTTATTCAAAACAGAATTTTGTTGGTGTAGACGAAAGAGGTGAATTCTGAATGATGCAGATTGTTTAAGCATCGGGTGATCTTTTCACTCAACAAAGTATGGCATCGAGAACATTTCACCTGTGTTCGATGTGAATGTCCAGTCGGTTATGATGGTAGACCATTTCGAGAATATCGCAGCAATAGGAATTTTCCGATTTGTATCGATTGCTACATGGAAGAATATCATCCAAAATGCAACGGTTACTAGATTATTTTATATGACTAACATATCGTAACTTTTATTTGCTGAATTTTGAAAATTTAACATTTGATGTCTTTATTTCATCTTCATTAACATGCTCGCTTTTCTTATTAACAAATTTCTGAGATTTTTCAAAAGTTCCAAATTTTCCAAAATTCGCATATTTCTACGAAATTTATTAATGCAGTTTGCAACAAAGCTTTGCGCGAAACATGTGTAAGAGCAATGAACAAATTGTGGCACAGATGTTGCTTTACCTGTGCCAAATGTCATTCGCCTTTCGGAAGTAATTTCACCTTAATTTATTCGAATCCAATTTGAAATGATAGTTGAATGTTTGGAAGTCTTAAGAGTTAATCCTGTCATAAGAAAGAATAAGTAACTAACCGTTTTTTTATCATTTACTAATAATATTCTAGCATCGCTATATATTAAAGAGAAAAAAATAATTTAATCTTTCCATAAGCTTTCAAAATTTGTTTTTTTTTCCTTAAAATTCAATTGTTAAAAAGTGCAGAAAATTTCTTTTTTTTTTTTTAAAAAAGACGGTGAATTCTTCATTCACAACGAAAAGCCATATGATATTGACTGTTATTATCTAACGAAATATGAAAATGAACTTACACCGATAACTAATCTTAGTGCTCAGGGAACAGTGCTTGTAAACGAATCTTCTGTGATAGGTATTCTTTTTCATTCAAATTTCAGAATCCATCTCATTGTGGTTTCTGAATTATGTTTATATGTAGAGATATGATAAAACAGGAGAGAACTGTGAAGTATTACATGAAATTCGTATAATCTTCAAGCAAATACTTCTTGCATTTCTGAATTTCAATGGTCTTTCGTTAATTAAGATAAACGTTTGCATATTCATATAATTTTTTGAAGAAATTGATGATCCATTTCTTAGTAAAACGAATGTTTCGAGGAATGAAATATCTCCAGAACAGCTGATTAAAATTAATTAGATTAAACTTTTAGCAAAATAGACCAGATTTTCCGGAATAACCTAGAAAAATTGATTTAAAAATATAGGAACTTAAGTTAAAATTGAATGAATCACTTGTATTTAAAATAAATTCAGCCGGTCAGATACCAGAAAAATCTGTGCAAAAATCGCAAAATATAAAAGAGCTACAATTTCCTGTAACAACTCAAAGCATTGAAACTGGAAAAGTTACTGGAAATAATTCATCAATCAATGCTGCAACAGTTCCATTAACGGTGACCCCAATTAACGGGTCAATGACCAAACAACCCAGGTATATAGAAAATTTAGAATCAAGAACTGATAACCTCTGAACTTTAAGAAATGATCACATTGTTTGAAATGGTTTCAATAGAATATCCTCGTTCCAGCTCCTTTTCGAGGGAACTTCTTGATCTTTTCCTATTACCGATGATGATATATTTCTTCAAATATTTCTAGTGCAAATCCCTTGAAGATTCTTCTCTGCCATTTTCGCTTTTATTCCAGATCATTTCCATTAGAAACATCATCAAATTCATCTGAATCCATGTCAACCACCACAAGTACAACACCACTATTCACTACAACAACTGCACCTCGTACAACTATTGGAACAACTGCTCCACCGAAGGCAGCATTATCAGAATCTTCAAAATAGACTTTTTTTAAAAAATAACTGAGCATAGAGTGAACACACAATGATTTCATATTTCAAAGATCCAAGAAGTGATTTCGTTGATCAAATTTATCATATCAAGTCATCTGATATATCATCCAGTGCTTCTTTACATGGTAATTTCCGATTCCATAACTTATAAAAATCTCTGCAAGGACAATCAGTGTATGATGCAAGTTTATTTGCTAAAAATGAAGCATGGAAAGAAGTTCACATATTGACATAGTAATACTATAAATAAGACCGGAATAAATCAGTTTGGTTCGAAGTAATGAAAGAACTTTTATGAATTCAAGCACAGTTTATAAATAACCTAAATTTCGCAAATGTACTTTAACTGTACGGCAATCAAAGTGATTCCCCTCCGAGAATCCCCTCGTACTACTGCATTTGGTAAAAGGATTCGAGCAAAAAGTAAAGGCACTATTCCTGATGAAGCATCATTTGCAGATGCAATCGGAAGACAGTAACAAATTTTTGCATTCAAATGGAACCAACCAAATGTAAGAATCCACTACTACTGATATCTCACCATCTAATCATATTTTAAGCTAATATTATGATTGTCATTTTAACATTCATGGATAATGAATTTGAATGATAACGACTGATACTAACGTCGAGAAATGGTGTAGATAATCCTTAATCCTATCATTCTTCTAAAAAACTGGTGAAAATCAGTGACAGTCTAAAGTCATCTGCTAAAATTATTCTAAAAAAAATCACAGATATGTTTCAAGAATTGAATATATCAATACCAATCCTCATTAATAGTCAAAATGCACAAACAAACATACCCTGAACAATAATTGCATTAATTTTTTTAGATGAAAGCATGGGAAAAATAAAAAGCATTTTTTTTTTTTGTACACAGGAAAAATAAATATTATCAATGAAATAAAACAGCAAATTTTTCACTATATTTTTTAAAAAGCCATCAGTAATGATTTTTTTGTAAAAGCTTAACAGTTTCAGAAAAATTGCAATTCACAGTTTTTTGAAAATGCTATTTAAAAAATATAAATATATAATTAATGATTGAATATGTAATCAATAATTAATTTATAAAATCAATAAACAATATAGTGATTGACTTTAAAAAATTATATAAGTGAAGAGAAAGATAAATGAAAGCGAGAATTCAATAAAAATGAGAAAAAAAAAATATGTTGTGAGTTAGATTACTACGTGGGATATGTGACATGTTGAATTTTTTATTCTATTATTTTATTAACAAATCTTTTAAAAATCAAATTTTAACGCTTGGCAAGTTTTTTGAGCAAATGAGTGGAATTTTCAGCACAGAAAAGTGCAAATAGCAGTGCAGCTGCAATGATGAGCTAATTAAGTGGAACAAATATGGATAGTAATTATAGAATTTCAACTTTCGATTCATTCGATGTAGCATCAATTCCTAATGATAATGAATAATAGTCTGACGTGTTCTTTAAATGATTTACCAACTCTGATGCACAGTCTGACCGATCGAATTGTGGGTGATCTGAAATTAAATTCATTTACAGTAGAAATCATTAAACAAATATATTGGTTAGAATTGAACGAATGAAATATAAATTAACTTGAAGTTAAAAATTAAGCCTTGAAATCTTTAAATTTTGCTAAATGTGGTTCAGACTTGCACAAATTCAAAATAAATTCTTTAGTGGATATTGTATCCTTCGATGTGAATGAAAGCATGCTAAAATATGAAATGAACTTTAGCCATTTTGACTACAACTTTTTCTAGATAATTAAAATTTCAAACATTTTATGTATTTAAAAATAAATAAATAATAAATTCAACAGCTAAAAAACTTTGCATTTAAGGAAAATTGTTCTCTGATCTGATAACGACCAGAAATCATTTACTTTTATATTCTTTCTTACTTGCGAAAAACAAATAATCACTAAACTAATATTAATTACCATGTTTTTTAAGCACATCCTGGAATTTATACTTGCGCAGATCAACTGATTGTTTTACCCAGTAATGATTGCTAATATTCCGTATTGTAGCCCGAAGCTGTGGATCGCGCTGCAGAAGCCAAGCAATTACTTGAAACAATCCTGGAATTTTAGGATAAATTTAAACTTTTTCATCATAGACAAAAATTTTAAACTAGAATATAATTCAAATTCCTTGAATCCTAGCATAGGACTTTTGATTACTATTGTTGCATTATTGTGATGGTAAAGAATAAATCGAAAAATTCTTATCGATAATTTAGAATACAAAACTAGGAATGACATATAGCCTATAATATGTTTCGTGAAGACATTTCACCTTCTGAGACTTCCCAGGGAAGCTCAATTTCGGCATGCATAGCTTCCTGTAGACTGCGAAAAGGATTTTCGAAAAATACAAGAGTATATAACAAAATTCCCAAAGACCACATTTCTAATTCAGGACCTCGATATCTGAACAAATTAATCAGTGTTAATAACATGGATAACAGTAATTCGTCCATTAAGTAAAATAAATAACTAATAATTTTCACTTGCTTGAAAACTGCAAAACTTGGCATTTAAATAAACAAAAAAAAGACTTGGAGAAAAAACTTGCTTATTTCCTCTCAAAACTTCAGGACTACAATATTCCATTGTTCCGCAAAATGTTGAAAAAACAAAATTATGGCCAAAATATGCAGCTGATCCAAAATCAATCAATTTGCATGAAAAATTTTGATCAATAATAACATTTTCATCTTTCAAATCACGATGTACAATGTTTTTGGAGTGAAGATAAGCCACTGCATTAACTACCTGAAATAACAATTTTTCGTTAATTAAATTTACTTCAAATATAAAAAAGAATTTGAATTTAAAAATCTATTTTGAAATTCTTTTTTGGGCTGTTACGATGATAATTCTATTCGATAAATCTTGCAAAGAAAATTGGCTTGATAAAGCAAAATTTTAGATTGGCATAATAATTTGCAGAGAAATTCCACACATTAAATAATGACAAAATTAAGTAAAACAAAACTCAGAAATAAAGTAATTTTTAATTGTTAACCTGTCTAAAAATATAGCTTATAAGTGGTTCATCCAATTTTGGCTCTTGTTCAATGAACTCAAATAAATCCATTCCACAACCAAGCTTCTCCATCACCAGTTGATAATATGTATCATTTTCAAAAACATCTAACAACTGCAAAACAGACTATCATGAACTATTTGTGAAACAATTATAGAAATTCAAGAATGAAGAAAACTATCTTCTGAATACAAAAAACAAACTTTTACGATATTTGGATGAGATAATGTTTCGAGAAGATGAAGTTCTATCGGCACTGCCCGATTACCACGTTTAGAACTTGGTATCCAGCTTTCAGAAAAAACTTTTGATTTGCAAATAAACTTCGCCACCGCCTAAAACTTTAGGCTAAAGATTAAAAATGAATCTCGTTTCATATTCTCTAAGATCTACATCAACTTCAAACGAAAATAAAGCTTCAGTTAAATCAACATCTAGCAGTTCGTAGATCAACGTTCCTACTAACACCGAATTATTGACTTTGGATTTGGTTTTTACGAGTAAACAGAAAATTGAAAGTACTCACCAAAATACCCGAATCTTTTCGAGTTGTCAACTTTACTGAACCAAAAGCACCGTTGCCGATCAGATGATGTGTGTCATAATATTCTGAATACTCACCAGCTATTTCTCGTAAATTTTCATCATCCATCAATTTTGAACTTTCAACCTAAAAAGATCCTCCAAATATAAATATTTCTTAACGATAATCGAATGAAATGAATGCAAATAAGTGAACGAAGAAGCAATAAATGAAAAATAAAACAAACAAAGGGCTAAAAAACATATTGATATCAAGCAGAATAGCAATTCAATCAAAAATAATAAATTTATTATTCAAATCAATGAAAAAAGCCAATTTTTCAAGAAAACAATCATAATGGAAAGGAAGAAAGAAAAAAAAAAAACTAACCGTAGATGTCTGATTCCTTTCAACTTTAAAGTCAAATTGGTAATCGTCATCATTATATGCACAGATACTGTCATTATCATTATCACAAATGTTGTCCTCAATTGATTCTACCTCTTCCATATTGTCAGAAAACGAAGAATCAGATGTCCTACTGTAACTGATACAAACTGCCCAACTTGCACCATTTTTTGGTTCCAAGCGTTTAACATTGAAACATACGGCTAGAAATACAACCTTTTCCGTATGAAAAACTTCTTATATATTAAATCAAAGATGGAAATTTTTTACAATATAATTTGAAAATGTTTATTCGCTGAAAATAGTTAGCTACGATATCTTTTCAGATTTAGCACTCATTCTGTAACTCTGTTTCCCATATTACTTCGAAAATCCCATTATTTTACTTAAGCCACTAGCAATTTGGAATGATCAGCAAATTATCTCTGTGCTTTTAACTACTTTAATTGAGATGATAAAGAAGTTAAAATCACTAACCAATCAAATTGCCATCGGAGTGCTTAGCAAATCCATGAAATGAACCTTCCATAATTGATGTGGTTTGATTATTTGTCTTCTCATCATCAACTATCAACGACTGAACATTGCTACATTGCGAACTAAAAGTATTACTTCTTGAGCATCGAACAGGATCGCAGAATATTGGAAATTGAAGGGAAGACATTTGGGAGATGAGAAACGAACCTTGTTGAAGGTACTGATGAGCATATTTCTGAAGCGGATGAGTGTGATGAACTGACACTAACATTCTCTAATGGTTCCATCTTCTGCAACGATAATGCTAAATCATTTATCTGCCATGTAATCGAGGAATGATTATTTTGAGAGGGAGCTGAAGTTGAGCAACCTGAAATCAACATATAATTAATCATTAATTTGATTTCTACAAAATTTCTTAAAGTTTCCATATTTATACGTTTCTATATCTTTGAGTTAATTCGATTCTCAAAATTTGTAACATATCTCGATGATGTTTAAATTATTTCCCAAGGAAATTCATACCTTTATTTGTGGAATGTTCGAACAGTTCAAACATTTTCATCGCTACTTCATTGTGTGTTTCATCTAACGGTGAAGTCAAAATATGACTGTGAAATTTTGGAATTATATCGGTGATATGCTAAAAAAAAAAAAATTTTTTTTCAAATATATTCAATAATTGATTAAAGATTTAGCTACAACAATATCTAGAATTCCATAATCCAACTCTATTCGAAACAGCAAATCATTTATGTTGAATTCGTTTTTATCTTATCGATAATTTCGCTGATATTAGGTGAAATTTGTAATTGAAATGGATGATTGTGAACATACAACTATATCTTTCAACGCTTCTTTTTTCCTTTTGCCAATCAATGCTTCGATGAACTGTTCATTGAAATTATGCAAAGCGCCTGATTCCGTCAAAATCACAACACCATTGACCGAAGAAAATGCTCGGATTCGTAATTCATAGAGAAGTGGTCGTTGTGCTGAAAAATTATTCTTTAATGGATGACTTTGTCAATTCGATCAGAAGGAATGATCTGACAATCGTAGATTGCTTCTTCTATGCGAAGATTCCAACTTTTTAGCATCATTTATATTTTTATAATACGAAATTAATTATTGAACAAATTTTAGTGTTTTTATTGAGACAGTGAAGAAATTGCTTTCAGACATTTCATATTATAAGTTCATAGTTGGGATTATTTCTATCTCTGGTAAAACCGGAAACTTATTGTGAGATTTAAAAGTTAAATATGCAAATATCGATTAAATATCGATTATTCAGCGAAAATACGAAATATTCAGCATTGTGCTCGTTAACAGAGGAGGGAAGAGACATAGAACTTGGTTGTGACTTTCAAATATGAAAGAAAAGAAATGCACAGAATCATGCTAAATTTCCTAGAAAAAAAAATTTGTAAAAAATTAAATTTTCTAAAGGAATCAACTTTTTTAGAAGATAGTGGATAATAACTAGTCTGAGACATCTTTGGACAACTGCATATGTTGAGGCTTCAGAGACGAAACAAAATTATCTGAAATTTGATCCTCTGATCTTACTTCGAATAACCAGGAACGATGGCAATATATAGATTTTCGAACATATTTGCCATGAATTTGTAAACCTTTTTTTATCCACTGAAGAAATGAATTCTCACAGTGGAAGTTTTGATTTCCGAACCACTGAAGTCTTAATTTATTCTTCCATTTTACTCTTATACGAATAACATCAACATTGGCCATGAAACTACAAAATTTAATTTTCATTTATGAAAAATTTGAGCGATTAGGAAATTTGAAGTCTTCAATTTACTATTGTGTAATTAAAATTTAAATAAAGTATCTTAGTTCTCTAGAAGTTTTTTTTTTTTAAAAAAAAAAAAGACAGTGATCGAAAGAGACGTGATGATTTATGGAGCAAAGTGATGAACACTTTATTGTTTCTTATTTTAAAAACAAAAAAAAATGGCAATAAAATTTTCGAAAAAATGTAAGTTACGTCCCAAAGGAAGGAGAGAGTCAACAGGAGAATTAATAAAATTAAACAAGATTAAGTTTAAATTAAATAACTACCACTTTCCAGTCATAATCACTTTTATGCAGTTTAAATTTGAAATTCTTGAATGAATTCTACTCGTAATACTGCAGAAAAGATACCAGGTTCTTAAATTTTTAAAATCCGTTAATTATCTATACTCTTTCCTGAGTTATGAATTGCTTTCCAGTAAAAGATTTAAATTATAATCTTAGACTTTGGGAAGAAGATTTCTTATACTAACGATATGTTGCACGGCATGAAGCGAAAAAGTCTCACCATCGATCATTGGAGAATTTTATCGTGAATACATGAATATTTCTATGAAAATTGTAAATCTACAAATTGTTTCCGAATGAAGTATTAGAAAAAAGAGTTCCCAAGGAAAAAATTGACATCACATTCAAAAATCAAAGTGAAAAGTTCGTTCACTTACTTTCTAGATCCCTTTCGGTATTAACATTCACAGTAACTGGAATTGAACTACCGCGAATACTCAGAGCACAAACATACTGCACTTCAATATTGGTTTCAAGCTGTAATTTAATCATTTCTGAACAATAACTTGTTCAACAGGAATTTCTTGGACAACAATAATTGTCTTAAAAGGATCAAAATCTGAGAGTTTTAGACGATTTTAAATTTGCTTTATAGCATTTAATGATTGTACCACAAAAATATGTTTGGGTAATTCAGTCGCGGGAATTCCATCATGAATGAATGTATCTTCTGGTTTAGCAAAAATTCTCCTACGTACATTCTTTAGTTTCTCAGCTAAAGGCATGTAGATTAAATTTTAAGAAAATAAAGGAATAAATTAATATATATGAGAGATAAATACCTGTACAGCGGGGATAAGCTTTAGTATTTCTATGCCCAAAAGTTCACTCATCGAAACATATCCAAGTAATATGGCCATACCATCATCAGCCCGAAAAATACGTCCCTGAAAATGAATTAAAATAGGAGAAACAGATATAATGCGATACTAGTATGATTAGAATTAACAGACATTTATTTAAAAACTTAAGCTAATGATTACTTATTTTTGATATCTGTTCGGAAGAATATAAAATTAGAGCGGTTTTTCATAGAACGAAAGGTTAAAACGAGAACTGTTATTGAAGCAATAACAAAAGGTCAAATGCTTTTTATTTGTCTTGTTTTTGACTCACGTAAACATCGTTACGTTCATGAATAAAAGTACATGAAAACAAGACGCAATAAGCAAATAAATAGCATATTGGTCTGCAAATGTGGTGAAATATATGAAGCTAATGCATCACGTCAAAACACGTTATAAAGTATCTGCAAGTTTACACTGCAAACATTTTATAACTTGCAGGCATTTTATGACTTGCAAGCACTTTATAACATATTTAATCTTTGAACATTTTTCGTATTTTATTTAAAACTATCTCATTTTACACTGTCACATGAATTTCAACAAAATTTGCTAAATAAGTTATCTGAAGAAAATATACTTTTGCATCAAGCGTGCAAGCTACTGATAAAACAGTCGCGGGTTCCGTCAAAACAAGTAACTTTTTGGCAGTTACTCCATTTGCATCATCAGTTTTCGTCTCCATCTCCACTTTCATTTCATTATTTTCTTTATCATCTTCATCTTTATTTTCATTTGATGCCACTTTTGCATCTAAAATGACATAGACTACAGTATCATAGATTTTTTATTCACTGCTCTTAGTGCAGCTGAAAAAACATCTGACTGAATGTCTTATCAATCGTCTTATCAGTTGATAATAAACGAAAACCTTCCACTGCCAGCACTGTCAATGCAAATTCGTAATAAATTGCGAAATTCTAATTTAATCACATTTTTTTGCATTTTATCAATTGCCATGGCTGAAGAATGTCTCCTTCCTGCTAAAGTTTCTTAATTCTCAATTCCGCCCACCGCACATTCAACTTGCTTTTTCAGACATTTTATCTTTTGCAACTCTATGATGAAAAAATAATTGTTAGGCGCCAATTTTAATTCGATAATTTAGTTTTGCATATCACAGTTACAGCTTATTTTATAGAAAACTTATCCTGAAAGACTTTAATTGTCAAAATCATGTCATAGGTCAAGCCTAAGCAAAATATTAGACAAAATGTGGTAAACATAATTCTTTAAGAGTTAGAAAAGAAGAAAATCCATCCAGCACAGCAATGACTTATCCAACAATTTAAACGTATGTTTGGCATAATCCAATATTATTCCCTTAAAAAAACAGGACTCTTTAACTATTTATTTTCGCGGATTCGCATGAAGAGTTGTAAAAGAAAAGAACGTCAGATGAAAGATTAAAAACAAACATTTTATGAGATTGTTTGCGTGGCATCGCTTGTCATCAACAAATGTTTTCAGAGGAGTTGAAATACCTTCTACCATTTTATTCGATTTATCTCAACACTCGAGAACTTTTCTGCTGTCAATTCTGTAAATATTTTAACGTTAAATGATATGAAAAAGTATATTTTACGACACTTCTACATAACTATGTCTATGGTCCGGCTATAAATAAGCGTTAATAATGATAAAAAAAAATTGCTAATAATTTCTGATTAATTTGAAATTGCAATTTAAAAAAAAAAAATTTATTCAAGCAAAACGAACCAAATACGAATGAGGACAATGTTTTTTTCAAGTTACGACCAACTTCTTTTGCTGCTTTTCCTTTTCGTATAATTGCCACAGCAAGTTCGAATGTTGCAAACGATTTATCAGTTAATACTGGATAAGTTATGAGTAAAAGTGAATAATCATCCAAGGTAATTACTAAGAAATATTACAACTTTTTAGCTGAAAAATACGATTAAAATTTGTATGTCATGCAATATGAGCCAATGCACTTTCGAATTTTCACCGAATTAAATGACAAATTCTAATGGCAAAAAAATCTAAGAGAAAATAATAAAATCAAGTTCTGCCAAATAAAAGCAGAATTAGCGACAAGAAAAAAAAATCTTAAGAATATAAGCAATCGAAAATTCCAACACAATTTTTTTATATTTTTATGAAAATTTTGATAATTTAAAGAAAAAAAATTACATTTCGTTTCAGTTTTAAATAGATGCACCGAATAAATATGAAATAAAATTTAATTATTAGTCTCGAATAACAACTAGAAATATTACTCTAAAGGTAAACGATATATGAAGAGTGAAACTTTTCACCTAATATCAAGTGATACCATTAAGAAGTAAAAAGTATGGTTATAATCCTAAAATTTATCACAAAATGACATGATCTTCAAAGTCAAGAAAGATATTGTCATCATCAATGATAGCAACTGTGATTCCTGCATGATTCTGAATGAATTTGAATCTGAATGAATCTGAATCTGAATCTTTCTACTTTTTTGCTAATGTTATGCATTTCTTTAGCGTTCAAAGAAGACGGTTGGTTGTTTATATTATTTCAGAATTCTTACTAGTATAATAATGCCTTTCTCCTTAACTTACTCTCATGAAACTTGAAACTTGTCTAGTATTGAGAAACAATTTGTTTCTTCTTTTGTCATCAATTCCTTTCAAATGTTTCAAAAAAGAGTCTTTCAGAATCCAGGTTTTTGACATCGAAATATGCGTAAAATAGAAGAACCTTACAATTTATAAAGTGTAACTTCTAAACTTCTCATAGAGAGAAATGAAAAAAAAGGGAAATGAGAAGAGGAATGAAATGTACTCATTCAAGCAAACAATTTTGTTTACCTGGCTTTCTTATTGAAGGTCGTAGTAAAAACAGCGATTTTTCTCACTTAGCTTTTGCAGCAAGACTGCTTTGTTATAAATGAACGAAATGTATTTGATAGCAAAACAGTCTGGTTGAAAAATAATCGTTTATCAATAACCGAAAGCAAAGTAGCACTTTTTGAATTCTTCAAATCAGATCCTATCAATTGATTCACGTCAAATCAATATCTTATCAATTGATTTGATACTGCAAATGTCGTTCAAAATGGTGATTATGCGGCTAAAATGCAAAAGGTAAGTGCAAAAAGAAAAAAGAAAAAAATTAATTTGAAAGTTCGGAGCGAACAAAATATCTTTGTCAATATTAGTTGATATGAGAAATTTATCAGTTGTTATTGCATAGTTTGCATCGCTTGGGTAAAATATTGAAGAGAGACAAGAGTTTTCCTTCAATTTCCAAGAAATGTTTACAAAATAGACGATTGAGTATTGGATGAGTGAGGATCGCCCTTATCAATGACAAATGATAAAAGCAAACTTTTTGCATGAGAGAATCTTTACCTCTAAGAAAAATATGTAATGCTTGATTTTTCACTTTATACTTGTTCATATCAAAATCGTTCATTTAAAAATTAAGATAACTGAATAAAATTGGAATAAAATTTATCAAAGGATTCAATTGAATATATTTTCTTTTTCTAACAAATACCAAAGATCAACATCTTTGCATACGATACATCAGAATAGGAATATTTGTCGAAAACTTTACTAATTGAAACGAAGAAAAAAAAATAATATACATTAAAAACACGAAAGATTTCAATTAAAATTAATTCAATAAAATTTGCGACAAAAATTAATGAGCTATGATATCAAAGAAATTTGAAATGACATGTGATCGCATGTTACCAATACTAATTATCACTATTATCACCTATCACTATCATCTAGCAATCACCTAGCAATCATCTAGGATCACTTAACAAGCCATTTCAATCATGCGTGCATCATTCAAAAATTATGCTTGTCATAACAGCAAGTCGTAGATGACATAGACATGCGTGCTGCTTGCATGCATGTCGCATGTCTAATCATTAATACATTCAAATGATCTGCAGAATTCAACTAAGCATTAATACATTCAACTGATCTACAGAAATGTTTATATTTTTAAAAATTTCGCTGAAATGGTAGGAAGAAAGGACAACATGCAGCTGCTCGCTCCTTTAACAAATGCTATTGTTATCAGTTTACATAGTTTATAGCTTCATAGCGTATCACGTGTCATTAGTGTGAAGTGATAAGGCGATTAAATTGCGCTTCGATAATTAGATGATAATTTGTATTATAACTTGAAATGGTATTCTTTTCTATTCGGATATTGATTGATATGGTATTGATTGTTTATTGATTGATTTTGTAATTTGATGTAATCCGACTGTGCATATTATAAGTTTTCATTTCATTTTAATCTAAACTAAAGAATAACTATTAATGATGGCTTCAAACATTTGCTATCAAATTATTAAATGTAAAATTCTAAAACTTCTGCACACTGTTTGAAATAATTAAATAAAATATAAATATATAATAATTAACGTAAAAATTTTCTCTAAAACTCATAACACTTGAAAATTCAACGATATTAAAAGAAAAATCCAAAAATTCAAATGGTGTATATTAAAAATCCAAAAATTAGAAATTGTGAGAAATTATTAAAAATTAGAAAAAAAAATACTGCAAATTCAAAAATTCAAGTCAGTCAAACTAATCAAATCGAACGCACGTCAAATCTAATATGACACGTAAATTCTAAATCTATCCAATTTCAAATGAAGCAAAAGTTTTCGCTAAATGAAAAATTCTAAATTGAAGGATCAAATTAAACGAAAGAGTCTTTCTTTCAAGAAAAACAAATATATACAAATTCTCATAATTGGCTGGTTTTTTATTTGCATGCATTTAAGACGTCAATGTTGGAACAACAACTGATAAACTAGCTTGTCGATAGAATTCATATTCGTAAATAATTCAAAACAATTCAGACTTCCACTCAATCAGAACTCGATTCAAATCGCAAAAATTTGAAATTAAAGTATATTTGGGGTTAAAACACATTTGAGGTTAAAGTACATTTGATACATGAAATTCATGTGAGTTTGCTGCTGCACAATCTTCCAAATGTTCTAAATAAATGCATCATATCAAACAAAATCATTTCTGATATTCGATCAGCATTTTCAGAATTAAATATCAGCCGAAATATTTTACTAAATATATATTTCAAGATGTTTTTCAAAATTAAAAACATATAACGGCATGCGTGATGTATGCATGCAGTAGCATGCACATACCGGATTTTTCAGCGTAGTAAACATGCATGCATGATAAATATGTAAACATCACTGATATTATTATAAAATAATGTCATTGATGTTTATATAAATAAGTTGTAATTAGAAGAACACGCTCGATTGATAACATTCCAAAACTTCCCGCAGCGAATTGTCTTGCAAATGCTATGTCTCAATTAACTCTTTACTTCATTATAATTACTAATCTTTATCAGCATTATCAATGATAAGTATCAGTTATACAACAATGGAAGTCTAATCGGCAGGGAAATAAAAATATTAAAAAAAAAGGATTCGTCAGCATACGATCGGAATTATTTTACCAGCAGAAAATTTCATATTACAATGAATGTTCGGAAGAGGAATTTCTGGAGTGACATGTTTTCGATGACGGCAACAAATTTGAATAATGCATTGCATCCGGATTTTGTTGTCACAAAATGAGGACATTGTAATAGCTCATTATTCCTCGATAAAGACTCAGAAAGAGAACATTTCAAAGAACTCTTTTTACTCGAACTCTTGCAATATAATCGGAAAATCAGAATAAAGTACTGAATGCTTCATCAGGAAATATAAACGGATGATTGCACTTCACAATTACAAAATAATTCAAGATTAAGCGAAAAAAAAAGGAGCACTTTACTTGGATGATAAGTTCGATATACGATAGATGATATGGCAGTGATGAAAAAGTTCTGCACAATGTTGATAATGGCTGATAACGAAATAATCACGTGAGTTTGAGCATTGCCATTGACGTAAACATGAGGTGACGATTGGGAAGTGATGGATGAATGGTTGACGGAAGATAAGGTTGGAAGGTTGGAATAGAAGCAGCTGTTCCTGCCGCATTCCTGTGCACTTCAGTTTCACATCCATCCTTTATTTATGCAATCCTGCCTGAGGATTCCTTCCTTATCTTCCATTTCCGGTCCCTATTACACCGTGCCGGATATGGGAATTCGGAATTCATTACGGATCATCTTTCCCTTATTGATGAATCCTCCGGAAGTATAATTATTATCAATCAATTAGTAATTTCCAGAAGACAGTATTTTTGAATATTATTTTAGAAAAAATTTTTTAGTAATAAGTGAAAGATAAATGAACTAATTATTGTTAAAGTTATTTATAATGAAATAATTGTGAGCTTGCTAGGAACTAGAAATTTTCCTGAAGAAATATAAAATGATTAATTACAGTAATTAACTCGATATTCTCCTCATTGAATCCATATTTTGAGGAACTATATTCTAGATCATTCAGATCCTTATTGTTAATTAGTTGATAAAGGATGTATTTTATCAAAGAACGTTTCCTATTTACAAAACATTTCATAATTTGGCATTTAAGAGTTGCTATCAAATGAAATATTCATTATTTCAACTCTTCAGCAAGATGAATAATCATTAATGACAGTAAATAATGTGACAAATAATATTTGCGAAATAACTTCATTTCAGACTTAATGATTCATCTCAGTAAAGAGGACGACGAATAGATATTTCGCTGATTCATAATTTCTAGTAAATTCCGGAAAATTTGTTCGAAATGTTTAATAAGGAATAGAAAGAGCAGTTTTATCGTAATAAATACGCAGACTTGATATATGACAAGTTGTAAACAAACTTCTTTTGAAAATAATCGCCCCTTGTGTTTCTATTTATACCGCATGACAGAATAAAATTGAAAGTATAGAAATATGATGAAATGAGAAGAAAGAGAAATGAGTCTTTCGGTACCAGGCTTTTAGCCTGGTACCAAAAAACAGGCTTTTGGAACTAACAAGGATCATTATCATTGGAATTAAGTGTCACCAATTATACCTCAGAATGGGCAATAAATTCTCAATCTAATAGTAAAATATATACTTTTTTAAAGACGCCAGATAGATGAATACAAGAGATAAAATTAGCTAGTGAAGGATTTCAAATGACATCATTCTAACAAAATTATTGATGTGTCGGACAAGATGATACAAGAAAGAAATAAAGTAGAAGGATTCAAACCAATAATTAAAAAGCATTAATTAGAGGAAATCCATTAATAGAATGATTTTCGATGTACTGTACTGTATACATCCAAAAAATAAATATAAAAAGTAAAAATTTCGCCATAAACCAAATAAAATGAAACAGCAAATTGCCTATTCCATTCAATATCAAGACAGAACTATCGATGGGAGAAAGTTAAATTTTCGAACAACAAGCATTTTCAACTAATAAACTGGACATTTAGAACTAACAACAAAAAAGTTAGATAAGAAATAGGAGAAACACGACTGCTTTAAAAACGAGTCATTCGATGACGAAAGTAATATATTCCATTTATTTATGAAATGAAATTGGACCAGGTTCAAGTTCTTGAATTTCGAAATAACATAAAAGCTTTTCGCAAGATTTATAAGACACGAAGTATTGGCCGATCAATAAATTTTCAAAATTTAATTTAAGCGCAAAGTCAGTTGAGAAACATCACCAGAAATCAGCGAATGTCATGAAATTGCATTCCTCTCACTAATGCAATGACTCATAGTCGGAAAGTTTTCAATAATTTTCAATATTTTACATGTTATTATTATTATTGTCAATTCGTCATTATCAATATTCATTTCTTAAAAGAACGCACAAAATATTTATTGGGAAAAGATGCCTAAAATCTGCTAGAAGCTAATTATTATGATACTGATAATAAATATGGATAGTCAATGAATGAAATAAAGAGAAAGATAATTTTGTTAACACTCTTGCACGTCTGCATGCTGGCAACTTGCATGAATGCAATGCATGGCATTCTCTTCTTTAGTGCAAAAGTGCAATGTCGTGCATCGATTATGGCAATATTCTGCTTGGCTTCAATGCCTTTACTAATATCTTCTCAGACTTTTTTTCTGAAATCAAATAAATTTTTTTTTTCGCTTTTAAAAACAAAAAAATTACATCGTCTTCTACGAGATTTTGCCGAGAATGACAACAAAGATGACTTTTAAATGATATTATCCATTTCAACTTGTTTAGCAATAAAATGATATAAATGAGATACACGTATATAGCTTAATTAATCGCTAAACAGACACCTATAATATACTTAATCGCTATCAAAGAACATGTTCGTAAATTCCATTTTAGTCCTAAACATGAGCATGGATCATATTTTATCGCAAGTGCACACGTCGCTGAATAGAAGCAATGACGTTCATTTGTTCTTTTTTTCATTGAAATCATCAGACGTAAAGATCACACACACTGACGGTGCTGTCTATGTATTGATTGGCTTATCTCATAATGGAAATATCATTCTGAGCTGATATTTTATGATGATCAATTTCAAATGAATGTGGCAGTCACTGAAATATCATACAATAATGTTGTTTGCATTTCAATGATTTAAACAGATCAACAAAACATAGAGAGAAATTAGCACTTCAAAGAAGACCGATATTGGTTATCATAAGACAGCCCATCAGTATGTGTAATCTTTTCGTCTGATGATTTAAACATACACCTATAATATATTTAATTCGCTATGTAATTTTTCCATAGCATGGAGAAAAATATATTAAAGAATCTTTTCTTTCATTCTAACTTTTTGTCTTATATTATATTGCTGAAGATTTACTTGAAGCCGTAACATAAAGCAGGTAAGAAAAGCAACAATGTAGTGATTACTTAATATATTTTTATTTCTTTTATTTCATTTTTGAAAAATGAAATGAAATTTCCAAAATCCGTATTTGTGATTTAAAATTTCATTGAAAATAGATAAATAGAAACTAAGAAAGAATGCGAAACGTTTGTATGACTTCTTTTTCTGCAAAGGAATGAGAGCAAAAGTGTGAAAAAGGAAATGTAGTAGCTATTTACATGAATGTAATCTCTAACAGGTGGATTGATGGGGAAATGAAAAAAGTAGTTAATAAGCGAATTAGTGAAATCGAAAGGAAAAAGCTATGGAAAGGAAAAGATTATTTCGTTCGCGAGAATTGTTAAATAATAACATGGGACAGAAGAAATGCAAAAAGTGTCTGAAAACATTTAATATTTCAAAAACCTTCAAAAAAATTTAATATTTCAAAAATCTTAAAAAAAAGTTTTTTTCAAGAGAAAGAGGAAAATTAAAGAGCAGAGATGCACGGATATACTCAATGAACACAAAAGTTTATTGAAAATAATTATATTTGTCTGTGAATTTAACGACTACTACGACGAAAAAAGAAAGGAAAGGAAGAACCACAAAGCTCAAATATTGTTGGCAATTGAAAAATTTTTAAGTTTAAATTAATAAATTTGCTTTATACTAATTCAATCACATATATAAATAATGAAACGAAGCGTTAAATTCGAGAATTTTGAAAAAAAAATTATTTTTTTCGAGAAAACTTCCTTTTTTGTTTAAAAAAAGAAAAAGTGATAAGAAATGTATTTCTGAGAAAGATGAACAGATTGACGACGATAGATATTAGAAAGGTCGAACAATCGGTGACAGGCAAGACGAGGCTGTACCTGTACCGATCTATCCATCGGATTGCTCTAATTTACGAGATTTGTGCCGCGTAGTTTGTTTCATTTTTTTTGGATGCAGGAAAAAATTCCCGAAAAAATCTTGGAAAGTTGATGAAGGCGGGATAGAAATGATAGAAGGGAAGAAGATGAAACATTTCAGCCAACAGAATCTCGAATTAAGAGATTCTAAAGTTCATCTTTCTGCAGATTGATGGATTATTTAATTCAAATAAATTTATATTTTAAACCGATCGTTTCGGAAATGATTAATTTGCAGACTTATATGAGACACCACTTTTTTTTTTTTTTTTTTTTTACATAAATGAAATATTCGTCTAGAAATCATTTATAAACAATTATTCGAGACATTTCGATTTCTTGAATTTAATTAAATCGAATTTTAATTTGATCCAAAATTAGATACTTAGAATTAACGGTTCAGATATTCATTTACTTCACCTTCAATTTGAACAGCTAGCAAATGAAAATTTAAATTTTTCGGACTCTTAAAATTAGAAGTGAACAGCGAAACAAATGTTTGCTCTAATTAAGCAAAATGAGCCAATGTCCCTCTTCCGTAAAAAGCGCATCATTTCCAATATATTTTATCACTTTTAATCACACAGTGGTTTTAGGCAAGTTTTTTTTTTTTCTTCTAATGGCCTTTTTAACACTAAGTTTTCTTCAAGAAAGTTGCACTTTGAGCTAAGAAATCTCAAACATCACCGTCAATCTGATTCGAAGATTACTCGCTGATAATGCTTCAGAAAAACTTCCTTAATATCTGGAATTGCTCTATCGTTTTCAAAACTCCTGAGAGATCTCAAAATTTTAAAGTTGATAATTAATTATTCTGCCTTTCATGAGGCAACTTCCTCAAATTGGATGATGGTTGAAATTCTAGAATTTTTTCATTGAAATTGATGTTTTTTTCTAATCGCAAAAGGATAAAACGCTATTTAAGTTATAAAATGACTAGTCTAAAGCAATTAAGAAAAAAAAAAGTTAGAAGAATAGTAAATATTAGCAACTTATGCTGGATATTTTTTTATATTTTTTTCTTTTTTCCTTTAAAGAAAAAAGCTTAAATTCAGATAACACATTAGAAAATGATTGGATAAAATATGAAAGTATGAGAGCAAAACAACTAAATTAATCACTTCAATCAACAAATCCCTTTATAAATCCATCAAAATCAATTATATTTTTATTTTTGAAATTGTGGAATGAAAATTTTTCTTTAGCCATACAAAATAGTGAGAATCAATCTATGATTTTAGAACATAGAGCATAAATCAACAGGTCACCGTGTCAAAAACTGTGTCATCTTTCTTATTTACCTCTATAATATCAATCAGATCAATCAATCGCACTGAAGCATAAAACTGCATTACTTTCATCAGATCATCATAAACAGCTCTTCACAATAACTATCAAATGCTTGCTTTATGGAATCAGTATAACTATTCACGTACTTCGTCGCAAGTGTGCACTGATAAGATTTATGAATAAGTAAGTGAATTACAAAGATTTGATAAAAGTTTTGCTCATACAGTATTTTCGATGATATTACGTTTATGCCATTCGCTTCATCATTTTTGCTGTGTACACTGTTTATAAAATATAAAAAAGATGTAGAAGTAAATTGGTTGAAATGACGAAAGTGCAATTTATCATTTTCAACATCAGACAGACTTCGTTCGATACGACAACTCAATCAATACTTGAAAAAAAAAAAATGAATTTGAAGTGAAATTAAAGTGCTCGTCACCAATACGCTTTCTCTTAAAAGTAATAATATTTGTTAAACAGAGAGGAATTTGAATTCGTAAATTTTTCTCATTTCCCATTTTCAACAGATATCGATGGATGAAAATGAGGAAGTTTATTATCGAGAATGTACTTACTTTTCTGAATAATTACAGGGGAAAATTTCTTCGCGAAGATTGAATAGAAAAAAGTAGAAAGAATCTGAAGCAGAAGTTTTGTTTAATTGAATAAATTGGTATGTGTGGGAAGTAGGGAGGGAGCGGGGAGACAAAAGGTGAAAGTTAATGATATTTCAGAAAATCAGTATAAGACAGAAGATAAAAGTACATGTAAACTTGGAAATCGACGTAGCAATTGAAGTCTGGCAATAATATTCTAGTCTTGTTGTTACTTACTTTTGCACTGAAGAAATTTGTTATTTATAAAACTTTTCAAAGTGGACGTTAGCCTTCGTTAAAGGAATATCATTACTTGTAGTATTAAATGTGTGGATTTCAAGAAAGACAAGTTGATTGGATATAGAATGAAATATGCCGAAAAAGTCAAAAATTATTTAATTTGATTTAAATTGATTCCGACATTCATACCTTTTTTTTGCATTAATTTTTGATAGGGAAAATTCGTAAAAAAAAAAGAAATTTATCAGCTGACAAATCAAAGTGTAAATAAATGCAAATAGTCTGGTGAAAATTTCAAAGAATGATTAAACAAATTATTTGTTCTTCCAATCAATCCAATATTATTTTCTATTTTAGTTGTTTTTAATTTTTAATTTCCTCTTTTTTTCTTCCAGAGAATTTACATCCAAAAAATCCGATAATTTTAAACAAACATGTCGAATTCGAACATTATTTAAATATTCGAAACATGCGAAGATTGAAAAAAATTACAGGTCATCCAAACATCTGCATAATTTATTAGATAAACTGTGAAAAAGGTGCTTAAAGTTTGTGCTGAAAACTTGCTACATTCAAATTCCATTACAAAATAGAGATAATTGAGAACAACTTTCAACTATTCATTTAGATTAATTAGTGATAATTAATTTAGAATTTAAAATCACCGGTAAAACAATGTTATTCCAAAATTTTGTTGCTGTAAAAAGCTTTAAAACATTCTAATTATCGTGACATTACAAGAATTCGCATTCTGCAATGATCCGTCGTAATTTATTTATTTTCAAAAAAAAAAGAGCAAATTGCAGAATTAAAGAAAAATTTTTCGAAAGTATTGGAAAATGCTTTTAAGTATAAAATGTCATTGAAATTCGGTTTCGAACATGCAGTGATATCTGATGGAATTTCAAATTTTCCCTGAAAGACAATCTTTAGCAGTGCCTTTGATGTATTTTTGAATGAGCAGACTCTTGTTTTTTTTTTTCTTTTTTTGAAGAGAAGAAAACGTCACAAAATAAACAAAACGAAGTTTTTTCAGTTTATTCTTTTCACGACTTGTTTTTCATTATTTTCTTTTTTTGTGTCTTTAAATTGTTCTTTTTTTTTTTTTTTTTTTTTTAAAGACGAAGCGAAGAAAGAAGTAAATGGAAAGTATTTACTTTATATGTTAACAAAATTTTAAAGTTTAATTTGCATAACCGCTATATATTTATTCTTTTCTGTTTCTAATTGGACAAGTGAGAAGTATTTTTTTTTAGATAAATTCTCTACTTAAATATGCAAAGTGAAAAGAATAAATATATAGAAAGTCCAAACAAATGGGAGAAAGCTTGGATTTTCCACTTCAATGATTTTTAATCGATGAATGATCCTTCTCAATCTTGTTTTTTAATCTAAACTGATTGAATAGTGTCCACAAATTTAGGAAAATTTTTGGAATAATTCACAAATGAATTGGTCAAAATTGCATGTTTTTCTTGTTGGTAAAATTTAGAAACAAAGGCATTTGTCGAAAAGTGTACTTAACATATATCGAAACAAATATTGGTATTGCTCTTAGAATTAAGACTAAATAATAGCAACAATGTAATCCCACAGAATAAATTTATTTCCTTCATTCCATTGGGAAAATTTAGATGCAAGAAAATAGCAAGGAAAACAAGCTATTTAAAGAATGAAATAATCAATAATTTTGATGATGTCAATCAAGAATTTTGGAGTATGGAATAAACTGTTCGTTGATTGTTTATTTTAACTGAAAAAATTATTATGATGTTTGAGGTGACGGATGAATGACGAGAAGATAATTGAGAAAAGAAGGTAATTAAGAAAAAGAGAATCATTCCTGATGATAGAAATGAAATAATGATAATGATATGACAAGGCCGTATGTGAAAGAACTTCGAGAGAAAAGAAAATTGTTTAAATACCACAGAAGAGAAATTTTCCTTTTTTCTAAATTTTTTCCGTTTCCTTTTTTCAAACAATATTTCTTTTTTCTCGCTTTCTTCAGAAAAATTTTCTTACTGAACAAATTTGGCCTATTTTGCATAATTATGTTATTATAGCAATTTCGTTTTTATTTGCAAAATTGAGCGATTTGAGCGATTGATATTGGCGATTTTTGTCTTTCAGACATTCCATGAATGAACCGATACCGAATTAACTGCAATAAACTCCATAAAATTTAGAGCAGATTTATTTTTCAAAAATCAAATTTAGGAATTCAAAAAATTGAACAATGATATCTCAAATAATTAATGGAAGGAATGATTACTGAAAGCAATCAATGTTAACTGTCATCGCTAATGCCTATTGTTGTTTGAAATAATAAGCTTTTGTAAGTGATTGACAGATAAGGATCAAATATTTATTATCTGTTAAGCTCTACATTATACCATGCCAATTTCTTATTTAATGTCAATTCAAATTTATATTCCGTTAATAGTTTTTTCGAAGAAAAAATTTCACAGTGAGGCTATCTTTTTGTAATTTACAACTTTTGTTTGAAAACTTTTCGCCCATTAATAAACAACTGCAATATTTTGATGTAAAAAAAAATCGTCCCAAATGAATTGTGTCTTAATTTGGAGTGAGAAGCGTGATTGGACAAGAAAGTAAACATGCAAGATGATAAATTCAAACTAAAAATCTAAAAGAGATTAGATGGAGCTTGAAGCACTATTGTTGATTAATTAAATAAATGAGTCTTTAATTAATTGAATAAATGAATCACTGAAATGTAAATAAACAACAATTGAATCATTTATTAACAGCCTCATTATTCCTATCAAGAAATATGATTCATAAAAACTGGTTTAAGTCTATTTCTTCTATCCGGAAAGCTTTTATAAAAAATCTGTTTATAATTCGAATGAAAGAAAACTAGAATAGAAAAATATTTCAAATTTAATTTAATGGTAGATTAAAATGCTAAGAGTTGGAGAAAAGAATTGGACTTCAAAAATACGGTTTAATAGAAAACCTGTCATATATGGTGAATCGATATTGTCAAAATTAAAATTCCTAATAAAAGAAAATTTCGAAATAATTTTTCAAAAAAAAAAAAAAAAAAATCAAATTGTACATGAAATTGAGAATGGGAAAAATTAACTGTAAAAAGTGTTTTCTTTTTTTAAATTTAATTTCAGGTTTGAAAGGAATATATTTGAAAACTTCTTCTTCATACACAAATGCTACTAAAAATAAAGGAAAAACACTGTTAAGTTTTGAAAATTGTTGTAATCTGATTTTTTATAGAAACCACCTTCCTCAGTTGCCATGGAAATGGGTAAGAATGTTACCGAATCAAAAAGAATTGTACAGATTTAAACAAAATTGATGCCTTCATGTTTGGAAATGTCAATTTTAGCGAACTTAGCAGTTTAGCATAAATCAGCCTTAAGCAATCAAAGAGATATAAATGTTCATTGCAAGAGTATTACTAATAAATTATTTAATCTAGAATTGAAGGCATAAGTCAAGTGATGCCCAATTATTTGCTCATATGACAACCCGAATAACTGATTATTATCAATTTTATCAAAATTTGAACAAATAAGCAATTTTATGTGCGGATAGCAATCAGAACATATCACTTGAAGTTATCATCGTCCAGTTTCACTTCTTAGTACTATTCATCGGTCAAAAATAAAGTTTTGCGTAAGTAACAATCTATTTTTCCTTCGTCGTCACTTAATATAAGAATTTTTTGTCTATTTGTGTTTTTGCATATTTATAAGTTAAATTATAACTTTTCTGAAAGTCGGTAAAATCACTCATAATTGGTGAAATGAAAAGTATAAACAAAGGGATAAAGCGGAAAGACTGGTCGATATATATTATCATTTTTATTATTCTAACAAAATAAGCAATTATTAAAAGAAATTGAATTTATAAAAAATAACAAAAAGAATTCAAAAATTTTAACTGCTTCAATTTTATCTGCATGAATTTTATACTTTAACAAAACTGCGGTTCATGTTTCGGAAATGATTATATTTTTAAAAAATGATTAAATCTGTGGTCGAATATTTGCGTGATTCAAACCATTGAATCATATTCATGCAATTGTTCTTCTGTGAAATTTTGCAGAAGAAAATAATTGCTCGATAGCAATTATCAAACAATTCAATGAATTTCAATGTAGAAAAAATTATGAATTGTTAATATCCACAGCAATTTTCACTCACTTTTTCACTTAATTCAAGTATGCTAAAAAAAAGTGTGATTTTTTCATTAAAAACTGCTTTTTTTTCCTTTTAAAATCTTGTCGTTCTTCGAGATAATTTTAATTCCTTCTTTGAGTAAATGCTTAATTGCCAATTAATTCATTGATTGCAAATCATTTCAATCCTTAATAATTGAGTACTTAAAGCAAGATTAAAGTGAATTGATTAATAATTAATCGATGGAGCAAATCGATAAAGTTCATGAAAAATTAATTACTAGTTAATGTATTGGTTATTGTAGTATCACTTGAATACCTTCTTTAAATACTACTATTTACTGCAGCAACAACTAATTGCACTACGATTGATTTCTGCAATTCGATTTGCTCAATCAAGTTCATTATTAAGCTTCAGAATATTGCTGAGTGTAATTACAAATGATGTTAAAGAATGTGTTGTAAGAAGTGTGATGAGAATAGTGCTTAGTCTATTTTAGAAAAAGATTAATGAGAGAGGTAGAAAAGTGAAATTTAAATGAGTACTTGAAAATTTCAATTTAAATAGCTTTGAATCAATACTGGAAGACTAATGTATTAGACGACCAATTAGCATACATTCAAAAAGTTGAATGTTTACCTAAGAAGACTAAATTATCGAGATGAAATAAATACTCATCGAGAAATCACATTTTATACATTTTCCATAACAGTTGTTAAGCTGATGGTATGCTGATAAATATTGCATTCCATTACTGAGATCTTCTAAATCCTTCCCAAAATATCGATGTTCTTCTCTAAAAAATCTATCTGAAACTTCTTTCGAACTAAAAATCAGAAACATGTCTACTTTCTGATTTTAGAACAATTCCAACTATTGCTTGGCCAAACTTCGCTTATTGACCAATTTCTTATAGCTGCAAGTATGAACAACAATATACTAAGCAAATGATATTGATAACACAAAAAAAGGATTGTTAAATACCGGCGATGAATGAGGAGTGAATGACCTCTGCGACCTTTCATACCAATCATTCACTGAAATAGCACAGTTATTCAGAATAAATCGAGAACGTGTACATGAGCACGGGACGTGTACGTGAATATGGCTCATCTTTGGACTCACATGGCAACTTATCCCTTTAAATTGCATGGAATTTTCAAAAAAAATTTCCAAAAAAAATTTTGCCAACTTTTGGCGCAAATTACAAATGTAAATTTCAAATTTTAAAAAAACAAACACAATGTGAGATTCAAAAATATTCACCAATAAACTGAACAGCGACAGACTGTGTTGATCGGGTGGCCGAGTGGTTAAGGCGATGGACTGCTAATCCATTGGGGTTTCCCCGCGTGAGTTCGAATCTCATCCCGATCGGGACCATTTTGCAAATCCAAATAACAACAATATTTCTATTTTAATGGTGGTAATTTGTTTTTCCTCTTGAAATTTTCGGGCACCCATAATTATTATAGGTCCTTAAGCTATATTCGATAGTAATTATCAATAATTTTTAACAAACACAATTATTTCAAAAACCGATAAAAATGTCTGTAAAATTCTTGAGTGGGAAAATTAACTGCGTAAATTTGAAAGTGACAAATTATTTTGAAAAAATTAGAAACATTTTGTTTCGATGAAAAAAAAAAGGTATAAAGAAAAAAGAAAATTTAAGAAAGGTATAATAAATAATAATAGCATTGAATGCTATGATTAAGAGATAGATGTAATTATCAATTTATGAGAAAGTCTCTTGAGAAAAAAAAAATGAAATCGGACAAATCTAAGAGATGGATAAGTCTAGGAGGAATGGGCAAGTCGCGAGAAATGGATAAGTCTTATGAGAAATGGACAAATCTAGGACAAGAAATGGACAAGTCTTAGAATGGATGAGTCTAGGAAAAATGGACAAGTCTTAGGAGGAATGAATGAGTCTAGGAAAATTGGACATGTCTATGAATAAGAATGAAGACAACAAAATCTGAAATGAAACGTGTAAACTAACACAAAACTTAAATGCAGCACAGCTACCCATTCAATTGCACACGTATAACATATTAAATTGAGGAATTTTAATATATTAAAATTTTTTAAGCATAGTGAAATCCTGGAAAATGCGTTATCTGTTCATCGAATAAATTTAATTCAGCGAATAATTTGTATTGTGTGCAGATTATAAAATATTTTTTAAGGAAAAGTTGTTCTGAGTGATATTATTACCAGTAACATGTTTCGTTGAATAATTAGCCGAGCTGATTCAAAAAACAAAAGTGCAGAAAAGTTTCACATTAATATCTTATCAATGACGCATTGAGTCAAATAGCTGAATAATCATAATGAAATTGTTTTGTAAAAATATTTCAAAACTATTTAGGCATAACTATGTTTGAATATCGAAGACATCAGATGATCCTTATCATTTTTTACATTTTAAGTTTTCATGGAAGAAAAAAGATAACACTTAGAGATGAAAATTTATTTATTAGTTGAATTAAATTTGATGGATATTTTATTGACTGCAGCAGTTTTTTAAAATTTTAGAACAATTTATTAAATGGTAGGAATAATGAGGGAGCGTTTGAAAATGACCGAAAAGCTAAGGCATAGATAATACTTGATAGACGAAAAAAATTAATATAATCTACATAAATAAAAATCTAAATGTTCCTGTTACTAGCCTTAAATCATTGAAAGTTCTCCACCGATTCTTTCAAATTTTGATATAACTTTACATTCGAATAGGCGCATGTTTTTATATAGAAATACCTACTTTTTTTTTATGTGTCACACTTTTGACAAGTAAAAGTAAGTGAACGGAGTGAATTTTTTGACCATGTCCTGCACCACGCTTTATGAGCGGACTGATCATTGGCCATGTCTACTTCTGTATTCATTGTGGACTAATTGGAAAAGCTAAGCTTCAAGCAATTTATGGAATACCTCTTTGACTTCTAATATTAGTCGTGTCTTGGATTGCCTCTTTGTCGTAAATGTTCGTTGTTCAAACTGAAACAACGTTTCAAGTTTTTTACCGATTGATTTGAAATTTTGATACAATGATGCATTCGAATGAGCGCGTGGCTTTATGTAAATGTATCTACTTTTCTTTTTATCTGTCACAGTTGTGACAGATAAAAGCAGGTGAGCGAACTAAATTTATTGACCACATCTACTTTCTTTAAAGTGGGCGTGGTCCTGATTATGCAACGCTCAGAACGCTCGGCAAAAGCGTGCGCGTATTCGAATGCAAAATTCTATCAAAATTTCAAAGCAATAGATAAGAACTTTCGAAAATCTTAGATTTTGCGCTAATTTAGACAAGACGAGAGTTCAAGAAATTCCGCAGACTTAAGATTTTGAACAAACGGTCATTTACATTTTATTTTTATATATGCGGAGAATGACCGGATGTAAATGCTCGTTGCTACTTTTGATATGACGTTGCAAGTTCTTCACCGATTGTTTTGAAATGTTGACACAAAACTAGATATTTTTTTGCACAGAAGTACCGTTATCTTCATTTAAATAAGCACGTGTTTCCGTATGAATATATTACTTTTTTACGTCTTCGTAAGGATAAACATATTTCCCGCCAAAACGCTCCGATTAACAGATAAATGAAGTGAGGTCAACCAATCACAAGGCGACATATTGGATGATCTCCAATGGAAGAGGAACCCCGAAAAAACTTAAAAGATTCGGTTTTTTGGGGCAAAATCAGTTCAAGTTCGGCAGGAATTCGAATTCAGCAAACAATTCATTTCGTAGTTTCTACAATGATACAGCGACAATTTTACAACGACACAGATCGACACAGCGATAACAACAAATCGACGGTCAAGAAATTCTGTTCTTTTTTACAAGTGACAAAGGAAGGAATAATCCAATGATCAATTTTCTTGGAATATACCGCTTCGTCGATCTGTGTTGTACTCGCGCAGAAGACGTAATGAGATGATTGATTGCAGAACAAACTGAAGAAGAACGGGCATTTATGAATGAGCGAAAAAGACAAATAAATGGCTCAGATGCGAGCAGAACAACGTGCAGTCAGACCTGAGAATGCACAGTTGCAAAATATAGTATTTCTTGTTCAAGATCTTAAATCTCCGAAAGTTCTTCAACGATTGCTTTTAAATTCTGATACAACTTTGTTTTCGAATAGATGCGTATTTCCATATAGATATACCTACTTTTTTTTTACCTGTCACACGTGTGGAAAGTAAAAGTGAGTGAGCGGGTATTTTTATTTATGTAGACTAGCTGAACTAGTCACGCAGAGCGTGGCCTGGTACAGTTAGTTAATTATTACAGAAAAGTTAATTGATATAAAAGACCAACAATATAATTATTAAATATATGATTACAGGAAAGGAAAGAGTTTCAATCACTTTAAATGATTGAAATAAGTTAAAAATAACGCTAGCTATTTACATATTTCACAATATAAGTTCCTCATTGAACTTTATGACTAATACCAAAAAAAAATATGTGTTTGTCATTTCTTAATTCTTAATTTCTTAATTTTTTTTTAGTAACTGTGCTTGTGATCATAATTATTATCACAATTAACTATCACATCTTCAACTTCACTTATTTGACATTAATGCTCAACTTTAAAAATGCGTTATCTGAAATCGACTAACAATGAGTTTTTTGTTCAATGTGATTTAGTTTCTGTTTCAGTATGCACTTGGAGACTTCACAGCAGAAGTCTGGTCGGAGTTCGTATACAATTCTAATCATCCTACAATGCTAATCATTATACAATTCTAATCATTATAAAGCACTTTACCCTTCGCCTTTCAAAAGCTCTTTATCAACTTTTGAACGGAAAAAGAAGAACCAGAATAAAAGATTATCAAAACAGCCATCATATTTTGTAGTAGATGAAGTGTCAAAAGCCTCTCTAAGCGCATAATAAACTGCTTCAATTGTAGCAAGATGATAATCCGTCAAGCCTCTCTGAAATCTCATGAAAAATCAAAAATACTGGATGAAAATCATTTGTTCTTTTAAAGGAATACTATATGATTGAAAAAACACAGAAGTGTTCATTCTCATTTTATAGACAAAAAGAATAAATACAAACAATAAACTGATTTTTAAAACTCAACCTGAGGTCGCCAGTATTTCGTTTTATAAGATCGTAATGTCACAATAGGAAGATGCTGTAGTTGTGGTAGTAACTTCAATCCTCCAATCTAAAAGAAAAAAAAAAAGAAAAGAAAAGAAAAACTGGGTTGAAATTTATCAAATTATGTTTAAAATGGGGAAAAAGCATATAATATCTGAACAGAAATTAAAGTTCATTTGATGTTCTCGTAGAATATCAGCTTAGGAATTGAAATCCCTAAAAATCTAGAAATTAATAGCAAAAAATAACATTCAAATAGAATACCACAAAAGGAAACCTGAAACCATGTTGAGTCCAGGAATACAAAACGTCTTATAGGACCTCGTTTTTCAACAAATTCATCCACAGAAAGAGCACCTTCGGAATAAACTACTAATACCTGTCAAAAATGTATGATTACTTAGCAAAAAAAACTTACTTTTATTTTTTGTCTTTACAACATAATTTAATGAGTGCATGAAAAGTTTCTATTGGCTTCAATAAAAAAGAAAAAACTATTCAAACATTATCACAAGAAAATTAAGCATTAAAGTGAAAAGAGTACCGTATTTTCCTTTTCATAGTTCGGAAAGTTATAATCAGGTGCGTTGGATGACTCGTATAGTGTAGTGGAAGATGGCGCAAGAAGAAGACAATGCAAAGCAGTACTTTTACTATTCTTTTCCTGTGGATGTTTGATAATATCAATATGAACTGGCAGCTGAAAACTGTGTTTATTACAAAATAAATTCGTATTCTCTTTAAGTGGTAATTAAATCAATTAAATTAATAGATAGTGATATGACCATAAACATAAATGATATTGCCATTTAAAATAATTCTTTTTCAACAACCTTCATGTGTAGTATTTTTTCTCAAAAATAATCCCACAATCATAACACTGATACAAGAGCAGAAGATTATTTATTCTCGGATCCCTTCCGCTCATCTTATAATCAAAGCTTTTTTTGTTTAGAAAGTGATTAAACCAACATACTACCAGACGAGGAACTCAACCTCTAATCGTGGAACTAATTTCTCCACATCAGGCATGTAAACTTTGCAATTGTAACAAAAATACATTCGTTTTCGACCACAGTTTGAACATACTTGTTTCTTTAAACCTTCCAAACTATTCCAGTCTGATATTTTCAAGCGCTCCATCTCATCTACCAAAAGCTGGAATAAATAACGAATAAATAATGAATGATGCTTTTTGGAGGTTCCATTATTTTTTATTAATAATACTACTTTCCCATGAAAATAATTGTATTTGCTAAAAGTTCATAATTCTTTCTTTCAGTGTCAATTTATTCAGTTTGCTGTAGAAATGGCGTCATCAAAACAGCATACATCATTAAATTCTGCTTTAAATGCCATATTTATCGCTATTAAACCCAATAAAAACAAAATATCCAGAACCAATATTTTTGTTGACAAATGCCTATCCATATTTCCCATGAAAACACACTTTCATATAAAGTTATTGTAAAGCAAAATAATCAGCTTGTGAGTTGACATGATTTATCAAGCAACATGCATAATCACTCTACATTTATGATAAGTTTTATCCCAAACTTCTCTCTGCTGAAAAAATTTATTAATGCTACCAAAACTTTTTTTACGAAAATGTTATAGAAGTGGATCTAAAATTTAAATTCAAATTCGACCATTACGAATTGATTACTAGAATTTTTGGTATTATAGGACATCTTCTTAAAGGAAACAAGACAGATTTAAACAATGCAAACCCCCCACAAGGTATTAACCTGCGATCGATGTTCTATTATTTTATATTAAAACCAGGTATTCCCCGATCTTATGTACTTTGTCTGGAATTATTGCAACTAATACCATCGAAAACTTTATCGATACATGCAAAACAAGCACATCCAGTCAATGCAATAAAGCTGTCATAAACAGAAGAACGGAAAAATAAAACAATACAAAATCTATCACGAATTGCTATAAGCAAAAAAGATGTAAATTTAGAAAAACAATGAAATCAGAGGTAAATTTAGAAAAGCTATGAAATCCAATCTTTTAAATTAAAAATTTTTTGAAACAGAAGTTCGAATTAGAGAAACGATAACAAGAAAAAAATCTCCAGATGAAAGAATCATATTGAGAAATGAAATTATTATCCAACAGTAATTTTTAAATCCTTTGCAAGACCATGAAAATAAAAGAAACTTTTTATTCGTACTCTTCAAAAGTTATAGAAAATAATAGAAAGTTTCGAGTGATTTATTTACCAGCAGTGGCCTCCGCAGCTCGTCGCAGCGCAGCACGCTTCCCTACCATAGCAGTAAATCCACTCTTGATTGCAGTGACAGAGCATCGACTACCACAAGTTTTACATTCCAAGAAAAACAAACGTGTATCTTTCGTCAATTCCGTCTCGGAAGACCTACACGTATGACACGTAACATATTCTTTAATGTACTTTCGCAAAACACTTTCAATATGCTTTTGCTGGAAACGTCCTTTAACAATCAAACAGCTATTGCCATCGATTGAACCTGTTGTACCTAATTCTGCTAACAAGAACTGCAATACATGCTTCGGTTGTCGTTTCAATAACCGACAAATTTCAGCAAAATTAGCGAATGCTGTCTTTTTGCTACCAGCACGAGCTACCTGAGGTGGCTTCATCACGAATTTCTTTTTTTCACCGGCAGTCAACTCCGGATTCCTTTCACGCATTATACCAAAAACCAATTCCAATAACTGTTCATACGTATAGTCAGGCCATGCATTTCTTGAATCGATAAGATTTGATAAACCAGCATCTACGATAACTTCAGGTGCCTCTTCCGGAAGACGCTCTTCATCAACAACAGCTACCTTCGGTGCTTTTTTCTTTTTTTTCGGCCCCAATACCAGCTCTTCTGAGTCTATAGTTGGAATTGGAGCTACATTTTCGTCTGTTTTTGGTTTTTCATCATCCAAAACAATTGGTTTCTTGGATTTTTTCTTTTTACCTGTTAAATCGAGTTTTAAATCATCATCTGCCATGCTTCACGTTTATGAAACAAAATCTGAAAAAAGAATTAATTTTAAAAACAGAACGTACAAAAATGAACAGCGGTGAACGAAATGGATGAAAAATAATGTTGTGATATGGAAAATCGAAAATCTAAAACAATACACTTTAGGAAAATCACTACAACAAAAAAAAAAAAAAAAAAAAAATCACTCAAGGTCTTCAAATTACTGTTGAACTTTCACTATTGAATTGAGACTAACATGACCAAGAAAAACTTCGCAATCTAAAGTTTTTGGAATATTCAACTGGTTCAACTTGACGTATCAAAAAGTGGATATTGCAACTACATAAAAACAATTCATTGACAAAATGCATAGCATTTAATGTTTTCTCAAGTAGCTTGAGACATAACCTTGTAAGCAGAAATTTCCGAATTCAATAGTTTTTGACCAATTTATCATGAATACACTCTCCACTCAGTTGTATGCTACAATACAGAAACGCTTTAAAAGTTGAAAGAAAATGTCACAACAAAATAACTCCCATATAATTCTTTTATCTTCTGTACAAGGTAATGCTTCAGATATTACAACTACATAGCAATGTCCTTATTCTGTCAACATATCCAAAAACGATATTCGAAAGGAAATACTCTACTATGATAGGAAAACTCGCACTATTTTCTATTAGTTATCAGGAACATTAAGAAAAAGTATAGAAAAATATGATTGCCTCTTTACTTTTATAAATTATTAAATGTCAATCCCGCTTTGCCTTACAATTTTCCTTATAGATTACACCTTACATACAATTTTGATGGAAGAATGTGAAAAGAAAAAACGGAGCCTGTGAGATCCGAAGCTTATTCTCCTCATGCATCGAGGATTTGAAATCTGAAACCTAACACCAAAAATAAGGCACTGTCAAAAGATCACAAAAATATTTGAGATGGATTTGAGAAACCATAAAAGTAAAAAATAAGTTACAACATTTATTTAATAACATTATAAATCATATTTTCTACAACACAAAATGGACAATAAATTACAGTGGAAAACATGAATTTGCATTCTGAACAATAAAAATATAATGATTGGAACCAATTACATCAGCATAACAATCCTGCAACTAATTCTTAATTTCTAATCTTTACTGTTTGTTTTCTTACCGATTCATTCCCACCAAAACTCATTTAGCTTCCACTGTGCACTTTTGATATAGAAAAATATTAATTATTAATTATTCGATATCTGAAAATATCACATTATTTACATCCAATAATAAAAAGATAAATCTTATCACAATTTTTAATATAAATAAGTATAGTAATATGCATCAATGAATCCTTTTACTCGAAAGCCAAAAGAAAACAACTTATTTTCTAGCATAATGGTACTGTATGACATAATGGAATGAAAGTGAACAGTACATAAAGCTAATCATTAAAAAATGTAGTGTTTACTGAATAGAAGTTCAGATACCCGCAAAACTAATGTACAATGAGACTAATAAAATCATTTATAACACACCTTATCACGATAAGGAATCAAATAAAGAATTTTGAAAGGGACAATAATGAAAAGTAGTTGAGAAAGAACAAAATACACCGAAAGATAATTTTATTTTCAACGTTTGATAAAAAGATTTGAAAAGAAACGTCGCTTATTCCTTGAATCATTCTTTTCATCACTGCTGCTGCTTGTCTTCATGTAATTTGTTGCAATGGAATGCTCTGAACTGGAAGATAGTGCGCCTTGGTCATTGCTACTCGAACATGCAGCAGTACGACTATGTGAATCTGCAAGAGAAAAAGTAAAAACTGAAAGTTTAAGCGACAATAGATTGAAAGATCATCTAAACCAGCAGCCCTCACAAATCTCATCCACAATTATGTCTGGTAAGCATTCATTTCATCATCGAAAAGAGCTGCACAAAATAAGCAACAGGTTCTAGTCATGGAAAAATTGACTACACTGTAATGACAGTTTATGCATTACAAATAAATAAACAAATAATTCAAAACAAGGATGGTATTTAAAAAAGACAAAATAATGATTAACCGGTGTTATTTGAAATTATATTCTTGTGTATTGGATAGCGCAAAACCGAACGGAAATTAAAATTACCGATCTGTTGAACTTCCAATCTGAAATGTCCTTTAGCTTTTTAATAATAAATTCTAATGTTTTCAAAATCTAACGATATATGTAGACATAATAAAAATTCTTGCGTCATTTCTGGATTTCATGATAAAACGCTACAGACTGTAAGAAGACAGAGTAAGAAACTACTATTTAATACAAGTTGACGGTACTATTTATTTCTTTATTAATTGCTCAAAAAATTCAAAACAAGTGACAGTTATCTAAAACATAATATGAAAATTATCCTAAGATAAAATTTTTGATTCTTACTCTTTTTCCGGTTCAGCAGCAACATCATCTGAAACAATTCTCTTCATGGTATCAAAAAGAGCACGGATATGAAAACGATCAGCTTTTGAATCAGTAGAATCATTCGAATGAGAGGAACGCATAACCTGAAAGATTTCTTGTTATTTTTCAAATATTACAAAAGCGGAATATTTGAACAACACTAAACCATCATTGGTAGAATTTAAGGACATTAAAAAATCTCCTGATTTTATCAAAAATGAAGAGTAGCAACTCTTCACAGGGAATATTTTATTATGTCTAATGATTAACCTAATAAATATTAGCAATCTTAACACATGCAGTAAAGTATGATACCTAATTTGATCTTCATATGGCAATTAGATGGATAAATTGAATAATTTAAGTATTGGAAAATTATATACCTGATGAGCTTTAACTGAATCTGAAGATGACTGCTTTAAATCTTTATTTGAATCGCAAGGTTGAGGAACTGTCTCATCAGCCATTAGCACCAATTCGTCAGAATCCCCACCTACAAAAATACCAAGTAAGAATTTCTCAAAAATACACCTTTTACTTTATGTCTGCATCACTTTGTTTGTGCTTAGAAATTAACTTAATAGACTATATTTAAAACTATCCATCTTTAAGTCTACAGCTACATAAATGGTAACATTATCAGTATTTGCAATAGTTTAATATCATTTATCAGTACTTATAATAAGCTTACTAGCAAATTACCAGAAGTATTCTCAGCAATGAAGTCATATTTTACACCGGAATATGTATGCGTAACCCGATGTGATGACACACTGCTACTAGCAGCAGAAACGATGCTTGTTGCGCGACCATGACGTTTGCAAGCACCACTCCATGATAGAGTATCTTCGCTATAACGTTATAAATTTATTTCAATAAACAATAAAGAAAATAAAACTTCATAAAAAATTGCTTAATTTAGGAACGCGATAAATAAATCAATTATTTATAATAAAATAAAATTCTTTAGAGTGTACGTACCGGGTATGAACAACTATTTCTTGTCGATTGTGTTGCTGACTTTCAGAAGAACGCTCATCACCTAAAATCTCTGAAAATTAGCTCATATGGACATTCTGATTGAAATTCAACCAATCTAGATTATGAATATTTTCAATGAAGAAGAAGGCAATGATTCAAAGGATATAAGTCATTTAGATATGCAAAAATGAAGCAGCAAAATTCAACACTTATTTTTTTTGATAATTCATTTAAATCTTTTCACAAAATTTCTATAAATTAAACAATTTTCAGCTTGATAAATAACAGATTGATTGAATGATTTGATTCCAGAAGATCATTACAAGCAATCCCATGTTGTGATGATGGACTTAAATCTCGTTCGTGACAGTATATCTGTGTTGAAAATATGCGCCCACTGGCGCTATCAGTGAGTGACTTCGCATCAACAACCGAACCCGACAATGCAAGAATGCTTGCCACTTCTTCGCAATAACTCATCGCTTCTTGACCGGAACATACTGTTTGCAAGCTCTGTAATCTTTAAAATATCATTTAGGTTTATTATTGATTTCACTTTTGATTTTTCCTATTAAATCATAATCAAATTACGGATACTACTATTTCGATCATAAAACTCTTTTTTTGGAAGAGTTTTATGATCGAAGTGGCGACTAACTAAAAACTAAATTTATGATTTGCAGTATTAATTCAAAAGCGCAAATTCCAAAATTATTTTATCAGTTTAACTCATTAAATAAGCCTAAAAATCCAAATGAACTTAACCTTGTCATCATTATACTGCGAACCAGCCATAGCTTTGGTGCTCGCTTCCTCATAGTTGCACTTTTCGCCTAAGCTATTGATTCCTGAAAGTTAATAGATTTGAATGAAAGGAACGTAGATTTTAATTGCATATCGATTTCCCGAATGATGCAATGATAAGCTTACCTGATTCTATACTCGGTCTGCGACGACATAATTCTGCTTGAATCTGTAAACGATTGGGCGTCTGCTGCGCACCTGACAAACCGCTATTTACAGATATTCCGGTAATGACGGATGTACCATCCTGCCGTTCCATGTCGTTCAACAGCGGGGATTTCTCATGACTACCTGCAACATAAAAAACAATCGCAAGTTCATTTATCCAACACATGTTGTGTATTTTAGTAAGTAGAAGAATAGGACTGAAGGCGTAATATCAAAACTTACGCATATTCACTTCATGCCAAATTTCTTCATCATCAAGATCACTTTCATCCGATCTCGATGAACCACTACTAACACCACATCCACCACTTCTGCACAACGACAAAGGGACGACACCATAAACATAAGCTAGCATAATTGGAACTCCTACACCTATAAACATAAACCAATATCTGATGTATCTAGCAAATACAATTAATCAATATTCCGACTTACGAAATTAACAATATATGAAAAATTAGCTCAAAATTTGTAATTCGTTTGAAAAAAAGTGAATGAAAAACATTACAATTTCTCATAACTGAAAAAGTGATACTTTTCTGACAACAAATGAACTAACCAACAGCCATTACAGCCAAGACTGGGCTAACAATTAATGAGCCTATTATACTTCCAGCCGTTAAACAACGTCTACGAATTTTAGTCAGATGAGCAAAGCGCTGATTCACTTTCCTGAAAAATATTGAAAAATACTAATTTATTCAATGTGACTAACTGAATATTGCCAAATAGTCATGATGAGCAACAAAAATAACAGTAAATGAAATTCATTTAATTATTAAAGAACAAATGAAACATTCTTCCCCAGAAATTCTGACATTCTGCGTAACGAACCTAATTTTCAATGTCATGTCTCGATCAAACAAGAAAAGAATAGCTTAAAAACCGCACTATGGTGTTTCGAAAATGATCATATTGATGTTATGTAGGTCAATGATGGACAAAATTCAAATATTTAGTAATTAAATAACAAATATACCAGCGAATTATTACATCTAGATTTAGGATTTATTACACTTCGAAGGATTTATTACAGCTCTTTTTTTTTTCAAGAAATATTTAACACAAAAAAAAAAATAAAAGTTAGGATTACATCCCAATTACAATCAAATTACCTTCCAACAAATACGGGTACTCCAAAAATTATGCCTGGTATTGCCAAACCTGCAATCAGTGCAATACCAACAGGTGCACCGATCAGAGTTCCAACCTGACATAATAGTTTCTTCTTTCTAGTCCAAGGTTTCTTTCCCCAAAAAGTACAACCTGTGGGACTAAAAAAGCAAAATTTATTCAGTTTTTCTTTTTCTCTAAAATTTTTTTCTTTAGTCTAAAAAACTGGACAAGACACATCAATAAATTATCAAATAAACATATTATGTAGTTCTTTTTTTTGTAAGTAATGCCTAGCAGCAATTTTTAGTGAATATTTTATTGGTCAATGTTTAGTTTTTATTGTTAATATATATAATTAATTCCTTAGGTAATGCAAGTCATTGATTTCGCGTAAACAAAGCCAGCAGAACTGAGCGCTGCACATTGCGCAAACCATGTGATTGCATGAACCATCGTTCATTTTAACAATGTATGTACGACATCGAGGACATGCTTTAATATCTCCAGCTAAATTCAACAAGTAATAAATCTGAGAAATAAGACTGATACATTACTTCCAACACATCCCTATAATATAAAAATGAAGTGAATCTGTTCAATAAAGATTAAAAATGCTTGCACGAACGGCATCTTAATAATGATCTTATGCCTTATTCGAAAATATCTCACAACAGGATGCTACGATTTAGAATGAATTTTAAGAGTTAATTTTCAGAACATAAAAAAAGTACGTTTAAGGATGCTTTCTTGCGCAGCCGAAAGTTGTGGCACTGATCGTCGATATATTTCCCCACGTTCTTTACGAGCTTCATCACATGTTTGACTGGCATGCCATGGTCCTTTGCAATGATAACAAAAAAGTGCGCCACAACCAGGTCGTTCACAGCGTAATTCGGGACAAGCAGCACATGCCGTTGCAATAACTGCATATCTAAATTTGGATATTAACTTTAGACCTAACAGTCGGAAAACAAACATTGCCTATTAATGTCTTCATATTCAAAATATTTTGGATCATCAATTGCCAATAATAACACTTCTTCACGTCAGTATGGTCTCAGCCAGATCATTTCTTCCAATTAATTTCTTACCAATTAACTGTGGTTTTGATCTACAGGCTTAACCTATCAATACCAAACTATCAATATTTGGTAATGTCTGGTTAAATTGTTTGAAATATTCAGAAGCATTTGTCGTCGTCTTTGTAATTACATGGCGATTTTTGTTCTTCTCTTAGCTCGATGGTCTATTGACAACACCGGACTTGGAATGGAAGCAGAATTTCTCTTTCTTAATATCTAATGTGAATTCATACCGATTTCACCCTTTCGAAAATGAAACTTGAAATTAAAAAATGGAGAAACTAACGTGCAATCAGGTGCTGGACACCATCGAGTATCTGGATCCATCATTAGAACACGTCTTAATGCAAATGTTTCGTATTTCTGGATTAAATCAGGGCAGTGTGTCATTAGGTAGTATATATCAGTTGGATGAAGCAGTTCACTGCATTCTGGACACGTTATCTGCACCCTGCTTTCCATTATCTCCACTTGTAAGTACTGCAAATAACTTGAAATTTTAAAGACAGTAAAAAATGAATTTCTTTCTATAAGTATTTAACAACAAAAATTTGCTGTAAATAATTTTCTGCAAATCTTGGATGTTGGCTTTATTTATTGGCTAATGAAGACCAGTGACCAAAAAGATACTTTAACTGATAAATAAATTACAATGAATAGTTTGACAATTGATTTTGTTACTTACGTCTGTTTCTGGTGTAACTCCGCTATTATCAGATGATGCGCAATAACTGAATCCTGATGATTAAACAAAGTTGCTTCAATCAAAGGAAACTAGCCTGCACAAGACAACTTTTACATGATCGATGATTGCAGCACGAAAGACGAGGAAAGTTCGCTGACGGTTGCCGAATGAAGCACAATGGACATTCCCAATATTTTCGAGACAGAGCAGAGGAATTATTCATTGGTGAATGTTGTGCTACTGGCTGTGTTGAACTGGTATCAGATGTGGCGACTGCACCGGAATTTGAAGATTCTTTGAGTGTCTGCTTAAAGTCTGTTTCGTTATCATTAACCCCAAAGCCTATAAAAATAAAACTGAGAATTCTTTATTGTCTTACTCATCCCATGAGATTTCAAACAATTATTCTCTGAAAACAATCCATCTCCATATTGTATGGAATTAGAAAAAGCAGATTTTATTTCCTTAATTATCGTTAATATCATATATAATAAAATAACAACAGATGATATTTCATCGAGATGTAAATGTAACAATTGAAGAGTATTAAAGAATGGGCATATTATTGCTAGCTTCATCTAAACCAATTAAACTAAGTTTCTTGTTATCTGATTCAGAACTCGGCCATCGAGTGAATTGTTTGACAGCAAAATCAACGTCCTTCAGGAAGTTACTGCACTTAATATTCGATATATAGTGTAATCATCACAAATAATTTTTTTGAAAATGTTAATAATCATAGTGAATTGTAATAATAAAAGAAACTTACCATGTTCATCTTCGCTATTTACAAATTGCGATTTCTCATCGACACTTGACGAGCAACTATCTTGGAGAATTCGGGAATCTAACTGTGATACCGAACTAGCATTTGCATTAGATAATGTATGATCGTTATTTATTCGAACCATTTCATCAATACCCTTTGTTGATGTCACATCTATTACACTACTGCTCCTGAAATAGAGACAATATTATTCATTTTCATTTGAAACTAGAACAAACAGATATTTCGCGCCGAATGGAAATATTTTCTTATTCTCCTTGAAAATATTTATTGATTAAGATAGTCTGAAAGTCTTTTTTTTTAAATAGAAAATTAGACGCTAAAAAATTTAAGAAAATTAAAATTTCTCATTAAAATCTATATAAATTTGAAAAAATTGGCAAAACATTTACATAGATTTTTGTTCGGTACTAATTATAGACTCGAATACATTACAATGTTTCATGTTAAAAAACGATTCCCGTAATAAATTTTAATTTTTCTAGACTTGAATTCCTACAGAAAACTAATGTGATATTCAACAACAATAAAAAAGAAGCTTCTACAGAGATGCTATTTGAGACAATCATATTTTGGAATATTGGAAAATTCATGTTAGTACATCTTATTCAGTGATGTCAAAACTATTAATAAAGTGCGATTAATTCAATCTCGCTGTGAATATATATAATAAGAGATGCATTAACACAAAACAAATAAGAAATGAATTATAGCATGAAACAAAAGGAGTGATGCAAGTATTGATGAACAACAATTCATTCGCTAAGTGTTATAACATTCAACAATGGAACGATTTAGGCAAAAAAATATCGAAACGAGTTTTGCAATGTCGAGAATTAGAAAAATATTTCATCAAAGAAACACTTTTGCAATTTAACTGAAATCATCAAACGTTCAGCATTGCTGGAATCTGAACTATCAGTATTATTTTCCACAACGATTTTTACTGAAATTAAAAAACGATCAGTGCTTCTGACATCAATGAACGATCTGTTCCCCACAACTGATATACATATATATTTTAAAAGAATGGAAAAACAGCATGGAAATTTTTGAACGCAAGATGTAACTATTTCTTGTTTAAGGTCCCAACACAAACCGACTGCTTTATGTCAATGATTAAAGAACTTCACCACAGAAATAATTCACTTGTATACTACATAGGCAAACATTACATATAACTAAACTTTCACTTCTCATGTGCTAAGAATATTATTCACTACTTTCTCGCAACATCGTAGAATTCCTTACTGTAAAACACGAGTCAAAATACAGTTAAATTTTTAATAGTTTTCCACTCATTTTCTTTATCATCAAAGATTTGAAACTGAGTCGGAATTCCATAACTTTTTAATCAGCTACTAATAAGATTCTTCGCCAGAATTCAAAAATGGTTCCTATGTTTTCCATTTTCTTTTGCTTGAAGCGCTTTTTTTTGCATAATTATACAAACTGGTTCTAATGATAGTTCATAAATTTCAAATAATTCTCCGACAAAAAGAAAGAAAGCTTTTAATAATAATTTCATTAATTCGAATTGTTAACGCATGCTAATAACATTACATTTTCCTGTATTGACCTAACAACAAAAATTTGGAGTAGCTAATATTCTGTTTTTATCCTGATCAGTCTTGTCAATTATTTTCAACTAAATCTTTTTTGATCCTTGTCTGGTGACGATGAGAAAATGGAGAACAGAACAGAACTGATTTTGAATTCCTAATCAATCTTTTTTATGCAGTGAAGTAAATTACAAATTATAAAGAATCTTGATATAGATTCCGTTAGTAAATTATAAACTTGCTATTTTATAACTTAGTTATAGAACCTATGTCAAGATCACTATCACTGTCTCAGAACTGATTTGTGGAATGATTCACAATGCTAAAAGCAGGCTATTCTACCGAAACACTGTTTTATTATCTAATCGTTGATTCATAACTTCACTAATAATTTTTCTTTGCGATGTCCTACTTTTGAAAACTTATATCCAGAATAAGAATTTAGCTTTAGTATCACTTTGCAAGCAAGAATGAAGCTTAGCAAAAACTACCAGTCATGAATAAAATATAAAAGTAAGAGAAATTCACAAGTTTTCGAAAAAACACTGTCACTTCATATTGTTCAAATTCTCATTAAATCAGACTATGTTAAGCTGATTGTTGGAAAACAATTTTAGAAAGCCAAGTAATGTGAAGTAAGACTAGTATCAGTAAGATTGATTGGCTGTACCTCACATGTAGCTACAACCCAAAACTTATTACACTAAAGATTAAATCACAGAGGTTAAACATATCCTACATCTATATACACCTGAAAAATAATATAAAAGCATATTATGTTCTCTTATTAATGTAGGATATAACTGCAATTGCGAAAACAATGGAGAGTAAAATTAGCACAACGCATATCATTTCAACAGATGAACTTTTGCTTAATCAATAAGAAATGAAACAAATACGAACCTTTTGTATTTTCGATGTGATCTAGAACGAAATAACGATGCAAAATTGAATCTTAATGGCTTCGTATGAATCCATTTCCCTCTATCTTTTTCATCACTTCTCGTTAACTTATCACGTTCTTCTATAAGCAAAACATTTGAAAACCTAAATGTTGAATCTTTCATATGAAATAATACATATTTGCACTTGATATTTAGGTCAAAATGATTTCCAATTATTTTTCACAATGAAATTAAGTAAAAAGAAAAAAGTTTTAAATTACTTTATCTGATATCGAAGCTCTTCAAGTCAAACATCACATTTCTGTTTTATCATTTTTAAATTTGAAAAACGATCCAACAGAGTTTGGAAATTGAAGAATCTTTTAAATCTTTTTCATGGAACAGGAATTTTCTCAGCAACTTTTTCTTCATTTTCAGATCACAGTGACCTCATTTGAAGAGACACAAAACATGCCGCACAAAAAAAAAAAGTTGTCTGAATCGCATCAAACCGTTGAAAACAAAATTAGACCCTTCTTATAATAATTTGCTTCTTACCAGTGGAAAATTCGGAGTTATTTAAAACAACACGATTAGCATCGTCCAACAAAGATACTGATTCATCGCAAATTTCTGTACATTCTGTAACGGTTCCAAGTTTCTTTTTTTGGCTCATCAATAATCGATTCTAAAAAGTATGTACGCGCTTATAAATGGGCAAACTGTACATATTCATCAGTTTTCCATATTATTACATTAGACCAAATATTTGAAAAAGACGAAACATCTCAAATACTTGTGCATTTCATGTAATTCGCGCCAAGTTTAAGTGTTCTGAATCAGAAATGCAAAAATCACCAAAAGAGATGAGGAAGGAAGAGAGGGGAAATATGGGATGATATGATAGTCCCATTTCACTTTCTAAACATAAAAATGCAAAAGAGCAACGAAACAATTAACATAAGCGATGAATCATATAAAACATTCCGATTTGTTCTTCATTTTGGCCGATAATCGCAACCATTTGCAAGAACAGATATGTCATATTGCAAGGGCAAATATATCATCATTTTGAAGTATTACAACACCATGAAATATTTCCTTTCTCTTCCCTCTTCGCGTGTATTTGGTGTGCCCTTTGCACTTAAATACACATGATTCACATCGGAGAGTTCATGCAACACACAAATCATTCCAAAACTGCCAGAGAGTTATCACTGACTTTATCAGTATTTGATAAGAACGAGGGAAGAAACATTCATTGATAACATAATACACAACAAATTTTGACACCTTCACAACCAACGCTTCACTCAACCAATCATCAAAGTCACTCGCAACTTTTCATCATTAACAGATTTTCCCTTTTATTCTCTGCCACCCACACATTCCTTTCTTTTCTCCCTTCCTATCCATTATCATGATTAAATACATTAATGCTTTAAGAAATCTTACAATTTCTCTCATCGCGCTCCTTCATTTTTCCACTATATTTCCCTCTTTTTTTCTTTCTCATCCATCATTCCCCTTCTTTTATTCCAATTCTTCGTCTCTCTCTCTTTCTTTCTCATTCTTGTAGCTGCAAAATTTAAGAAGTTTCTTTAAGAGATTTTTCAATCTCTTCCCAGCAGCTTCCTTTTTTTCCTCTATACTTTTACTTCTTTCTCATTCATCATTCTCCTTCTTTTAGTCCAATTATTCATCTCCCTCTCTCTCTCTCTCATTCTTGTAGCTGCAAAATTCGATGGGTTCTTGAGAAGCAAGGTTTGGAGACGAATAGCTGAGAGATTTTAATCAGTGTATCCGTGATCTCTAGGTTTTTGCTCTGTACTTGGGAATTGGTGGGGCTGCGGTATTTCTGCCCGTTCCATCGCGGAGATGACTTCTTAGGTATTAATGGGCACCGCGGTATTTTTGCCCGCCCCATCGCAGAGATGGTTCCTTATAAATAGTAATGGGCACCGGGGTATGTCTGCGCGCTCCATCGAGGAGATGACCTCAGAATGTTGAAGGTTATTGGACAGGAGAGAAAGTTCAGTTCAACTAAGAATAGTTTTGTTTTTGGTTTATAACAACTGAAGGCTAACCCAGAAACGACTTTGTTGTAAATCTCTTGAAGTTTTACAGTTCTCATGATTGTTGCTAAATAATGGTCATGAAATAAAGAAAGGTCAGTGCAATAATGTAAGTAATATCAGTTGTAAATACATATGTTGTAAACAGCTATGTACACTGATATTACGTTTTGCATTTTATAACCCTTCTTTATTTTATTTTCACATGTATTCACATTTGTTCTGAATTTCAAACTATTTTTGTGTTTTTCATAGATTTATTTGTGAAGCCAAGAATAAAGTTCAAGATGAGCAAGACACATCCACCCGAATTGAAGAAATATATGGACAAGCAGGTTGACCTGAAATTGAACGGCAATCGAATTGTATCTGGCATTCTTCGGGGTTTCGATCCATTCATGAACATTGTTGTTGAGGATGCTGTCGAAAATTTAAAGGTTTTTATATTATCATTCGCTCAGTTATTTGAGCAGTAGAGCTTAAGTAATCGTTAAATGACGATAAAAATTTATTTCAAATTTATATGGACGGAATGCACTGTAATGATTTTATAAATGAACTGTTTAATCACTTTAAAGATTGGTACACTTTTCTCTTTGTTTATACGGTATATTTGGTTAGGAGATGGTAGAAATAGATGGTTCTATAAATATAAGGTGACTGCATGGGCAACAGTGTCTGTGGATTATTAGGAGAAGCGTATTATCCATTGTATCATCTTCTGATTTTATATGATAAGCAGATTATTTCTTGCGGTTTAAGAGAATTTTCATCTAATAAGTTTGATATTTGCCTTCTGCATTCAAGTCATCAGTAATTCTTCTAGCTGCATAATTGATATTAATAAGAATTTTATATTGTAGAATGGTGAAAAAAATGAGATCGGCATGGTCGTTATTCGTGGCAATTCGATAGTTATCATGGAACCCAAAGAACGGCTGGATCAACGATAGCGTTTCCATTAGCTTGTCATTATTTTTGTTGCTATTTGCATTTTTTATATTTTTTAAACCATTTTATTTGTGTTTTATGGCAATTTTTGCTTACATTTATCAATTCTTATTGCGGAGTAAATTGATTTTATATTGCATATTCATTCCTCTCAATAGCTATCCTTTAAGCTTCGAATTCAACATGAAAATTTGATCAAAGTCAATTGATAGATGTTTTCTCTTTTTCTGGTTCTCCTAGTTCCCTTCACATATATTTTTTGTTGAATTTACATAGAATTGTTCCAATAAAATTTAATGTGCATTATGTAGTTTTTATTAGATTTTTACTTTTTTGGTTACTACATTCTTGTGAATACAGAAAAATTTGTCCAGTTTTTTGCAAATTTCCTTTCTGTTTGAAGGGAGTTTTTGTTTTAAGAATATTTTCTTTTTTCAAAATCAATGGAGGGCTGCTGCAAGTGAAATAGACAACCCAAAATTTTTACTTTACAATTATAATTAATCATTTTGCCACAAAATCCATTCATATTTTGACATTTAACTACCAGTAATATAATAATCCACAAGAGATGAAAAGATGAAATCCACAAGAGATGAAAAGATGAAAGATGAAAGGCTTCTTCGTTAATACTTCTGTCGAACAAGACTGAATGCGATGAAGAAATGAAAGCACTGCGATTTTTCTCATTGAATTACTACGCGAAGTTTCTAATTTCCAAATCTATAGTTCTGCTTTTCGATGGAGTAAGTAATGGATAACATTTATTAGATCATATTGAATATTGGCACGGTTGTGCACTTAAACGGATAGTGCAGACTGTTTTACAGCATAAAAAATAAGAAAATCAAACAAGACTATCCATGAGTGCATTACTGAATAAACATCATTTTGACATGAATTAGTGACTAGAACAAATTGAAGAGAAAGAAATTTGTCTGAAACTACTGCATTATCGAACACATTATTGTTCAATTTTAGTTGCATTCAGCACTTTTTCTTTTTTTTGTTTTTAATGAAAATATGCTTCGAGAAAAAACCATTCTTTTACAGTGCTCATTTTTTTTCTTTTTTCTTTTTTTTGAGAATTTTGCTTCAGAACGAAGGAACTTCCGTCAAGTAATAAGTACAAAGAAGGTTCAAACAAATGAAATGGATGGGACTTAGATGAAGTATGGTCCAAACTTATTAGTTATTGTAAGCTCCCTTGTTTTTTCCTCGTATTATTGAAAGTAAAAGTATTTTTTCAAAAGTATATTACTGGTATTTGTAGCTAAGAATTTGGCCTTTCCATAAAAGTCCCATCTATTTCGTCGTTAATAAATGCACTTGAATAAGAAACATAACAAATAAACTCAGTTCTAGCAAATATTCGAAATAATATCTTATCTTAACAAATCAAAATTTTTTGAATTGAAAATATCTCAACTTCAAGATTTACAAGATAAAAGAAACCATATTTTTGGTTTCAAATAGCTTAATTCTTATTACTTTTCTGTTTTTATTATTGATCTCTCTACTTTGTCAAATTATCACTTATACTTATTAACCTACTTCTCAACGTATCAATATTATCAATACGCTTATCACTTTCATGTATTGTCAACCTCGGTAATCATTTTGTTTGTAATTCTTATCGATTTAAGCAGTTCATTTATTATTCTTTTTAATTGGCACATCTATTTTAATAATCAAACTTATTTTTCCATTTCACTAATTGACTAAACGAAAAAAAAAAAGAGAAAAAGAAACAACAAAAAATAACGATTGCTCTGAATAACCAAGTAAAACTAAACAATATTTAACATACATAATGTAAAACTATTTATTTTGTAAAATATTCTTGCATCAACTGATAATTTGAAATGATTTTTTTCGTTTACATTTTTTTCATATTGCTTCTAAAATTTTTGTTCGCTGAGAATCGCCAAATTCGCGCAATGAAAGATTAATTGCTGTGTTAACGTTGTGGTCAATCAGTAGTTCATCATCATCATCCAAATTTAAGTTGCTGCAATTCTTCTTTAACGTTAAATTACTTTGTTGATTGAAAAGTTATTGAAGATATTAAATAAATAAAGATAAATGCATCCTGAACTTTTTGCTGGTTTGATTGCACAGTAAAATTTTGATGGCAAATCGATCATTGAATATTATGTCTGAGACTATGAACTTGAAAATGAGTTTAAATTTAATAATGAATTTAAAGTGAAAAAAAAATTAAAACGAACATATCTTCGAGCTCATCGTTATCTTGATCATCTGCCATAAGCGCCTCATATTCTTCCAAGCAATATCTATCCCAATCGTTCAATTCTTCTTCACCATCAGTCTGTAATTATTGAAATTTTGCAAAATCCTTTCGATAATTTGTCATTTTTACACAATTACTGCACATTATTAATTTTTCAAGTAAAGGCATGTAAAAAATGAACAAAATAAATATCAGTCTTTTCGATCAAAAGTCGTACCACTGTAGCTCGTTCTCCTTCACTGGCTTCCTGTTCATAGTACTTGACCCAGTTGACAAATGTATTGAAAAACCTGGTACATAGGGGGCATTTCTTGAGATCTGACAATGAAATGACATTCGGTTGCTTCGGTCGTATTAAATCCAACAACTATAAAACATATTCATTTTCAAAATTTCTGAAATACTAAAAATCCAATAATTATAATTAAATTAATGATTTCCTATTGAAGAATAATTTCAAGGTAATAAATTAAAAGCTTACATTACAAATTACGTCATCAAAACGCATCGAATCGATATTATGTTGATCCATTTTATTTTTAACACCATTGTAGAAGTATTCCATCTCGTACATCGATAATACACCATCACCGTCCAAATCTAAGCATCGAAACCAGTACTCTATGCTGTAAAATTTTGTAGAAATTCAATTAATTTATTGATGTTCAAGTTCAACAAGTTGATTTTCCATTGGATATGAGCCATTTGAGAGATGTTCCATCTAATTTATTTGCCGATTAAGGTTTTATAGTCTAATCAGCCACCACATAATCGTAAGATATATAAGATAAATTTAAAAACACAAGAAAAAAAAGGAAGGAATACCTAGTAGGATGTCTTTTATCTTCTTCCGCAAGTAAAAATGCCACAAAATCGGTATAACCAATTGTTTCAAGTGCTTCACGGACACGCTTTCCTGCTGGTGATCTTGTCACTGCTCCGCTAAATATCCTATCGATAATCTGTGGTGGAAGTGCTGAAAATGATTAATTTGAATTAAAATTAAATTTTTTCAAGTATGCAATTGTAATGATCACGAACAGTACTTGTTATCATAATCATGATAATGATTTCAATCATGCAATCAATAAAAAGAATATATAAAATTCCAAAAAATATACTATCTAGATGTTTTCTAGATTAAAAAATTGATTTCAAATTTTTCACCTCCGTTAGAATGTTGTGACATATCGATTTTATTGATAATCAAATCGTGATCTTTGTCTAATTCATAAAATTTGCAGTATATTACATAGAAATGTTCGTAACTGAAGTAGTTTGTTATCGTATTAATATCATCTGTTGTCTCCAGTTTCCTAACTGTCTAAAAAGCTACTTGATAAGAAGAAGCAAAAAACCATTTCAGGATTTGATGAAACCGATCGATAATCCAATGAATAGGTATAATTTGAATGAATTATAAAGTAGTTAATAAAATTACCTTATTCTCATATCTTCGTCTTATTTCAAGAAATTAAAGGTTAGGCAAATAAATAAGCCTCTGGCACATTATGAACAAATAGTCCAACTTCATAAATCTTCAATTTCCAATTTGTTACTTACTTCTAGGAAATTCGAGCGACGCAACTCATTAATGGTAATGCGACCAGTCCATGATCGATTAACTGCCCAAAATATCCTTACTATTACCTGGAAAACTATCAGTCATCAAACAAACACAAAAAATAATAATTAAGTAATCAATTAATTTTAATATTAATTTTTTATATGAGCCTTGATTCCTATTACACGGATGAATAACCTTATTTATATGTACTGTAATAGTCTTAATGATTTCTTCACTAAGTGAGATCATTTCATTTGCATCTAAATCTGCTCTGATTCAGAACATTTTCTCAAGATCAGATTTGATTGAGAAGCATTTCAAATTTTCATAAATAATAAACGAACTTATGGAAATAAGGAAGTAAAAAAATAAAAATTTCGATTAGTTTTAGAATAAAAAAGAAAAAAAAAAAAAACTTAACAACTTGTTCACAAAAAGAAAAAGAATGAAAACAAACCGTTTCAACGTATCTTGAATGAAATTCTTCAGCTTCACGAAGAAAATGCAATCCCGGAAAGGTTTCGATGAGATCTTTGAGAATCGGTGCCAAATCTTCTTTGACCAAATAATTTCGATGAGGTCCAGCTAGGGTATACACAAACCGGGCTGCTTCATCATGGGCCACAGCAGTCATCCTGGAAATATTCAGGATGTTCCTCGTCATCCAATTTCAATTTATTTCCATCAAACTGAATCCTTAAAACCTGATCGCATGTGCAAGCGCACAATGCCATCCTATCTTGTCACCTATGTTATAAAATTTGAGGAATCTGAGAAGATACTGCTGCAAAAATGATAAGAATGATAAGTTCTTAACTGCGAGATTAGGGATTGGAATATGCAAATGTATGATTATTGATATTGGATATTACTGCTAACATTCGACTAGTTTAGACGAGTTTTGTTCATTGTATGATCGAATTTAATAAATTTCCAAGTCATGTGATGAGAAACTTCACTGATCTTTATATTTTAAATTTCTTCACAATCTTTTGCAATTACCAGAACAAAGGTAAATGATATAAGCAAATTTGGAAAAGCACCTGTTCCACCAAGAAGCAAAATCAGTCAAGGTGATTGGTCTGAATAGATTATTGCAGCAAGAATCATAAACAGCCCGTTTCCAGTAGATAGGTATTCCGGCCGCTCTACATACTTCGGCCATATCGATCATTCCCACCTGAATTAAATTTAAAAAGTTAAAAAGAGAAAATCCAATAAATCCAATTTCTATCATTTTTACATAAATATATTATACCGTATTTCCACTGTTACTGAATACATCGCTAACTCGTCTTAGTGCTGCTTCATTCTCAGATATCGAAATGGGAATTCCTTTCGGGAAAAAGAATCTTAAAAAAAAAAAAAGGTTAAAGGTGAACATATTTCTTTTGATTTTATTTTCGTTTTTTTTTTTTCTTTTTTTTTTTTATTGAAAGCAATCATATGATGTTACAAAAGATCGCTGTTTCAACCTTTCTTCTAAAAGTAGACAAGGATTATGGAATAAGATTGATTCAGATGTTCCTGAATTATTCCTTCACTGATGAATACTTGGCATAGTATAAGTCTAGAGATGACTTTATTTTAAATTACTTCGCTCACCTTGGAACATCCACAACTTGCACTTTCGGCAAAGGAGGAGTTGTCGGCCATTCCGTTTCTACTTTAACTCCATTCTTCTGCAAAGAAATTCTATTACAACTTAGATTTCTTTCTTCCAAATTCAAAAAAAAAAGATGCATTAAAAATTTAATGCATTGTATTTGAACTTTTTATTCATTTACCATGTGCTAGAATTCTGAACATATATTAAAGCAGATTCTGCAACAAATGGTACTCTGAATATATATTGAGGCAGATTCTTCAACATATAGCATTCTGAATACAAGATAGATTCAAGGTAGATTCTGAGGACGTAATGTAACATTTGATAAAATCATTGTTTATGTCAAAGCAACTCAATTATACTTTAAACATAAATTGGAGTGAAAGGAATAGAAGAGAAACATATTGAAACCTTTCCAAGAGTGATATTACTATCAGCTTTATTGATGCCTGTTTTAGCCATCGCATTTTTCTTTTCCATACGTCGTTCAGCAATGCTACGATGCGATTTTAAATCTTCATTTTGTCCACTTAAATATCAAAATTATCAATTATTATCACTGTTCATTTTCTAAGAAAATTCTGCAAATTATTTAGTCAGTTATTTTAATTTTTCTTTCTCTATAATCGATCATGCCATTCGAAATCCAATTATTCAGTTTTAAATTTTGCTCATTATATGATTGTCCTAAGACAATGTAATGAGTGAAAATACGAACCAGAAATTTCAATCAACTTTCGATAAAGTTCAAATCACAAAAAATAAAATTAATTCTACCTTGCTTTATTTTTATGTTTGCGAGATTTTATCGGTGATTGGAGCAAAAAATTCTTCGCTTCTTGCAACTCTCTGCAATAACAATGATGATAAAATCAGTAATGCAATAGTCATCTTAAAAAAACATCAAAACATTAAATAAATGAAGAATAAAACATTCTTAAGAAGAGCAAAACATACTTGATCTTGAGCAAATCATCCGCTTCTATTTCTATAGTTGTTATTGCCGAGGTTTTTTTGATATTCTGATACGGAATTTCCTCCTAAAATTTCTGATTTTAGAGTTTTCACGAAATTTTGAGGGTTTTTTCAAGAATTTTTAATAAAAAATGTTTGTGAAAGAGTTGCAAATGAAGGAAATTCCTTAGAGATTGAATTAAAAAATCTTTGAAAATAATCCCAAATTCAACAACTCTGATGGTTTATTGGATTTAAATTATGAAAATTGAAAATTTCATCAATGATAAGTCTTGAAGATTTATTTCGCAGAAATATGCTGGAAATTATTTGTATTTGTAAATAAAAGAATTGAATTGACTATTTTCAGGTAGTTTACATGAACTTTCAGATAATATTGTTTCATGTCTGAAAGCTGTACATTCATTTCTGGAGAGCGATGTGCGGCAATAAAAAAGCTTTCTTTTTTCGAAAGGAAAAATATTTCAATACTCATGAAAATAAGACATTTAAAATGGAAAACAATTTCTTTGTCCTGCAAAAGATCCCATCACAACAGCAAAAAATATACAGACATAATGGAAGACGATCAAGGAATATTCAACGTTTTAAATGAAATATTGTCTGCCAAAAATAGAAGAGAAGAAAGCTTTTTGTCGCAACGATTCTAATTTATGTCTGAATTTCACCGTACTACATAAATGAAGGATTTGATGGAGAAAAATCTCCAAGATATTAGCCATTGTTTATCATCGACAATATTGAAAAAATATCAAACAATTTAACGACGTTGTCGCTTTCTCATTAAAATAATTCGAAAACTTAGTTAATGATAATGAATTGGAACTTGGACTTGGACTATCGCTCGTGTATGAATTATCAGTTGTAGTCATAAGTTTGTTACCATCACTTCTATCATTCTGATTCTCTGGAATTTGTTTAAAAAAAGATTTTGGAAACTCAGAAATTATCGCTTGTTTTTTGTCATACGTCTTTCTCGATTTTAACACTATTAGATATAAATCAGAAAACTTTTGAGAAATCCTAGCTGTTTGAATGCTTAGTAAATCTAATTCCCTCCGAACTGATATTGCTTAAATGATCCATAGTGTTATTTTTTAAATTGACTCTTTTATCTCAGAATAATAACAATGGCAGCAATAGAAAACGCAATATATTTCTGAAGATTTTAATGAGACTTGTTTACTTCAATGAATACACGCATCCACGTGTGACATACGTATCTTGCAAATACTAATAACAACTTTCATGTGGCCTATTACCTATGACAGATCAATCAAGAAATATTTCTAACGACTTCATTTTGGCACCTAATCCTACAAGATTTGTAAAAATTAGTCTAGAGAGAAGTGGGACGGAAAAAAAGGTAAGAACGACAAATTGCCGTTACGTTGACATATACATTACTAAGGATCAATCAATTAGTATTATTCATCTTTTTTGCTAAAATTCATAAAATTTCTTACATAAAAAAGTGATTTATTCAATCCTCTCTTTTCTTTGTTCAGTTCTTTTTAAATTTGCTTGAATTTTAATTCAAATTGCAACTATAATCGACCTAGACATTGTCTCAGAAAGAAAATCCACTATAGAAGATCATAAATAGATAATCCGCTTATTTTACATCACTGAATCATTTCCCAATATTTCTCTACAACAAAATCACTGCATCTTCTTTTTTTTTTTTTTTGAAAAAAAAAAATGAACAGATTGAAATCACGATTAAATAAAGTTTTCTAAAATTCCCCCTTTGCTTATTGCGATCATTATTTATTTTAATAATTAAAAAAAAAAAAAAAAAAAAAAAAATTCTGGCAAGACGAATCTCTAAACTTTTCATTTTTTCTACTAAACTCCACTCAGTTTCATCACCTAAATTCTTGCTCTCATCATTCTTTCTACTCCCTCCCACTTTTCAAACTAATCCATTCATTGAAATGAATCTGGCGACATTCACTCCCAATAAACAATAAAACATAATTTAAATATAAATAAAAGTAAGATAAGTGGAATTTTTGAAGATGATTGTGGCTTAGACATGCTGTGAAGAGCCCAGGCTTTGAGAACTGAAATATTAGAACAATGGCCTCACTTATCATTGAATCAGCCAAGTCTGATTTCAAATGCTTGCAAAAACTATTCAACAAAAGTTCATTCCATCTTTTAATTTTCTATTACTTTCAATTTCATCAATTCATGTTTTAGAAGTACATATTATTGAATTTGCTTTTTGAATATTCAACTTTTTTTTTTTGGAAAACTGGCCCTTTACATTTTTTGTAAGTTAAACATGTAAATTGTGTCAAATTTTCTAGGCCTTTTTTATTTGGCCACTTATCGGCTTCTAAATAAATAAGAAAAAAGCATTTAAAGATATTAGGTTAGCTGTAGAACTTTCAAATAATAAAATAAGGCGAAGAAAGCAAATTTCTGAATTGTTCTTTTCGATAAGAAACAGAAATGTCGCCAAATCCAAAAGTCTAATTATTTATGAGTGATTATTAACAACTAATACGTGTAAAATATAACAAATAACGACAGAAGACATTAAGGAATTCTGAAGTAAGATAAAAAAGGATACTGTAAGAAATAGATTCATTTTTGGAAGCATTATGAAGCGTGAATGACAGTTTCTTTTACTGATATAAGTAGCTTTTCGTAAACAAACATGAATTAGTTATCTGTCTTATAACTTCTTTCGAACTGCGCGAATACCAGCATACGGATCTCACACAATTCACGCAATAAAAGTTTTAGAAGACAATAAATAATCAATTCAATCTTTGAATGTGAAAAAAAAAAAAAAACTTCCATAAACATTTGCATAAGACTGAAGAAGAATAAATAGTAATTAAAGCAATCAATTGGCAATGCGTGATGCTCATTTTTTCCTAAGGTTACAGGTCAAAAACAAAAATTGGTGCTTGCCCATATCACGAAATAAATTTAACACAATCAGTTCGCATCATAAATTAACAGAATCCAGAAAACTGATTTCTTCTGATTTTAATAGTTCTTGTAAAAGAAAACTGAAAAAATTCGATAAGGAAATTTAAAAAAATATAAATGCAGGTCATTGATATTCGTCGTGTAACTCATTGACAAGACTTTCATGTTAAATATCTATTTTAAAATTATTTATCTAACAAATTAGCTTTTTTCTAACACTATTAATGCAAAGATTTTTTTGTTGAAATATGAGTTTGTTTTCGAAGAAAAAATACAAATTTGATTGAAATAAGGAAAGAGTCGATAAAAAATTCTCGAAATTTTGAAAAAAAAAATATCGAAAAGATTTCATAATTTCGAATAGCTCAGAGATGTAAAAAATGGATAGATAAAAAAATAAGTACACAAACAGAAATGAAGTGTTTTAAAATATGATAAGAGGAATGGATGTCAAAACGAACATTTAGAGGATTGAATGATTTTCCAACTTCCTGATTTGATCGGACACATATGTATTTGTTCAGATGGATTAGGAAGAGAGGAGTGTGATAATGGGATATCATCGACAAGCAATCTGCTTGTCAACATTCATATCAATATTTCTCACTTATCATGTGTCCATTCTCTGTCGCCGTTCGAGTTGTGTTGATAATAATAGTTTGGCTTGTGAATAAAAGTTCTTCTTAGCATTTATTTCGGAAAACTTATGATAAATGAGAGGATAGTTTCGTCCAGGATCGACTAAAATCGATGATGACCATGAAGGGAAGTAATGATAAAGAAATTTGAAGTGATAATGATCGACATATGTCCATATCAATATTAAAGCTAAGATTATCAGAGGTGCTTTGGCTATATGATAGGATAATTTTCACTGTAACCAAAGATAAGCACAAATTGATAAGAATAAGGAGCTCTAGAAGATTATTTTTACATACCATTATTGAGAAAACTGAAAAAAAAAAAATTAAAGGTAATAAGAAAATAAATGAGGAAAGGAGAAATCTGAAATCAATTGTTTTGTTTCATCGAATAAAGTGATATTTGTTTAGAAAAGAAGAGAATTTTAATTAAATTGGTGAGGAAGGAAAGTTTCGAACTCATTTATTATTAGATCTATTGTCTTTGAAATTTGAAAAATACATAATTTCAAGTTTTTTTTTAAATTAACGATTGAAAAAGATGGAAATTTTGTATTTATTATAAAATCAATTCTGGCATTATAAATCTGAAAAATAAACGAATGAATAAGTGATAGTCTTCTTAATAATTATGATATTTTGTGATCAAAATTCAAACCTTAACTTCGATGAATTGTTTCGATTGTGGGAATTCAAAGACCGATTCCATGCTGGAAGAAGGCTGGATTACACGTAACGATGTACCACTTATATCGGCATGAATCACTGGCTTGGTACGATATACCGATGATCGTGGTGACAGAGGCCCCAATGGTGATCTGATTGGAGAAGCCTGGAAATGAATTTAAACTGGATTCAATATTTTAAAAGTGAGATTTATAAAATAAATAAAATATGGTTGATAATCTACTGGGCCAAAACATCTTCATATTATAAATACAATTCTGAATTAATTTCAAAATAAGTCCTCATTCAGATTTGTATATTCATTAAGAAAAAAAGTTTTTTGATGTGTATATTGAGAAATGGCTGTGATAAGATAAGAATATGTCATCAGTGGGATAAATCATGAAGATTTGTGTCAAAGACGAGCTAAAAATTTTTTAAATTTTTCATTGTTAATTAGGATTTAAATGAATTTCACATCCTTAATTTGTTTCTGTTTTTGTCCGAAAAGTTAAAAATATCAATTAAAGTGAAATTGAGTCTATTTGAACTTGAATCCTTTGCATTGGAATAACTAATTGGAATCATTCGTTGCATTTTGCGAACTAAGAGCGGAGAAGTTAAAACAAAAATTTGTGTAAAATAAAGAAGCGAGCCTCATTTTGTTGTCTTTCCGGACCATTCAATGCCCCAGCAATCCGTAAATTCGGAGCGCCCGGTTTCTTCTCAAATTCGGATATACGCGACGCAACACTACCATTTGAAGGTATCGGAAAATTTGGCGCACTTCCGAAACGTATGCCACTACGATTCACATAGATTGTTGCTACATTTTTTAAACATTGATGAAATTGAAAAAAAAAAAAAAAAAAAGCAAAAAGGAAAATATTCAAAAACCGGAAATTGTCTAAACTAGATTCTCTTACATTTAATAGAATAATATACAACGATGATTAATTTCCTGACAAATCTTACATGGATGGTTTTTGTTTTATTTTTTTATATCAAAATCGAAGAAAACTTCATGAAATTTATAACATAAAGATTTCACAAGGAAAACAAAAATTACCTCCACGTGGTTCAAATCCAGCTTGTATCAGCTGTTCACGTATGTTATGTTTTGGTTTTGGATGTGGTAGTCCAGTGGGGGCATTATAGGTCGAACTTGTATCACTTGTGGCTTCAGGACTTGGACTATGCGTCAATAATGCACTATTGATTGATGATGATGATAAGGCTGCAAAAAACAAACTCTATTCGTCCTTCCAATCGAAGAAATAATTTCAGCAATAGAAAGTGAGATATTTTAAACAACGGAATCAAACGTCTTCAATATCAATGGAATTAAACATCTTCAAGAAGCACCAGATTCTTCGCTGAAAACTGACAATCTGACTTAAATAACTCTTCTGGTGCTAAAATAGCAATAATTGTATAATTGATATTGAAACAGTGCAGAATATTTCAATTGAACAAGCAATATCTTCAAGAGTTCAAATCAAGCAATGTGACACTACATATTGTCATTTTCTTCATAATTCCCTTACCAAACCGCTAATTATTTGATCATTAATTAGCCAAATCGCTAATTATCTCATCATTAAATAAACTAAAAAATATTTGATGATTTCAAAGGATTCTTGCATAACTGTGTACAGGTGTGTCGACGTAAGAAGCGTTACGCTTTAAAAAAAGTAATCATAGGCGTATGACTTCATTGGAAATTATCTGGTTTTGAATAGTTGTGATGAAAGACATAATTTCAAAAGATTTAAAAACAGTTGACATCAAACTTCGATAACTCACTTTCTTTTTTTATAACAGGACTTGACGAAGATAAATCATCGAGCGGAAATTTAGCACATCCGCCGCTGCGGTTAAGCGTATAATCACTATTACTAAGTTCCGCTACCGCACTATCCAATGATGCAAAATTTGGCTCATTAATTAATCCTCCGTTGATATTATTTTCATTGATTTCTGCCTGAATCAATGAACTTTCTTACAATCAAAGAATCGATCGCTTTTGAAAATGATTTTTTAAATTTGATATCTGTTATAATATTTCTGCAATAATACATAAATTGCTGGAAATACAACAATTATTCGAAGTAGCCTACATTGTTATTATTGATTGATGGAGGGATAGTAATCGATCGTTTGCTATGAACACGATCTGTTAATGGTGATGAACTCTTGGCTGCTTCTAAAAAATTTGCTTTTCGTCTTGCTAAATCATCGCCAGAAAATCGTCGACCTGATCGATTTATGCCAGTTTCATTGACTGATTCATTTTGCAATTCTATGCGTTGAGCAGCTGTTAGTGGTGATGAAGTGCGTGGTATTACTGAAATTATTGAAGATTTCAGATGGTTGAACGGATTGTTGAATCACTGCAACAGATTGGCAAAAAAAAATTACTGCTAAAAATTGTTACCTGAACGATTTTTGATAGTTGCTGCCCAAAAATCGCCCAATTCGCGACGAGATGTCGGAGGTCGTAATTCAGGCGCTTCGGCAGCACGACGTCGTTCAACTGCATTAGCAAGAAGTGATCGTCGTCTGAAAGGAACAGAAAACAATAAATAATCTATTTTCCATTGTGCTAATGAAATTGATAAATAAGTCGGGCAATTTATGGTCAACCTCTGACTGGAATCCGAATGTTCACTAAATGTTAGATTCCCTTGACTTGATGATTTTGCAAGTGCCCTTGTCGGTAAAGTCTTCGAGCCATTTGTAGTAAAATCATAAGTATTCGAAATTGTCTCATCCGGTGATGGCTCAAGATTACCAAAACGATTTCGCATCGTTGAAAATGATGATCTAAATTTGATTGATTTATTAAAATACTATTTACTGGATCATTGAATTTCTAAAATTCCAAATTCTCTTTTTTTGTTTTAGTTTTAATTCAAATTCAAATTTGCACTAATAGCATATATCTTCTCTTCCGTAATTTTTCTTTCACTCCATCTCATAACAAATTGTTCAAAAAGCTAAAATTTCGAAATAAAATCAAAATTTCTGAAATTATAATTCAGTACAAACCGCCATTCCTTCGTTGATTTTGACATGTTTCCTTTTTCCTGTAACGGTGATTCGTCCAGAAATGCGTCTAAACTTGAATAATCAATGATAGGTGCTGTTGAAGATTTTGATGTACTTCCGTTTGCTCTTTGCTCTCCTAGAAAAAGTTTTCAATCTGCGTCAATCGCAAATGTTTGTTTTTTTTAACTATTTTATCATCAGCTCTATTCAGTTTTTTTTTTTTTGGCACATCAAATATCATCATTTTAATCAGAAATGGTGAAAAGCTGCAGCTAAGTTTTAAATTTGGTGTCAAGCAATTTTTATAATTACTGATTTTTTCTTCTCGCCAGAAAGTTGATTATCAAAAAAATCGATCTTATGATGTAACACTTCACTATTTGAGAATGTGGTGATATGTGATATGATATGATTAAAGTATTCCGTCATATGTCTTACTTGTGCCGAATTCATGTGAATGTGGATATGATACGTGCACCTAGTGATTAACTTACTTCGATATTCTCTAATAATTGCATCTAACGTAAATGATTGACTGACAGAACAGTGATTCATCGTTTATGTAATACAAACAATTATTAGCGAATATCCATGTAAATTGATCACTGGGTTATTCTTCCCTTTGTCGCTCGTAGAGAAGTTTGCTTGGATAATTTACTAGGGTAACTAATTAGTAGTACAAATGTTAATTGTAATTAAAAAGAATTCTCTTATTCAAGAGAATTTGCGGACTAAATTTAAATGTGATTGTGTAAAAGGCACAAATACATTTAAAATTCAAAAATCTTACCACCACTGAATAAAAGCTCGTATTCAGAATCGATTAATGAAGCTGAATCATGTGATGAGGTGTTTGTTTGATAATTGATTTTATGATTATTTGGCTTTAAATTGTTTGTCAATAAATGATGCCAATCAGTAGTATCTTGATCGATGTATGGAACATCAATCAATGCATCATCATTCGATGCTTCTTTTGGTATTGATAATTCAACAATTGGATATGTCACATGTGTATGCTGATTTCCAGCTGGATGATAAATTAAACGTTCAACTTTTCTGCCGTCAGCGTAATATATCTAAAAATACATGATGGAGTAGTGAAAATAAAGAAAATTATCAGATTAAGTTTTAGAAATTAAGTTCAAATCTTCGGCTTTATATTCATACAATTTGTATGAACTTGTAATCATACGATGATGCTTTGGCACAACATTGATAAGTTTGAATTACTAGTAATGAGTAATCAGAAACAAAGGTAAGTTCACGTTAAACATCACTCAGATCTTCAAAATGAACTTATTTGTTCCAAGATATTGAATTAAAAAAATGAGTAAACATTAAATCAGTCTTTGCTACATTGGTATCTAATAGTTGAAAATTCTGCAGTTTGTGTATCACTTTATCAGTGATACAAAAAAATGTATTCTGTAACTAAACTTCATCAGGTCAAATCATCGAATGTTGAATAGTTAACCTCTTACTTTGCTTATTTACTTTTTTGGATCATTACGCACTTTTCCTAACAATGCAAAAGTATCAATAGCAATCATTTCGACTAATATAACTTCCGCTAAAATTTAGAACATTATTTATACATCATTTTGGAAAAGAAGAACAGAACAAACTTGAGGTTTTTTATATGGAAAACGATCTGTCCTCTGAATATTACGGGGAAAAAACTGATTGATTGCTTCTGTTTGATTAGAAAATCCGGAAGCGTTTTGTGTTAAATGATTTTCTGCTCGATTTGCTTAAATAAGATTCATTTTTTTTACCTTCAAGATTCCCAAAAATTACGAAATTCGTTTCGTTTCTTTAAAAATGTTATTCAATGATATTTGAAATTTCGAACTTATCCGAGTAAAAAAGTTAGATGACAGCAAAAAAATTCTATTTCCGCTATAGAAAAATGATGATAAGAGAGGTCATTATCAATGAGTTTGTAATAAGAATAGGTCTATCAATCTCTTTAATGAAACAAAAATTGTACCCCAATTATCGTTTTTTCTAGGTCAAGGCTTCTACAGTCTACTAGTCATTTTAGTTTTTAATCTTAACTAAATACAGAATTTCAAATTCTCTAGCTTGCTGTTCAGTACTTTCTGGTCATGGACCTATTTGATGACAGCCACTCGGTCATTTTTTAAAAGAAGAAAAAAGAGACAGAATTTCTACTTCACTGATATTGCTTGTTGAAAAAATATTTAATTATTTAAAAAATACCTAATTACGATAATTAGAAGCGAAAAGTCAAACAACTATTATGGTTGCAATTATCCAATTTCAATTCCGCTTGATCAAATTAAAAAAATTTAAATAACTAAATTGCTTTGAAAATTGACTTGGAATTTATAAATTAAATTGAAGAAAATCGTTAATTAGTTTTAATTCTTCAAAACTGCATTAAATAATTAAGCAGTTCGTCAAGTTGACGTTTGAAAAATATCATCGTTTATTTCACAGAAAAAAACAAAGAAAATTTTAGAAATAACCAAGATTTTGTGAGTGTAAATTGACGGAAGGATTTGAATGAGTTGCGATCAATAAATTAACTTCTTTAGCAAGTTTTGAATTCTTTATTTGCTCGTTGGAATGATTGTCCGGAATAGTAATACTCAGGTTACGATATTGTTCCGGTAATGTGTCGTTAGGTAAACGGAGACTGAAATCGTCGTGATGCTCTTCCACCGAATAGAATCGCTGATTATGATTTAATGGTTTTTCTGAAATGCACTAAACAAAAGCATAATTTTTTCATTTTTATTAAGCGATGATGAATTGAACTTTCATAAACAGATATATTACTTTAGTTTGAACAATTTGTAAAATTTGAAATTTCAATTTGAAGCAGTTCAGTCCATTTCAATAATTTTTTTTTTTTTTAATGGTGACAGTGCACACATTGTCATGAAAAACGAACTTTACTGGAAATGTTTAATAAGCATGGCAGAGCACACTTGTCCTATATGTCTGGATTTTAATTCATGTTTTTTCCGAAAAATAAAAGCAAGAATAAACTTTTCTGCTTTATCACAAATCAAATGATATCAGTCCATTGAGCTTAAAATATGAAATTTTAAAAGATATTCCAACTTACCGGTTTGATAATCAGAAAAATTATTTTCTTCGAAATGAGAAAAATTAGTATTGTGATATGAATGTGCAGTTTCAATACGTGGACGTACAACAGGTGTAGAATGTGAGATATTATTACAACCAACTGTTCGTTGTGGACTTATTGAAGGACTATTGTGTAAGTTTAGTTGAAATCTTTCTAAAAATAGCAATCTTGTGTGCAGAAAGGGAGAAAAGTAGTTAATTTACAGGTTGCACGGGTTTTTCCGGTATATTTGCAAATAAGATATTTTATTGCAACCTGGAAGGTTAGCTCTGGGTATAGGTGTAAGCGATTGTTGACGAGCTGGATAGCGATTGTTTGTTGCAGCAAGCGAATTTCTCTGACGACCATCAACACAAGAATCTTTCGTTGTAATTGCGAATCGCTGTTGATTCATCAAATAAAGCCACCGTGGACAATGTTGCAATTTATGGAGATAATAGCTCCTGAAATCAATGTTATCATGCTGAAAAGAGAGAGATTAGACGAGAAAGAAATTAAATAAATGGTTCTCGCATAAATTGATTTGCTCGATTTAATTCCTCTCAACCTAATTATAAAAAGACCTTTTTTTTATTTTAAGTAAATTTACATCAATTTAAAACCTTCAAGCAGAATGATCCGAGATTGATTACTGGAACCGTAGTGTAAGCATAACGATCATTCGGTTATAAATATTTCCGCTAAACTACGTAAAAGCATCGCACTACTCCATATGCATGCAAAAAGTCTGGAAGAATTTGGATTTAAATTCATTCTTGAAGTTCAAAAGTGTGATAAAAAATTCAGCCTTAAGCTTCAAAAGTATGACGAGAAATTCAGCCTTGATGGTCAAAAGTGTGACAAAAAATTCAACCTTGAAGGTCAAAAATGTGACAAGTTTGCTTCATATAATATCTAATAAGATATAAACTAATAAAAACAACGTTTGAGGAATGTGGTCAAAATTACAATAAAAGCATGAAATGCAAAAAAGATGAGAACATTTAAAATGCAAAATAAGCAAATAATATAATATTTCTCAAAAGAAGTTCGTATTTTCAGACTGATCGAAATAAAGATAATTATAAAAAAATCAAAATATGCCACGATGATAGGAATGCATAGTACAATTAAGCTGTAAATAAAATCGCAAATTGCATCTTGACGAAAATTGATGCCAATTCATTTTCCTGACATGGATATGCAAAAATGTTAATGAATAATTAATTGAATAACAAAATTCGAACTTCACTGTTAAGAACATTTAGTTTATGCCCACAATTAATTATCTAAATATGATAATTTCAAGTGACTTCCAGTGATTTTATTAATTGTAGCTTAAATAGTAAAGTGGAATGTTATCTGCAATTTAAATGAAGGAATATTCTTATTTACTAAGATTATTTCGATCATTCAGTGTAAAATTCTTTGAGATCAATCATTGAAGTTCCAAAGTATATCAATGATATCATTATGCTAAGTTTGATCAATTCCATTTCAGCCAATGAGTTTTTTTCATATTTTTTTGTTTTGTTTCATTTCTCTATTGCGACAACTGATTTCTCATGAAAATAAAGTGAAAGTTATCAAGTTGAAGGAAAAAAAGGTTGAAATGAAAGTAAGAGTTAAAGTTAGAAATGAAAGAAACAAAAGGAAAACTTTCACTAAATCACTAACTTTACAATTGGCATTAGCTGCACTGGTCACTTTATTAGAAGCCTCGCAAAACTTAGGAGTTAACATATCAAGCAGATCAAGTACTGAAGCAATCTTTGGACTTTTAAAGCATAAATAAATGACCAAATTTTTTAACCAAACAATTATGGACGCCCAAAATTGGTAATGATTTAACTTAACAATTGTGATCATTTATACAACGATAGCTTGATGCAAATAAATGTGCTTATCACCATGGAGATAAGAGATAAGATGAGATACAGAGATGGTCATATATTCTCGACAATGATTATTCTTGTTAAATTAGTAAAAGATTATAATATTAGTTCAGAAATTTGAACTTCGCAACCATTTGATCTTATGTTTTGGCAAAAAATAAACTAGAAAAATTATAAAAATTTCAAAATCTTGCGCTATTGTTAGCTTTCACAATATTCTTGTTCTTAAAGTTTCTTTTTTTCAGCAAAATCATGGAAATCTTGAATTCAATAAATCGATTAAAAAAAAAATTTAAGAAAGAATGAACAAAAATTGGAGGATTTTCAATATTTACTGAATGTTGCAAAAAATAAAGAATTTTACACTTGTTTGGATTGCATTTTTCGCAGAAAGAACTATTTGCTAAATCACTGAAAGAGTTTACTCATCCGTACGGCAATAGTGAAAGTAAAATATCCATTCATCTCTTGAATTCTATCAAAACTTTGCAAATAAAAATGATATCTGAGATAAAGAACAGAACCAGATCAATAAATTGCCTCGAGATTATATCAAAGTGACTGATAAGGAGAAAGGTAGATTTAAGTTGTGGAAAATCCAACATCTTCAATTTCAACATCCGAAAGAACTTAGCCTTCTGTTGTTCACAACAAAAATAATGAGCAGACGGCTGATCAATGATTAGATTTTATTTCCTAGACATTTTAACAATTTATCAAATCTGTTGAATTTGATTAATTACTGATGAAATTTATGCTAATCCTAAATTGATAGTCATAAGCTTAAGATTTTTAAGCATTAAAAATGATTATTGTAAGGCATATTTCAAAAAAAAAAAATAAATGAAAAGTTGAGCAATTATTTCGAGTTGAAATTGAAGAGGCAAGTGGTTGTAAAAAATGATGGCATTGATGTTAGCAAAATGAAACGAAAAGAAGCAATAACTAGGTGAAATCAATACTAATGATAGATCTGATAAAAAGATATAGAGAATGAAAAACAGTACAAAGAAAGAATTTAAAATATTAAAAGCTGAAACTTTGCCCACTATATGTCACGACAATGTACTTATTCTGTCACAAATACTCAATTAATAAGCAATTGATCAGCCGTCAAATTGACATGCTTCTTTGATCAATAAGCTTGCTGATAAAAGTTCATGTATTATTTTGTCAACCTCTTAGATGTGAGGGGAAGATGATTAGTAAAAGGAATAATTAATGATATGCATTGATAAGCCCATTATTTCCCCTAACAATGATAATACAATGAAGATCAAGGAGATAACCTTCTTGCTCTATCTAAATACTAGTCTTCCGAGAAAACGAAAGATTTTTAGAATTATTTTCCTAACATTCAGTATATTCCGCTGATAATTTGTTACAGAAATGATATTTGTATTAAATTTCCTGATCTTAGCCAAATCATCTTCGTAATTTTCTTTACTTATATTTCGTCGTGTTTCGAGGAAAAAAGAAAAGCAGAATGAACCGAGATTGATAACTAGAACCGTAGTGTCATAAAAATTTCGCCAAATATATTTAGTTTATATTTTTTAAAATTTTTTTCTATAGCATCTTTGCATTGACTCTCCCACAGATTGGAAAAGAACAATGGAAAAGGATATGGATATCAGAAAACATAACAATAGATGATCATTAATTAGATTTTCGGGGTGAAACTACCAAGTTATTCATGTAAACAATCATCTATTATCATCTACTGTTACAATCTCGGCCTCTTTAATTGATAATTTCAATGATTGATCAAAAAAAAAAGCTTTGATTCACTAAAAAGTTTTGACATGTCGCAAATTCGATATCTTCTAATTACTAGAAAATTAATGTGATAAAAGAAAAATAAAAATGAGTGAGATGAAAAGTAATGGTTTAATTAGTTGAGAGATGAATTGAACTAAGAATGGTAAAAAGTTCGTACTAAAAGAAAAGCTTCTTTGAGAAAAAGATGCGATTTGGGAAGGGAAAATGCGGTCGATCTGTGTTGTTGGAACCTTTTTCCTCCATCTTTCGATGAGGAATGCAGCTTTGTAAATATGAGAAAATGTGTACAAGAAAGTTGGCGAGAAGGTTGGCTTCTGACCATTCTATTCATTCATTCCATCTGTTTTAACAATATCAACAGTTGCTTCTCGTCTCATCATCGATGGAATTTTTGGAACATCGAGATTTAAAGTTACACCAAACTTCGAATTGTGATGATCGATCGATTGCTGAGAAATGAACCAGAGGAAGGCGGGATGAGGAGGATGGAAGAGAAGCACGAGGTAGATTTGCCAACTTGAGCTTCTTTAGCTAGCGACACTGTCGAGAACAAACGAGAGCGATTCTTCGAAGATTATTGATGAGCAATGTGACGTGATGTGTTGATTGCAGCAGCATTAGTTGTTGCAGTAACAAGCATTCGTTGCATTCTGCAAGCAACTTTTTTTTCGAAAATAAAACTTGAGTTGAGCAATTTGAACTGAAGTTAGCAGAATCGAATTAGCAATATGAGGGAGTGTTAGCTTCTTCGGATCACGACATCAACACTGCGTATTTTGCGTAAACAGAAGAATTTCTGTGTCGCTATTGTTGTTGACACTGAAGAAATGATCAGAATAATCACATAATTTGTGCAAATGATAAAGCAAACTTATCATTTACAAATTTAAATAAAGCAAACTTGGCAATAATATTAACTGTCTCTTAATCAATTAAGCTTTTCACTGTTCCAGGCAAAATTGTATATTTCTTCAAAATGTTCGATTATAGAAAGTATAATAAAAGAAAAAAATAGGTATTGTTAGGTCACTTATCAAATTCTTTACACATGACCTATCATAATAACCTTCAAAGTATATTTAAAGCTCAGAATAGGTTAAGTAGAAGGAGCAGACAGGTATGAATTCCTATTTATTTGTTGAAGAGGTTGATCATTGACAAAAACTCCAATTAGATCTGGAAGAAAACTTAAATTTTTTTTAAACAGTCCATTGTAACCGGGTAACATCCAATCAAATATGCATTTTGTTCATGAAGAAATTTGCAAATCGTAAATTTTTAATTACTCGACACAATTAATGAGAAAGAATGATAGGAAAAAAATGCAGTTTTCAGGTACTTTTTGAGCGTAAACATGAAGTAATTATCATCGTCATTGCTTTGTCACAAATTAAATCATTTGAAAAGTATTTAGCTCGTAGTCGAAGATTTTTTATATCAATGATAATGTATGACATAATAATCAAGAAATTAGCATTAGAGAGATCAAAAATTTTGGCCTTTCGTTTAAAAACAATTTCGACTATCATCAAGTTGATAAAGCCAAAATTTTCTGGCACTTGTAAAGGATCTGCTTCATTTCCAAGTAATTGTTAATCGATACTATGCTATTTATCAAAGATTTGAATTACATAATAATCAAGATGAAGTTACCGTTCATTGCGTAGCATTCCAATAAATAAGCTTCATTATTATCAGAATAATTCATTTAGATGATGGCGATGACACAGTAATGCAAGTACTGATATAAGTACGAATGCAAGCACGAAATTAAGTACTGATATGCATGCAAGAAATTATACTTCTTTAGATCAATTTTTAAAGTTGGGAAAGTTCGAAAGTTTTATTATCACTTTTCAAGACGATTCTTTCCTCATATCTCAAAAACGAATGTCCTGAAATTCTTTCCTGTCAACAATCATTATCCATCTATTTCGAAACCAATTGATTTTATTTTAAATATATTGTACTGTTTCCACTCATTTATGACTTGTTTTTTGGATGTCCATTAAGTGTTCACAACATGGCAGAATTGGAATTTAAATGAAAGAATGGGAATGAAATGGTTGAGAAGAAGAAAAAATGCCATTATCATTTGTTTCTCGAATAGAAAAGTTGCTGGAATTTGTTCAATGATCAAATCGCTGTTATATTTATCAACAAACAATTTTTACTGAAAGCAGCTAGTGGTTAAAAATAGTTATCATTGGACAACTGACATCATAAACTTCTCTGAATAGTGATCCGGACACAAATCATGCTAGCATCTTTGCTCCTTTCTTTCTTGCCATATCATTAATGGTCATATAATTCGCATCTTATCAGTCTCCAAGCAGAACTGATAATTTTTTTGACATTTCATCACTTAATCTCCTCAAATTTGATAGTTTTGAAACTAATCTTAACTAATCTTAGTCAATCACATTGATTCACATTGGCAATATAAATATTCCAAAAAATAATGGAAATATTGCATCAACAAGAGTAACGAGTCCGGCAAAAACGGATTTGGTAACGAAAGCAAGCAAAGCCTGAAAGTATGCCGATTAGGCTGTTCAAATATCAACATTTCGAAGCGTAATCGTTCAAGCAGCAACACTTCCTACAATTATTTCAGGCTTCGATATTACTAAACACTAATTAATCCTCTCTTAAATTCAAATTTTTTTTTAAATTTCATTCTTCGCGGGAACAAAATTTAGTTCTGAAAAAAGATCATAAATGAATGGTTCAATCAACAAGATAACATATTTGATAAGCAATGCCTTGCAAAACAACAACATGCTGAAGACTTTGTATGAATAAGAGAAGTATTTCGAACCGTCGGGAGGCACTGAAAGGATTGAAGTCAGAATTTTGTAAATATAACGATAAACAAAAATAACGGACAAGTTATGAATATTTCTGTCAACGTTCTTTAGATGTTTCCAATGGGAAATGTGAATAAAATATATTCCATCGCCTTTAGTATATTCACATCAAATCAAATTTGAACGCCAATTCGAGTGATTGAACATTGAAGCGCCGGAGAGCATCGGAGATTCAATTTCAGTTGCTTAGTGGAATATGATGGAACTGTTACTAACAAATTTCTATTCCAGTATCTTTGCAAACTTAAAAAATGAAGAGAAATAGTACAGAATAATGAGATGATGTTGGGGAGGATAAAGTAAAGGAATCTCTCGAATATGAGAGAGAATCTCCTGAAATCTTTGACTATTGTAAAGAGAAAGATTTAAGTCTGTGATTCTTACTTATTTATTTGATAATCTATATTAATAAAAATGTAAATTTTCGTTGCTGTTGCTACTCCTCACATAACTTTGCAAATTCTTCACCGATTGCTTTGAAATTTTCATAGAACGTTGCATTCGAATAGGCTCATGTTTCTGTAGGGATATTGATCTGTTTTGGGTCATTTGAAAATTTTAATTTTAAAGATTTGAAACATTTGAAATGATTTTCGGAAATGACGACGCTAATTAGAACTATTGACTCTCAGGTTTCAGTTTTTCCGAAGTGAGATTTTTCTAGCCTTTTTTTTTTTTTTTTTCATTTTGAAATAATTGTGGTGAAAATTTGAATGTCTGAAGTCAAACGCTACTTAAATGCTGATCTATAGAAATGAAGATCATATGTAGAATCTTATGCTTAATCTCGAAGTTTTCTATTTCTTCAGCTTATCGCCGGGAAAGTGTAGTGAATCCGCTACATACATGAAATTCAAGAATAAACTTAATCTCTTAGTTTACACACAATTGTGAGAGTGAAGCAAGCGCCTAAGTTTGTACAAGAAGGAACTGGTTGTTAAGAAAATTGTAAATGTCCTATTGTTTAATTCTAAAATTTTAATATTATTTATGTTGCATTCTTTATGGATACCTTGTTCTTGTGCAATTAAAAAATATTGAAGACGTCTAAATCATTTATAGTTTTCATGAAAATTTAAAATTTACAATCAAATACGATTGTGCAACATGGTTGTATGCTACAAAATATACAAAAAATTAGATAAATATTGTTAGATGAAGTTCCGCAAATCATGATTAAATGAAATATAAAAGTAGTGAAAATCCCGTACAAATTAAAATAAAATCTTGATTTTTCTTAGAAGAAAGCCAATCTTTAGTTCTCTTATTTTGCTTCCCTTTTTAATGACAACTGAAAGTCAATTTACTTAACAACCAATAAGAGTCATTTAGAATAAACTAATCATATCACTAGAAGCATTTAAATGGATGTTGTTAATGTAACTATCAGGATAGTTACAAAGACAACGATGACACATGATGACATTTCTATCACTACTGTTCACTATATCTATGGAAGTTGATTGTTGATCAATCATCAGCTAGAAAACGATATTTACATTATTATTTAGCTAACGTCAATATGAAACAACTATGAATAGAAATTAAATAAGTGAGATCTGTATTTTATCTACAAATAACAAAAATTGGTGAAATTAATTTTCAATTCCATCATTCCATCAAATATATTTAGAAAAATATTTAATGGAAAATACATAAGTTCTTCTTGGGATGTGAAGCAACTTCTTTCTCTTTCTTCCTCATAATTCTAGAAATCTGGAATCAATAGCCTTATAACATGTAATTGAAATAAAAAAAAAAAATGACACGCACAAATATATCACAGAATAAGTTAGGAACCTGAAATACAAACAATATTGATTTTAAAAGTAGTAATCATTAAAAATAAACACCGAGTTTTTGAACTGCAACATAAATTAACAATTATGCTGAACTGAACCGTATAGGAAAGAATGAAAGAACAAATAATAAATTTGTGGAAAGTATAGAGGTAACTAGGAAATAACAAAGAAGCGCAATGTAAAGACGAGTATTATAGAATAGAATTATGCATGGAATATTAGAAAAAGGTAGTGAACTAAGCGGATTATTTAAGGATGAATAAAAAATGAAGTAAAGATGTCACATTAGAAAAAATCTAGATATTTTGATAAAAATACTTATTACCAAAATATCCAAAATTTAATTTTTTTTCTTTTTTTTAGAAATCTATTTCAAATTTTCGGAAGTTTATTTCAAAATGTTATTCAATACAAAGAAGTATAATATTGGGAGACTAAAAAAACGTCCGACGTATGTCCGACACACAGTTTCAGTGCTAGTGTTGATAAAAACATATTTAATGTTACGAACGAATCTGACATCATCAATGTCTCTCTAAATTGCCATTTTCATATATATTACTGTTATAAATACCTAGAGTTCAAAACATATATCTATTCAGCAAATACTATAAACATGCAAAGAAAATTCTAGTTCGAAATAATTTTACAAATTATCATCTTAATAATTATCTTGAAGCACTAGAGATTTTTAAACTACATTTTGTTAGGACAGATTTCTTTTAAATCAAGTGTTTTAAATTGGATACATCTGCTTAGTTTCAATAGCCTATTTAAACTCTTACATCTTTCTGCACGGCCTTATTTTAAAAAAAGGCTCCAAATGTCTTTGCATAAAGAAATCCGCTCCGATTTGCCAGTTTAATAAAAAATTTATAGCCGGAAAAATATTTTTTTGCATTCTAATGATATCCATTTTCGGTACGATATATATCACAGCAACAAGAAAAAAAAAACAGATATAAGTAACAACTAAACTTCTATACATAAGTAAATAGCTTCTGGAACCAAAATTTTGCGCTTAAGTTCAATCGATACCCATATTAATACCATGTATTCTTGTCCATTTAGTTAATAATCATTTCACCCCAATGCTTTAATCTTTTTGATAACCTTTTTTTTGCAAACCATGCAATAAGATCTGGATCATTCGGGTCGCACTTCCCGTTATATCTAAATTTCATTGATTTAAAGAAAGTAAACAATTTCAAAGAATGAAAAGAAATGATTGATAGCAACGTTTCCATTTTTTAATGCATCTTTTATATTAAATGTTAAAGTGAAGAGTTTTCCTCTCAGAATGTATTAAGAGGATAATGCAATATAAACTGAAATTTGAAGCACTACTTCTATCACTCATCAGTGACATAATATTAATGTCGATTAATGATGAGAACAACAGCTGACATAATTATCAATGTCGACCGTTGTTTAATGATGAGTGATACAGATATAAAATATGAAGAAAAGTTTTACTTTGTAGGTATGCAATATGTTTCCTGGAATTCGAGGTACCGAGTCATTTTGTCCCATTTTTCATTGTAATAGTTAGATGAAGGCTGAAGACCAAAATTATGTACAGAGAAATTTAGCTTTTCCGGCGCTGCGTAAAAACGTTGCGAACTATATATGAAAGTTACAATGCCGTAATATGCTGTTCGAGGCATTCCAGACTGCAAAATTTCTAAAATTTGCAGAGAAAAAATGACGAAAATTGTTCTATAACTACTTTTTATAATGAAACTATGCAAAAATCTGAATAGATTTCAAAAAATTTCAAAATGGAACACAAATTAATATTTGATTCGATTTTAATTTCTTTTTTACTCAAGAAAATAAAGACTTACCCTGATATCAAGCATTAATCCAACAGATTTTCCGAGACGTCGATACTCCCTAGGTGTTTTATATACAACAAAAAAAGGCCCGGATCCAGAAAAAGTGCCATCCAAAAATTCATTTACTGATAAAATGATAGCGCGTGAGAGTTTTTGACTTAACAAACTAAAAAAAAAAAAAAGATGCTTAATAATTCAATTTTTATGCTACAAACATTTTAAAAATGATCTCTAATTTGTAGCAAAAATTGATTTAAGAAAATAAACAGAAGAATCGAATATTTTAGAACTGAAGAAATGAAAATAAATATGAACCTGTCATAGTCACTTTTGATTAAATAGCTTAAATCCAGTCTCGAAAAATCAACCGCAATTTCAGGCAAACGAATAGACGCCAAATATTTCTTGTACAATCCACTATAAACAATTCTCTGTCAAGCACAAGAAACGAAAAATTCGTGAAAAAAAAAAAAAGGGAGCATTTTCTACATCATTACTTACCCACTTGAACCTTTTCCTGCTAGATTATTATTATGAGAAGTTCTTGAAACTTCTGGTCGGATGCAAACTCTTTCTTTGCGTACATCTTGACGTCTCATCCAATCATCCCAATACATCTTAGGCCAATTAGGTGATAATTCGTTCCATAGCTCTGCTGTAAGCATCCATCCTGAAAAAAAAAGAATTGAAAAATATAGTACGACTATTCGTTAAGGTTTCGAGAATAAAAAAGTTATAAATAAAGTAGTATTAATAAAGTATTGATGCAAATAAATTGAGCAGCACAAAATGTGCTTGATTAATTAATGAAATTTCGCTTTATTAAGGTGGCTAATTTACTAAATATCTTAATTGTCATTATCACAATCAAAGTTTCCAAATTTTGCAACGTGTGACAGGACAAAAAATTAAAGAAAATACTATTAACGAAAAGCAGTTAATTGATGGCGTTTACGAAACTGCATTAGAAAGTTTGAATTTTAGAAAATAAATCTGAAGTCAATCAGCAATACCTAATCCTGGAAAAAAATCCGTCCTATAAAGTTTTTCTCCATGTTTACGATCAGTAATGTTAGCACCCCCATTATCATTCCATGCACTGATACACCATATTGTTTTATCAGCAAGCAGTACTGGTTTTGAAGCCGCAAAATATGAAAAAAAATCCTCCGCTAGGTCAAGATCATCTGGAATGCATATCATAATCAATTTTATGATACAATCCTATGACAATTCACAAACTAAGTTAGACCCATATGTCAAGTATAATCTTTAAATATCACAATAATATTGCTTTTGGAGACTGAAATCAATTCATTAGCAAAAAATAAATGTGAAATAATTATGAAGCAATGAACATAGTACCTTCAGTAATGATCGCTGTCTCATATTTCATTTCCAAAAATATTTTATCAAGAGCCCACTTATAATGATGTGCAATGCGAAAATAATTTTTGGAACCAGCATCTAAATCACCAGGAGGTTCTACAAGTTCTTTATGCTGAAAGGAAAAATATTTAGATGTACAACTGACAATGATTTAAGAAAGATGACTATTTCACTGCTTAATGCAACAAAGTCCGTAGTTCAGAGTTTGGCTTCGTCACTCTACTCGTTTCATATATTTTTGTTTATTTATATTCAAATTATAATTATTAAAGAGAAAATGGATTTTGAAGAATATAAATGAGCTGATTTCAAATTTCTAGTAGCTGTGTTCCGTTGACGAGCAGTAAACTTACATGAATAAAGCTAATTTTATTTTCCTCACTAGTAAAAAATGAAATAGCTTCCATTACTTCTTCATTATCACCATCTTGGCTGATAATAATAGGAAACTGAACGGCAGAAGGTCGTAATCTATAAAAAGCAAAATCATTTCTCCTTTGAATACCTATTTCAATCCAATGCATCAATCGAATCAATTTATCAATATTTCATATTATTTATAAACAAAAAATTTTTTCTCCCAGAAAATTTCCTTCCCTGATTTATTTAAAAATAACAAAGAGTACATCAAAAATTATATTAGTCTAGATTTGTGAAATTAGTTGCAGCAACTAAAACAAGATTGTTACAGCAAAATCAAATAGAAATAAATCAAAAATACAATAATGATATGGAATGCTTCAATCATATGAAGAACGTATTTTTGAAACTCAAAATGCAATTCCGATTACAGAGATTAATTCAATCATAAAGCAACATTTCGATTCCATTAGGCATTAAAATGAAAACAAACTTAATCAACTGATTCAAATGATTTTTGATAGCACGCTGTCTTTTCGCTGCCATTACCAAAATCACAGCAACAGATTTCCAATTATTGTTAACTACATCTTTATCAGATAACAAATTCTAAAAACAATTAAATGAGAGGGCGAAAGAGGCCTGTACATTCAAATTAATTGGAATCATAATGTATTTAAGTTACTTAGAAAAAATGAAACGATGAAAATGAAAAGATGAGTTGAAGTTTTAGAAAATATTTCATAACCATTTTTACACAGAAAAACACTGGCGGAAAAAAGACTAAATTTGGAGGAAGGTAAAAATAAATATATGAAGTCTAATTTCAATTCCTTTCGCTCTGTTTGAAGTAACAAGAAGTGAACTAATTGAGAATAGTAGTTACTTTGCTCTCCAAAATCCTATTGACCCAGAAACATTAATTTAAAAAGCGATAATCTGGGCGTTAGCTGAACTTAGTAGAAAAATATAAAATACGTTATTCTTTAAGAGAAATATTTCTTTTAAAAAAGTGTCAGTTGCAGTCAATTTCAGCAAAATAACAAAGATTACTAGATTTGGAGGAGTCGTGATGTTCGACTAAAGTCTATCAAATAATAGTCTATTGGACCATACATTCCATCATACAAAAGTACACTTACCAAAACAGTTACCGGCTAAAACTCGCATAAAAATTCAAGTCATAAATATACAAACAAACCTGTGGTCTCTTATCCAAATAATTAAATAATATGCCTTCTCGGATAAGAAAAAAAGCCATTATAGTAGAAAATGCGATGAGAAAGCGACGTCGTACATAATGACCTCAAATAAACAGAAAGACGTAAAAAAATTAACTTAAATTTTAATAGATGAAGAATGGTTGAAGAATAGATTATTCCAAATGTTTCTTCTCTTTTTCTTCCCACAGCTATACTATATAAAGCATGCAAGCATGCAATTCTCCACGAATAAATTATTCATCTCAAATCCACAAGAATATCACATAAATTTTCGTGTCATTAATGATCTTAAAGCTGCAACTCAAATGATTCTATTTGAGCATAGCGGCTATGAAATGGATCTCTCGAGAAAACAAAATTTGCATATAATATTATATTATCGAGATTTGATCATATCAATAAATAAATCTAACTAAGGAATCGGCTCAACTTGACCACAGCCACGCACTTCGTTGTCCACTTTCTTCCGGTTGTATCATTGATCGGTATTGATGGCATGATTGATGTCGTGAGTTACTTCAGATTACTTCTTCCTTTCTGATATATAATTGCACAAGTTCATATCTTCCTGTCTGTGCACGATAATCTGCGCTGAGAAAAAAAAAAAAAAGAAATTTAGATAATTAATGATATTGTTTTGATCCCTTTCTCTTCCATCTGTGAAAGAGAAAAAGACGGAAGAGAAGAGAGAAAGAAAGATTCAATCGATCGACTAAAAAGTAATTACCATATTAGCACACAAAGTGCTTCTAATCCAACATAAACAGACCTACTTTGACAAGAAAATATTGAAATGGATGATTAAATAGAACGATATAGGCAACAATGTACCGGTGAGTATTCCTATCTTCTGATTGCAACAAAATGAAAAAATAGAAGTTTGGAAGTTGGAAGGGAACAGTTTCGAAAAATTATAACGAGCCATCAAAAGAGGGGATTTGCATGACATTTTCTGGTCTACAGTTGAAAGTTTTGTCGATGAGAAATTGAAATGCATTCTCGAATGTTTACTGCAACATGAATCATTCAACCGTTTCGGCTCGTTTTCATTGAAATTACAGTACCGATCACAGAGACCGATCTATTCAAAAAAAATAGCAAATTTCGCTATTTGTCAAATGACGTCATTTCCTCCAATTACAGACGGCACAAAATTGTTCTACTACCTATGAATTCGATAGAGTATATACCTTTACAGAAATGAGAGATCACTAGTCACTGAGTTCACCGACCTATCAAAAAACAAGACCAAAAAAGTTCCACATCTCTGGTCGGGCCGTAAAACCAGCAAGGCGTAATTAATGCCATTCATTAATTAATGAGAACCAGGGTTGGTCTAATGGATTTTTAGGTCCTTCCGGGAAATTCTGGGTGAGATTCCTAAGTAAGTTAGGTTTCTTGATCTTCGATTGAATAGTAATTCTTTCGCTTAGATCAATTAGCTATTCATCAATTTCTTTCTCTTACAAACTCTTCTTTACTATCATCCTGATGACTTTTGCAGTAACTCTGCAAAAGTTACTATAGCTAATTACTGCGGATTAAAATAATTACTGCGTTAGTACCAGTGATTATTGTGGATTGTCAACATTTCTAGTCTCAAACATCAAGTATAGCATGAATGTCCGAATGGAACTTTGGAAGAATGGAAGATTTTAATTTCTGTTAATAATCGATTAAGCAAAAATGGATCATTAGATCAGTATCCAATAATCGATGAAGTAAAGATCAGTATTTCATCTATTTGAAAATAAAATATTTTGAATGTATTAAAAGGCAAAAAGTAAGTACGCGATAGGAAAACATCATATTATAATCTATTTGACAATAATATTTTCATGTAATGTGAAGTTTGCCTTTGGCAGCATTCGTTCGGCAGCAGTTAGTTTACATAGCTGCCATGCGAATAGATGGTGCAAGAAAAGAGCATGTCTGTTTGCGGAAGGCAAAAATGGTAACCAGTTGAAATTCAATCATCGATATTGCTGGGAGAGGGAGAGAGATGATTCTGTGATGATAATCATCTAACAATCTTTGGATAGAACGAAGTATTTATCGACCAGGGATAGTTTACCTTCATATCTCAAATGGATCAAGGTTCATCTTAATAGTTAAAAGTAATTGTTTTATACAATTCACCTTACTTTCTGAGCTAATTCAGAATGGAAGCAATACGATGGAATGCGATAATATTTAATGTTTATGATAATATGCATCACTCTTCCTCATTCCTATCATATTTCTCTCTGGTAGCTTGTTGTGCAATCTTTAATGCTCAACCGCTCACATTGCCATTTTGATTTTATTTTATTTTATTTGAGTAAAAAACAATTGACTATATTTTTTATTCCATTGGAAATGTTTAAGGAAAGTTTACATAAATGTCCATAACTTTGCTGCTTATTTTTTGTTCACTATTATATGTTTACAAAGCTTTGACTTCCGTCCCTGCGGTATCTCTTGGCGATTCGAGATATTTCTCCCAATCATATGGATACTCCGATACATTATTGTTTCGCAGTGCATCGTACATTAAATCTGTTATTTTTTTATATTCTGGTTTTGAGTAATATCTAAAAATTATAGCAATTATTTTATAAAAAGGTGCAAAAGATCTAAGAAAATGAAAAATGATATTTACGCAATACATTGTTGCAATATATTATCAATCACAGGCATAACCTAATGGAATCGATAAGTCTCATAATTGTGATATATTCTCTTGGACAGCCACCGAACAATTCCTTGATACATTCATCTTTGCGACAAAGCTGCTTACATCGACCCACTTCATCTTTGTCTTGCATATTTTTCCACGGCAAATAACCGACCGTTAGTTCCACCAGAAATCATAATAGTGATGGAGAATGAAGATCGGATGCAGGAAATGGGGTAATTGATGTCATATCTACTATTAGACAACTGGAAAAGGATGTAGTTGCTCTGAATGGATAAAGCTCGAATTGAACCATACCACGAAGTTTTCAGTTGATGAGATTTCTACTGGAAATATTCTGATATCGAGAAAAGAATATTGATAACATGTATAATTGTATCATTTTTTATTGTGAAATTATTTATTTTAAATAGTAAACTGCCATACTGATCTCATAATCCAGTTGTTATCACTTTAAAATTTCGTTATTTTAGGAGGCAGAAAGAAATGGAAATTACAAACTTGCTGATACAACCAACTTTCCAAATCATCCTTTCTGCATTGCTCACGTGATATATGGCTACTTATTGACGCATATCTGCAAAAAATAGCTTGGAATCAAAATTTAAATTAGCTAAAATTAGCTACGACACTCTTAATGGGTGTAAAAAACGTTAATCATCACATTAATTCAACCGTGCGATAAATTTGTGGGTAAAGTCAATTGGGAAAACATCCCTTCAAGTTTCGTTAATTTTCGAAAGGATTTTCTTTAAAATGAGAGTCTTTGTGAAATCCGAAAATAAATTCATTTTACCTGATAGTGCCGCGGAAACCAGCAGATCTTCGTGGATTACGTATGGTTGATTGATTATTAATATATTTACGACACATACCGAAGTCCAGTAAATAAATTTGTCGTAGATTTTTACGACCAATTGCAAAATTACCAGGTTTGATATCACGATGCAGATATCTTCAATCCAAAATAATTTTGCAGATGCATTTTGCAGTGATTAAATTGTTTTTAAAATTTATAAATTTGAAAGTCTTCAAATCTTTTATAAAAGCAATAATTTACCCAATGTTGTGAAGTTCTTCAATTGCTTCCAAGCATTTTATGCCTACTGAAATTGCGCAGCCCATAGTGAATTTCTGTATTTTCTGCGTTGGATCGTGTTTTCTCAGCTCCTAAAATTCTGATTTTAAAAATAACTAATAAGGTCCGAATTTGCGCTTCTTTCAATTTTGCTCAATTTTTCTAATTACATATTCAATCGATTAGTGAGAAGGAATTTCATTTACGAAATGAATTGAATAAAATAAAAGCACAGTGATATCTACCGTAAGAGACTGTCCCACTAGTGTCATTACCACGTATTTATTTTCGCCAATCAAGCCACTATCCAAAATATCACAAAAATGTCTCGCTTTTGCTTTCTTCAGTTCTGTCAAAACATAGTATTCTGCTTTCAACACCTATATACACAAGTTAATTACCATATGGCCATAAGTTCCCATTAAAAGTAACAGCCAGATTTGGAAGTTTTTAATAGCTATATTAGATATTTAACTTCTTGTCAGCAATAGATTACTCAGAAAGATTTAAATTTCCTAGAAAGTCATTATTTTTAGTGCTTTATTGAGAATTTAAATTCCGAATTGTCTAGAAATGATGTAATGCACATTTACTTTTACAATTGCATTAACACTTTCAGTTTTCATGGCATATTCGTTCCCTTTCTTATCTTTTACCTATAATCTCTTCAATGATTATTATTCAAATTAATTAGCAATATTAAAATCCAAAGATCTTTATGGTTATCATAATTATTTTTGTAGCTGTTTGCAACTAATAGATAGACATATAAGTGGATACTATCTTGATAACGAATGATATAACTTACCAAGTAAACAGCACCAAATCCACCTTCGCCGATTTTATCCAAAACTGTCCATTCAGCAAGCACATCTCCAGGATGTAAATAAGTTGTTTTCGTTACATCTAAATCTAGAGAATTTGATACTGAAATTTCATTTATTTTCAGCATTTAGTCTACAGCTCCAGTATAACCGTGTATACTTTCACAATTACACAGTGCATAGAGATGCATTATATCATCCTGAGAGAATTTAGTTAGACCTTCTTCTGAATTAGAACCTAGTTAGACTTTCTGGATTAGAACTTAATTAGACCTTCTTCTGGATTAACTTCGACCATCTATACTCCTGAAAAGTACGGACAACTGGTCGCTCTGTAAATTACAAATGTACAAAATAATTCCCATCAAGTATTCTACAGAATTTATAGCACCGGAACTTGATAAATTTCCATAAACTAAGAAGTTCCCTTATTTGCATGTAATATTCATTCATCCATCAATTTGCAACTTGTTTGCAATATTTATTCAGGCCAATTTGCAATTTGAGATTTAACATGTTGAAGTTGAAATACAAACAAACATCACCTATGCAACTTCTATTTGAATTATTAGAATGGTGTCTGAAACAAAAGAATGTACCATAGGCCACATAACATTTCATAAAGAAAATTTTAAATACATCAACCATTCAAATATTCAGTAACTTTTTGTGGCATTTAAGCCATCAATGGTGCAATCTTAGAATTGCTTTCTTCATCATAACAGATTCACGCTGGCCAGACGCAACTCTTGAGATAACGCTAGATCTCGTTTATTCGTTTATCATACAAATAGAAGGAAATCTGTAATTGGCTTTCAATGACTTTGATTTCTTTATTTTTTGAATCAACAATAAGATACAAATAAGACTTTCAAATCTCTATCATCGAATAATTTTGCATTTCTGCATTTGCGAAAGAAAATAACTTGTTTTTTTCACCTTTTGACGTGAAATCATATTTTCTCACAAAAAAGAAAGAGATTATCTACGTCATAGAATATTAAAATTATCTAGCAAATTTACTTAGAAAGTTACTGTAATTTAGCAGTTACCTCAAAGTCATTTTTGACATGTTTCAGCCTCAAAAACCATCCAACTACTAGAAAAGTTTGTTTTTTACCAAAGATAAAATTAAAAAGTTTATATAGTTTCACTCAAAAGGGATTAACTGATCCTTATTATGATATGATAATGCCTAGCAGATTCGAAGCGTACAAGAAAAAAGAGAGAAACTGGTCTTCTTCCTTCATAAAGCTTTGGCTTAACAAAAATTAAAGCAAAGAAATTTAACAATTTCAAAATTGATCATTCTATTTCCCGAGATACCTCAGAGAGGCTAGTGATATTAGCAGACTTAATCACTGCTATAATATAACATTGAAATCCTAACAAGTAAATTTAAGAAAGCATAAATGCACAAATCATAAATATTTCCAGAAAATTAATTTTCCGAACTAATAAATGACATTACAAGGCGATGTCGAACTAATTTTATTCGTTCCAGTTACGTCAGTAGCTCGGGAATATGACGGCAACGGTATGTCGATTGCATTTCTTTTCAAGCTCTCCAAAGTTTCAGTAATCTTTTCGTCAACTTTTCCAATCAATTCCTGTAGATTTTCCAAAGATGGATGATCCGCCGGAATGCATAACAACTAAAAATTAAAAAAAAAAAAAATTCAATATAAAGTACAAAATAGCACAAACTATCCTAACCAAACAATTCGTGGAACGAACCGTCTCAGATTCATTAATCACATTCATATAAGGAAGTGACTAACGTTGTCTATAAAGCAAAAAGAAGAGATTTGGGGTAGGAAAAAAATAAAAAAACGTCAACAATCGCCATAAATGAGCTTCAACAGAATCACAGAAACACGAAAAATATATTTACTTCAGGTCCACCGCCGTATATTGATTGAAAAAATAACCAAGCTTCACGAGGTAATTGCACATACTGCGAAGCCCGTAAATGTAGTTTTGTATCACACGTATTATTTGAAACCAAAATGATGTTATTGTCAATAGATCCTGGTGGTTCTGAAATGCAATTGAAATGTTAAAATTTAGAAGAAAACATTTCAAGAAATATAATTACTAGTAATTTTGAAGTAAGCATGCCAGTAACCTTCGATTTGAAGCGAAAAAAGATAATAGTAGTGCAAAAACACAGTATTTTTAACTCATTTTATAACATTTCTAAAAACTTAGTAATCAATTTAGAAATATTTTTGTAAATATCGTTAGGGCCAATATGCAACATCGACTTGCAAAACTGAAATTCAATCAAACTTGCAGCAACTGCAAAAAAGCATGGCTATTGGAAGTTCGATTTTTATGCTTCTATTTTTTCATACCGAAATAAAATTTTAAATGCATTATTTGGAAATTTATAATTACCAAATTCATTTTCTTCAACAAATGCCTTCCATTTGTCAATCCAAGCTTTCGCGATAACATTCGGTGGCATATAATAACCATAAGTAAGCGCCGGAATATCATTTTTTAATCGTTTGAGCTGCCTTTCCAATATTAAGAATGATTCAAGTTCAATTTCACGTTTATGCTTCATCATTTGAAATTCATTTTGACAGGGCAAGCAATAGTGCAACTCGGAACTTGCAGGTCCACCACCAAATCTAAATTTTAAGCAGTCGTCATCATACAGAATGACACAAAGTTAAATAAATCATGCAAAATGGAAGCAGAATAAATTTTAACATCAACATTAAATAATAGGACTAAAATGTAAGAATTTCATTTTTTAAAAATTGCACTACTTTTTTAAAAAGTACTTCTAATACAAGATCGAATTATACAGTAGAATCAAAGACTCCCATGTGTCTTGCAAGTACTAAACAGCAAAATTATACTTAAACATTTTAATTCATTTAAATGATATTTGACATTGCTAATAGAACTTTATAATATTTTTAAACATACTTTTTATAAAGAAAATCCCATGTTGAACTACTGATCGTTGCATAGTAATCAGTAAGATATGCTGCTCTACGTGGAAGGATTTGTGAGTGCTGACAAAGGAAATCATGATTTGTAATAGGTCCAGGATTTGAAAAGGTTGAAAAACGATGCAACCATTCTCGAGAAATGTAGTGGTGTAATGGGACCTTCACATGAAAAAAGTAGTGCTTGATTGTGAAATTTAAATAATAAAAAAAATAAAGCAATTCGCTACTTGGCCTAACTTCGCTTTATACTTCAAAATGTTTTAAATTCACTTGATTTTAATCACGTATGTCAAACACTTATTCCTACTTCTCTGGATAAATTGCTTAATGCATACAGTAATAGAAGATGATAATCCTGAACATGCCCTACTAATAATTTGAAAGAAAAAAGAGACATGAATTATTTCAGTCCAACCTTTGTTTTATCGCTTTCCTCAAGCATCTGCCTCACACGAATTCGAATATCATCCATTTTCTGCGATGATTGCCTCTGATAAAATAATACATATGCTTCTTTACTCAAGACATCAGCGATTTCCAAGCGAGTTACCACGGTATCATCAAATTCATACCAATTATCATCAGTCTCATTTTTGCAATAAGCAACATAATGCCCACCTTCAAATAAAATGAAACTTAATTCAGCATCTTAAATACAAAATAATAAAGAAAGCTTAAAATACTTCATCACTGAATTCCGCAGTCTTAAGAATTCAGCTTCCACATGTGCTCTCAGATTAGATGACTTCTTCAACCACAGCAATATCAATCCAATATTAATGAGACAACACTTGCTTAAATCAATTATTTCACTAATGACTCACTTTCTGCATTTGCACCATAATGTGTGATGAATGCAACTAAATCGTACAGCACTGGCTCTTTATTTTTATCGAAATTGGCAATGAATGGTGTCAAATCCAGATCATGTATAGGAAATGTAACTTTGTTCCGTATCTGCAAGTTTTTTTTGAAAACTCACAAAATTATGATATATAAGAATACTTAAAAATTAAAAAATTCAAAAGGAAAAAAGAAGACAAACTTTGACTGAATACGACAGTTCATGCCGAAACCGCTTTAAATGTATGCACAAAATTTCTGGCGGATTGATAATTTTGCAAATTTTGATACCGTTTCGCAATCTGAAAATATAGAGATTCAATTTTTGAATGACGCAATATTAAATGCATTAGTCGTTCAGTTCTGAAAATCTCTTTTGAAGCTATTAAGAACAACTTGTAAAAAAAATCGCAAGCTACTGTTAATCAAAAGGTAATTTTTCCACCTGACTGCGCGACAACTAATCAAATTTCATCGTAAATGAACTTTTCAAACAGATTTTATGACCAAAGTTCAATAATACTGAAAAATTATTTCGTCAAAAAATCTCCATACTTAGTACATTTTTCGCAAGAATACATATTTTCACCGCAAAGATCATCAGGCATAAAGAACGCTGTAAGTGCGTCATTTAGAGAAACCACATCCCCAAAGAGATAATTATATAGTGAACGAAACAAGCCTCCTCCAAGCCACCATGGCCATCGCCAAAAGCTACTCCCACTGTCATAATCTTCGTCCTGTAAATATATATGTATGGAAAAACGAAAAAAAGAACAAAAAATAAGAAATAAATATCAGCAGAATAGCACTGAACCCAAGTATATCCGCAAATTATAATATAAATCTAAGAAGATTACTTGGTCATTCTTGCTTACTTCGTCCTCCTTGTTTAGATTCATTGAACATGATGCAATGTGCTCAAGTTGTTCTCTTGTTGGAATACTCAAGGATAAATCCTTCAATGACCAAAGAGAAAGATACAAATTGTAAAAAAGAAAGATTAAAAGATGGAATTACTGAATTTGAAAAGTTGTAAAAATTCTTGATCATAAATTATGCCATCTTAGAAGAAATCAAACTAACCTGGAAAGTCTCACAAGTTTCTGAAAGATGATGACACGTAAGACATTTCACAATACTACTTAAACGCCCATCAAAGACTTCTGTTATTAAACTTCGGTAATGAATAGGTGATCTGGATTGCCTGCTACCTAAAAGATATTTAAATTTGTACAAAGATTTGCGTAAACAAAGCCAATCAAAAAAAAAAAAAAAAACTTATCAGTGTAAGATCTTCAATTATACAGACAAAGTCATTCGGCAAATTTAAATTACATGTACGCAATGTAATCCACAAAGTTCATGAATGCAGTAGAATTACTGTAATGTAAAAAGCAATGAAATTCGATTACGCTGATCCGTTTCTCCTGATTCCTGTTGATTAACAGAATGATTTGGAATCTGTGGTAGTTGATCATTGCTTATGGATTCCAAATGTTTATTTGCTTTCGAAGTTGCAGACATCTCCTGGAATAATCCAATATTCGGAGAAATTTTTTCGAAAGATTCTGAGAGAACGAAAAATAAAAATATCACACAAATATTTTCTTCGTCAAGTTCACTAACTCCATCAGAGCTCCAGCCACTATCAGCAGTTTCATACTGTTCATCATCATCAGACGAGCAACTGCTGGAACGTGACGGAACATATCTGCTCCGTATGAAACCAAAGATGCTTTCTTCTTTCGTCCGCATATTACAGCTACGTGTACTGTGACGATATTCCCACTATAAAACATGAATTACTGTGAATATTCAGAAATAAGAAGAAACTGGGTATATGTAAAAGTAAAAATAACGGAAAACAGACTTGAACTTACAGCAAAAACAGGTTGACGTAATTCACGATGCAAAATATCTAGAAGGCATCTGATAAATTCTTGAGCATCCTGCTGCGTCAAACCACAAAACTGTGGGCAATAATGGCGAAATTGCTACAAGAAACTCATGAAATTATAACTTTCTTTTTCAAAAGTCACATGTTTCACATAAATCATAAAAGTAATTCTTTAAAAGCAGAACATACAGTAAGAAAAAGTTGTGGATTAATGTAACCAGTTCGTTCCTCAGACCAAAGTGCCTGAAGTAAACAACGAAATGAGCGCGAAACAGGCGGTTCGCCATTATTAACTAATATCTTTGAAGCAAAAGAAGCAAGAGAATCAAGTGAACGAAAGAAGTCGGAAAAAGGAGAACAATTCGAGAGTGCTTGAATAGCTGCATTCATGTAGCACGTGTTACCCAAATTTGTTAGTCCTGTCAAACCTGCAAGTTTTCCAAAATATAAACAACACTATCAATTTATTAGTGTTCGTTTACAATCTAATTTCCTACTTTTCCATGATTTTATAAAACTTTTTAAATATAAAAAAAGAATTCCATTATTTTCTCAACTTTAAACCAATACTTTACGAAATAATTATTTAAAGTAGAGATGCTTGGAAAGAAATATCAGTAAAAAGTAGTTTTTCGATGTATTCTGTGATAATTACATTATGTTAAATAAGTAATACACAATTTAACAGCAAACCACGAGGATAGATTTTACTATCATCCATCCCAATATCCATCACTTCTGGCAACCAAATATCGCTGTGAGAATTGAATCCACGTCCGACTGTTGCGTTTATTGGCCGAAACTATTGAAATCAAAAATCATGTTTTGGAAAATTAGAAAAGAAAATTAAAGAAAAAAAAACTAAGTTTTTCTGGAAAAAAAGACAAAGTAAATGCATTAATCCCCGCGACAAAGAATCTAAAAAAAAAGAAAAAAAATTAATATTTCAGGCACTAATGATTTGATTTACATGTTATCAAAATGAAGCTGCAGCAGATGTAGCTAATACTTCATTTAGTGCAGTTTATTTTGCATAGATAATCTTACAGACTTCACTAATGTCTAAATTATTAGAACCGATAGAACAGCTTAAACTTTTCATCGAGAAACTTTTCGATTAAAACAAAAACAATACTCGAATTTGAGTTTTCCTTTTGTTAGAACTTTCATTGATGATAAAAGGCATTGTAGACAAAACTGGTTCATTGCCGACAAGCATATTTGCATCTTCTTCATTTCCAGTTCCTGAGTACTGCAACTTTATCATTATATGTATGAAAAATATACCATATAATAGAAAGCTTAGGATTGATATAATCTTTTAAAATAATCAACGAAAAATGATTTCACACCAAGACCTTATCTATTGCCGCATTCGTAATTGATAATTTAATATAGCTGTGTAGACCCGAAGTCCTTTTAAATGTATCCAGAATTTATAAAATTACTGGATCATTCGAAATCAAACTAAGTCATTTTAAAGCAACTGCTATCAAATTTGTTGTGATATAAATGATAATATTAGAGAAAAAATTCGTTAAGCTCTTCAAACGCTACCTGAACAAGCATATTATGTTTGAAAGAAAATAGCTTCAAAGAACAAGCTAAATAATGAATTATCCGAAACAAATAAACGAATTTTTTAAATGATCAAATTGAATAACTTGCGATAATTCTATGCAATGTTGAGATCCTTTATTTCAACGGCTAAGGATTACTAGTTCTACGACAACTTTGCGAAATCTTGATCATTATTATAATCAAGTCGACAAATCTTTCGGCTTAGATCACTGATCAGTCTCACTTATCTAAACTGATGAAGACGCTTACCATATTTTGTTGTGATTTCGAAATTACATAATTTGAGACATCTGCTCCCTCAGTTTTGCAACGTGAAGGAGTTACTCTGGTCATGCTTTGTATCCTTTTCTTTGTTCCATATTTTTTCATATTTTTCTTCATTCTTTTCCTCGTCATTATATCTAATAATAGTCAGAATTCGTCTTATCACATATGTCCAACAAAATATCCACAGTTACTGTTACCTTTAAACAGTGACATCTCAAAATCGATTTTTCTTTTTAAATTAGCATCATTGTAACGATAGCATTATATACTTCAATTTCAAGCACATCCTTCCGTCACATGTTAACCTCATCTGCACAATTAGCAAGCAATTGTTTGAAGGCTATATACATACATACATATAAACATACACTCGCATATATATATATATATATATGTCTACATATACACATCACATATATTTGTTACCAATAAAATTGACTTTTGGAAAAACAGAACTCAATAAGTTGACAAAAAAAGTTCAACTTAACAAAATAACTTGACAAGTTCGAGTTGACAAAAAAAGTTTAATTTGCAAAATTGGATATTATAAAATTTGCTAATACTTAATATTAAGATTTGCAAAATATTTAAATAAAACAAGTTAGTCTATGACATCTAAACATGTATAAAATAAAATCTAATTCAGCCTTCAAAGAGCAATATTTAATTATGTTAAATAAGAAAAAAAAGAGAAAAAATAGAAAAAAGAAAAGACAAATGAACCATACGATAAATATGAATATACATCTTATACATAACTCAAACTTATCCTAGAAATACCTGGAGTCAAAGACTGACTTGCTTCATTTAAATAAACCTGAAATATGACCTGAAAAAAAGATATAATTCTGCTCGTACCGCATTATATTCTTCTCGGTATTTAAATTTCCAGTACTTCTCAATTTCAGGTCATAAAACAACCTCCCAACCATAACTAAACCTTTCGGCTGATACCCAAAAGCACAACCCTGAAAATGCCTTTACCGCAATATCCAGCTGCAACAGTCGACAGTTCCAATTATGCCAATTGTGGCGCGTATATTTGAATCTTATGGCTGAATAAATGTTTGGCGGTTGTTGGTAGGTTTAATTCCTTGGCTGGCCTGGCGTTGAATTCCCATTAGTCGTTGTCATAGTCAGATTCTCCATAGCCAAAAATCACTGGTCTAAAAGTGGCGCAGTGTCAAAGCACTTTGTCGCTATCGCAAGGCGAAAGTAAAAAGATTCGACTCTAACATATAGGATAGCAAACTTTTGTTAGTGAAAAATCTGATTGTACTAATTACAACATGAACATCTCAGGATATTTTTCAGAAGGTTTTTCTTTTATCAACTTTCTTCTGACCATTTGAAATTGCGAAGAATCTGAAGCCATTAGGGTGGGATGGGTTGAGAAACAATCGATAATTGATGTCCGATGTGTAAGCTTAGAATAAAAGCCGGAAAAGAAAGAGAAAGAGTTATTGATATATCAGGTATGGAACGACTCCACCATTCTTTGTCATAAAAAAAAGAAAAAAGAAAGCAAAAAATTGCAAAATAAATGATAATAAGAAAAAGTTCTTGGAACATTTCTTTTTCTTCACCATTTCTTATATTCCGCTCATCTCATCTATTTCACCTTCTTGTTGATCTCTCGTTCTACATTTCACTCGCTCTTAAAACAATTTACTCATTCCAAAATTGTGCTAATCCTTCGGAATATTTGAAATTTGAAAAAATAAAATTTGAAATTTCCGAATTTCTGCTTTAATTTAGTTGACGATTTCACTTGAATGGAAGAAAAATCTAAACTGTTTGAAGCATTGGACGATGTGAGCAGCATTTTTTCCGATATAAATGATGAATGGACCACTGCATGGTAAGCATTCTCCTGAGGTATGCTAGACAATCCGGTTGATGAAAAAATGCTATGTTCGGGTACTCATCCGGAACTCTTTTGCAATATTATCATAGATACCATTAAGAAAATCTGGATAATGATCATTCCCAATTTTTATTTGATCAAAACATTCATTTTTCAGCTTTGAAGATAATTTTTCGGACTTTGGCAGCTTTGCACATGCAGTACAATTCTCAATTCTTCAAGCTTTCGATTATTTACAGCATCTTTCAGAGTGTGAGTAGTTTTTAATCAGTTCGGAAAATTAATTCCTATATTTTGAACTTTTTTTTAGTGTGTTTCCGGTTATTATTTTATGCTGAGAAAGCAAATTCGTCAACCGAAATATGGCACGAAATGACTGGAAGAAATTTTGATGCAAAAAAATTATGCGTTTTTGCATGGTATTTAATTGAACGAGGGCAACAGTCTGATGTGTAAGCATTTGTTTCTAATAATCTCTTAGTTACAGGTTTTCCCTTTCAGCGGTATGATAGAATAGAAAGATTTGTTTCAAAAAATAGATTATTATATATTAAAATTAAGTTGTTTTATCATTGAAATGCTCCATTTAGGATTGATGTATTAGGTCAGTTTCGAAGCTCCCATTAGCAGTTTACATTTAAATTCAATTCTTACAAAAGTTATAGTTAGAATTAAATGGAATTTCTTTACGAAATAATCAGTGACCATTTTATATTGCCTTACTCTATCTATATTCGAAGTAATCTGTATTTCAGTTATCTTTTATCCCTTTTATTTATTATAAGGCATATTATAATGATATTATGCGGCGAAATTACATAGTATATATTTGTTGCTGACTTCCGTCCACTTTTCCAAAGCCAAATTTTTACTCTCATATATATCAAAATCAGTAGCAGTGACAGCTTGGTCTTAAACATCTTTTATATGAAAGGAATGTACAGTTGTCTCTTCCATGCGAGAATTTCTATCAGCTCAGAGTAATTCTAAAATCTCTGTCCATTGAAGTACAATTTCTGCATCAAATTCAATTGGTTTCAGTGGCTTTGATGATCAAAAAGTCGGACTAATTGGTTCTCGAATTTATATCTCATTATGTTGTTTAAGTGGAGCACAGGCTTTTAATATCTTCAATGATTATCTCTTCCAAGTGATTTTTTTTTCAGTTTTTTATTAAATTGGCTGTAAATTTCGCATAATGGAAATGGAAATTAGTAATTTTTATTACTTGCAGAGAGCTTTGGAGGAATTACGGTTAATTCGCAGATTACTTAGTAACGATCAGCTTTCGACAACTTACAATCGTATAGAAATAAGTGGTAATACCAAGAGTAAAAATAAGAAAGCATTTAAAAATAATTCAAGAGTGAAACAGACAGGTTCCTTTTTTTTTCATATTAAAAAAGAATATCATTTTTCTAAATATATAATTTTTTCGGCATAATCTTTATGAAAATATAAATCATTGAAAGAGAAAACGTGATATAAAGCAATGTGATTTATTGAAGTAAATTAGCGAAAAACTGTTATATTTTCTGTTTGTCAGGTTTTAATAATACTGTATTTTTGCAGATTTCGAGCAACTTACTTTGGAGGACGCAACAGAATTAAGATATATGCTATGTGACGTTCTGGATTCATTATTTGTCTTCTTAAACAGAGGTTTACGCACATCAGCTCTTGATTAATTTCTGTTTTATATGCTGACAATCATGATTTGATCACTCCATTATCTGCATTTATTATTTTGAAACTCTCCAATATTTCAGGCTTAATTTCATCAAATCGGCAGTCTTTAATATCACTGGCAATTTTTTTACAACAGCTTATGCAACTTGATTTTTCCGAAAAAACATCCGTTTTAGCATGTAAACGAATATCAGATTTTCAGGTTTGTTCCTTAGAACCTCTCAGAATTTAGTAATTTTTTTTTTGCACACTGAAAATTCTGTAACTTGTTACATTTAAATGAAAATTCAGTGGTTCAAATATTGAAAGGTTGCATATTGTTTATTATTTTATAAAATCGAAAAAAATATTTTCAGAGATTGAAAGCTTTTTCTGATCGGTCGTTCGCTTTGATGCATCGCTTTCTGGAAAATCGACATGCTGTCTCTGGCGTTGTATATGGAAGAATTGTGATGCCGCGTCTATTATTCTGGACACTTGAAAATACCGTATTTCCAACGAATGCTCATCCACCAAAATTAATGAGTACTTACAAGGAAGCGATGCTGAATTTCATTAGAATAAGAACACAAGTGAGACAATAATTAAATGTTATGATAAATTTCAGTTTTGTAATTTACAAAGATTTTGAATACAATTTAATTTCATAGTTTTATTTTTTACTTTGAAATTATGGAGAATTTAAACTTACATTACGCTTTCGTAAAAAAGAAATCCAGTCATTTTAAAGGAAAACAACTTAAATTGATGTTTTAGAAAGGTCCCGAAGAAGAAATATTCACTGTTTTATTGTTGCTTCAAAATGTATGTTTTCGTTGTCCAGATCGCAGTGATTATCGTGCAAAAGTCGCAGGTTCTGTTGTTGAAGTCCTTGCCTACCTATCTCCCAAATATATTCGAGTAATTTTTAATGACATTTAAAAAATGATTTCTAAATTTTCATTTATGTGAATCGTAAAATGTACTTGCTTTGTATTTATAGGATTTTGCCGCTTTCTTACTGCTAACTGGCGCTAATTCCAAAGTTGCAGTGCGTGGTTTTTCTGTTGAAATTGCAGTTCCATTTATAAAACAATATGGTATATTCCCTGCTTCGAATCTTGCAGATTTTTCGAAATAACTTGGACTTCTTACTTAATTCTATTTTGAAAGATTAGTTCATTTAAAATTTTTTACAAATGTAATTCATACTGCATTGTCAGATAAAGCAATGTAGCATGAAATACATCTGTAAAAATGCAGTTTCTGACTTAAGAGATAATTTCAGGTCATATCCTTGAAGTCAGTCATGAACAAGAAAATATAATTTCAACAAATGCGATTAAAGAAGAAATTTGTGACTACGAACAAATGGATGAAAATGTAATTTTTAAATATTCTATTTCTTCGTTGCGATAAATTGACCGTATTGTAACAGCTTTTTTTCACTTCAGACTAACAAAATAACAAATATCACCATGTCTCATTTTCTTTTTTCTTGCGGAATGTCTATTTTGTTAGACATAATCTCGTTTTTGAAAAATGACATGTTCGAGTCAAATTACATCTTTTGTCGAATCATAAGTTCCAAAGTTTATTCTTAGGATGTATCCAGTGGCGAAGAAGTATCGATGGAAGTAGACAAAACTAATAAAGACGGTATCATAATTTCATTCCTCTACTTGCGATAAATGTAAACTGCGATTAGAAATATTTTGGGTAATTTTTTACATATTCCAGATGATGATAATAGGCAACGAATCGGGATGAAAGCAAAGAAAAAAAAAGTGATAAGGTTCGAATTTTTTTGAACTATTTAAATGAATAAGAAATCTAATTAATTCTATATTTCTTGCCATTAAACTTGAAAAATATATCTCTATATGAGTTATTTTGAAATTATAATGCATGTCAGATATGGTTATGAACTTTTCAGAAATATTTCATAATTATCATTCTGTGAGATCTTATTTAAGTAATATATAGGCTGTAGCAATCTGAATTATTATGTTTTGATGAGCTTAAACCCAATTTATGTAAGATTATTAAGTTTCAAAAATTTATTCTGCCATGCTTTGGTTTTACTCTGTTAATACTACTTTTTTGATCCTCATCACATTGTAGTTGTGATGAGAATCAAAAAGGGAATGAAGAAAACGACTTACTCGAAAAACAGTAATTTTAAAATTATCATATAATCGTGAAATAACTCGGCAAATCTCAAATAACTTCATTCGGCAGCTGGAGACTGTTCGGTAACGTCGAAATTGCATATGAATGTTAACAGATTTGTTAATGAGATATTAAACGAAAATAGTGATTTACAGTAACAATCTGACAAAGAAAATCGATCTTCATCATGCAGTTTTGGTTTTTTTACTAAGAAGTTGTAATGACAAATCTCCAATGGTACGAACTCGAGCTTTGATGCAAGTTGCAATGTTGCTTAGTGATGAAAGTATGCGCAGCAAACTTTTGAATTTATCAAAAACTTCAGTAAGTTTAATGCGAATGCCCGCATCGTATCTTTTTAGATTGGTCTGTTTTATTTGTTATCGCTTTATTCATTAATGAGTTAATCATTTTAGTTAAAGTATTCATCTTATAATATTACCTTGCTCTGAAACTCTTGAAAAACCAAATTATTTTGTAGGTGTGTGCTTACGACAGTGAAGATGAGAATGCTAAAAAGCATCAGAATGGTCCTATACTTTTAAGGATTATTGCTACTCGATGTTTGGATGCAAGAGTACTGATACAGTATTTTTTAAATTTATGGTTCCGGTATTTCTTCTCTCCAAAAATTAAAAAAGAATACCACATGTCAACTTTCTTGTAAATTAGAAGAATATTTTGAGGTATCCACTCGCAAGGCAGCGATAGTTGCTCTCGAATCACTTTTTTCAAGTCTTTCCGAATCACAACGAACCGAATTTTTACCACTTTTCCAGGTAACATTATTTTTTAAACAGATAGTGCTAATAGAGCCAGAAGACTCAAATACGGAATAGTGTTCATATTTTATTGTATTGTACATAAAAATTTTTGTGCATACTGTTTCCAGCAGCATTGTCGAGATCTCTCTGTTTTGGTAAGGAAACAAGCTGCGGAATCTTTAAGCCGTTTACTTTTATTATTGGGTACAAGTAACAACATGCTTGATAAAGTTTGGCTTACATCAGTTCTGCCTTTGATTAATGATCGTGAACAATCGGTTGTGCAACTAGCATCCAAATTAGTTCTGGTAAGTTTTGGTTTTAAATCTATTCTGATTTCAATAGATCCGAATTCACTGTTAAAATTGCTAAAGTCCCACAACTTTTTATTTAAATTTCTTTTATTTAGAAAATCTTGTGTCTTGTTTATAATTTGATTAAATAAGGAAACACTGTAGGGAACACTTATTTTACCTGCTCTGGAAAATGCAACACCTGTTGTTTGGCGTATTTTGGAGGCAGTGGAACAAGAAGTAAATCACAGGTCTGAGTTTTTGTCTTTGTTAAATTTCCTTTCTGATGATTTATTCGCTCAAGTCTATACTGGTCGAAAAAGTAGGGAAGAAAAAAAGAAACTAAAATAGTGTCAAGTTTTTTTATAATATATTATTCCTTAATTCATAGTTATTATAATCTATATCCATATGTTTTTCGAGTTTTTTATGAACTGAATTACAGACGCCTATTATTACGTTCTTTGCTTCACCAGGCGAAGGAAGGAGAGTTGACGGAACATATCGTTGAGAAGCTGCTAAAGAAATGTGACAATTTGGAAAACGTGAATATTATTTGGATGTTACTGAACTTTTTAAGCAGTGTATTCAAGGTACACGTTTCAATTTTGTGTCTTCTTCGAACTTTTTCTATATTTGTAACTTGAGTTTTTTTATGGCGAGAACTGAGTGGCAAATGTTTTATTTTACGGCAGGATTTTGGAAATTAATGCATTTAGAAATAGCAACTCTTACAACATATTACTCCTAAATTTGTTTTAGGTTGATGTGTCTCCAGCGATTCGTTTCTGGTATACATTGAATGAAAGTGATGGAAATAATTTAGTTGGTTACGTAGCCGAAGTTATTGCGCGCTGTGCTGACGATATAAATGAAACAAGTCGAAACCAGCTAATTGAAAATTTTAGTACAAAGCTAATTGAATTTAGGTATAACTGATAAAGTTATTTGAAGTTGACTGGAATTTATGTTGCCAATATTATGGAAATCTGTTTGTAGTTTTCAAACCTCAAAAATTTGGAATTTTAAATTTTAGCGTCAACGAGGGTCACATCAGTCATGTCTATTATGCATTTGCTCGTTTATGTAATGGTATTGGCGATGATGGTAAAGGTACGAAGCAGATGCTTGAATTTAATTGCATTTTGATGGATAAATCACTTAAAATTTTACACAACATCATTTTTCGTCCGAACGATGCCTCTGATGAAATTCCACTTTCCCAGGAAAAGTAAGTAATTTAAAATGAGTGAGATAAATGAAAAAGTTTTTTTTTTTTGATTCGAATAGACACAATTTCACCTTTTTTTTTTTTTTTTTTTTTTTGTTTTATTTTTAATTGATTTCACGAACAGAAATTCATTTCAAGCGAGAAAATAGCAGAACTTCTTGTACGAATTATAAATTCACTGGGCGAAGCAATCCAATATAGTCCGATTTTACTGAGCAAAAATCCGAAAATATTTGATATCATGCAGTTAATAATGGCTTCTGATGTGATACAGCAACAATTGATTCAAACAGGTTTGTAGAACTTCGAAATTTCTTCAGTAATTTCAGCTAATTTTTAATCCTTTTTTGAGCTTATTGATAAATGTAGAACGCATTGCTTGGAAATTTGAGACTCGTCGAAGATTCATGTGAAGTAATTCAGCAAGATACTGTCAGAGAATACAAACCACTTTCTGTTTTACTGTATAATAATTTTGATATGTTATGTGAAAAAAGCTCTGGACCAGAAGATATGTATTTATAAAAACCGTAAGATTTATGTTTTTGACTTTTGCAGTTATAGGCACTTTATACAATACATCGCCAGCAGTACCTTCAGCTCGTCCATTAGCCGCCGTCGACTGTCCTGATATGGAAGTAAACTTTCTCTTCATGTTTTATTTTGTGAACGGACAACCTCATAAATGGATCACAACGATTTCACAGTTGGCACAATAGTTGTTTTGATGAGATGCAGAAAAGTTAGGAGAGAGAAGAATGGATGAGAAAGCAAAAAAAAAAAAGAATTGAGGAAGGCAGAGCATGGTCAAGTTAGCGAATCTCATGCTAAAACTTAGCTGTTGTTGCATTCAATTTTTATGGTGAAATTTCAAATCAATTTAAGGAAGAATCACAACAAGCTGGTATACAACAAAATTCGGATTGTAATACTCCTAAGCACTGTGCTTCTACAACTGGCTTTCTCCAAAACTCTAAATCTTCTAGTCAGTCTAATAATAACGTGGAAGGTAGTCAGAAAGAACCTGCATTGGTAAATCAAGAATGTAAAACATCGCAACCAACCAGTCACGGATTAGGTCCTACATTCTTGGGTCAACATACTGTCAACATGGAAGTATTAAGTCCAGCCGTAAGAGCACAGGCAGTTTTGGCCATTGGTAAAATATGTCTCCAGGTATGTTCAATTGTTATCGACAAAAAGTATTACTTTTCATATTACTTATTGATGTATTCCATGATATTTATTTTCAGGACGAAAAACTTGCAAAAAAATGCGTTCCGGTACTATCACGGCAGCTTCTAGTAAATAGCAATCACTTGGTTCGAAGTAATATTGTTGGTGTAATTTGCGATCTCTGCAAGAGGTTTTTTCAAATTTCACGCACTGTTAGAGTATTATGCATTTTAAAACCATCAAGTCTAGAAATTTTTACTTCTTGTTTGCTGACCACAAGTACATAGATCTTTTTTTCGAATTCAATTATTTACTTATTATTCAGGTATACGCTGTTAGTTGATCGTCACAGTGCTATCTTAGCTTCTTGTCTGAAAGATCCTTCTACGTTGGTGCGAAAACAAACACTTATGTTATTGACACACCTCATCAAAGAACAGTTTGTACGTTGGGCAGGGCAGGTAATATATATTAATTGTTCCTTTTTAGAAAACTAAAAATTCTTTAATATTACTATGCTTTCAGATTATGTACAGATTTGTGTCAACAATTTTGGATGAGAATAAGGAGGTTCGCGAATATGCAGAAATGTGTTTAGTAAGTGATTCAAATAAAAGAAGACTCATCAGTTGTTTCACAATTTATATAATTTATGGTGCTTTATTTTAGGTCGATGTACTACTTATACAATTCCCGAACATGTTTGTAAATCATTTTTTGGAGTGCGTTTTTTATTTTAATTCAGTTACACACGGTTTATGGTTGGCAACAAGTAATGGTAAGGTTTTGCATAATAAATTCAAGTCAGTACAAACTTATCAGTGGTTTTCTTTTTCTTTTTTTTTTTCCTTTTTTTTTTCATCTTTAGCCATGGAAGAAGATGCGGAGGAAAGACAAAACTTGAAATGTTCTTTATCAGGCTTTCGATTAAAGAATGCGCGAATGAGACTTTATCGATTTATGGTTGGTCTGCATATTTTCATTTTGAAATTCTTGATTTTCTGAATCATATTTACTGAGTTCGGTTTAAATAAATTTCAAATGTTACATAGATATTACTGTTAGCATTAATAACAGTCCTAATTCTAGTATTCTAGTATAAATGGTACAAAAGCATTGGAAAACAGGAGACTCCTCTATCAGTATTCCTGTTTAGATAAAAACATTTAATGATGAGAACAAATTTACAATTGGGATGCGTATTGGTCAGGAAGTCTACTCGGCCGTAGTAGATGGTGTGCTCGATATTCGCGATCGTCGAGTTAAAGCTTTGCTTGAAGATTGTTACGAAGTATGACTTGTTTATTAATAGGTCATCCAAAACACATTTTTTTATTTTTTAAACTATTGTGTTTATACAGGATGTCTTGCCTCGGTGTAATTATTGTGCTATATGTTGTTTTAATGACAGATAATGTGTTGTTCGGAAATAAAATTATCCATGGCTTTGGGAAGAAGATCGCCAAATGAAGCGGATGATGATGATGATGATGATGAACCGCCATCAAATGTTCAGGTGCTATCTTCATAAATTCTTTATCCTCTGTATTTTTTTGCTCTATTATTAGAGAAGCAAAAAAAGAACCTCTGCTGTGAACGAAAAAAAAGCTCTTCTAGAATTTGAATTAAGAAATTAAAATATTAAAATTGAATTTTAGGAAGCAGCAAGAAAGGTTGTAACACAAGCATTCCGCAAAGGTATCATCGATGCTATTTTGCCTCACGTAATACAGCTGAAATATTATCTGCAAGAGAAGCGCTTACCTGAGCTCGAATTTGGAATCATTAGAGTTTTGAGGTGATCATCAAACTCTAGAGTTGATTTTACTTGTTTTTAGTAATTTTCAAGCAGATTTAATATCAGATTTGAATACAGAATTTACTATTTTATAGGAAATCTTTTTTAGGGAACTATGTAAGGATCATCGCGAACAATTAGATGAATTTTTGGCAAGTGATAAACAATTGAAAGCTGAAATAAAATTTGACCTCGAGAAACTTGAGGTATATATCTTATGATTTTTTGGGTTTCTCTTTTTTCGAAAGATCAATGAATTAATGACTAATTTGTTGATTTAGATAATGTAAAACTGTAAGGAAACTAATATATTATATGGGTATGGAAAACCTGTCATAATGTAGAATTGATAGCGCTGAATAAGCCAAAGGCAGGCTTACAAATCTCAGTTATCTCATGTAAATTAAAAGATTATATAGCATATTGCCGCACACGTTGATTAGACGCTAAATTATAAATTTTCAATTTTTTCTTTACTTTTGTTAATTTGATTAAGGGTCAAATTTGCAGTGAAATTCACAGTTGTATTGATAAAGTTGTATCATATTTAAGGAAAAAGAAAAAAGGATAAAAGTTTCGAACAACAATGATGGGATAAGGAAAGCATCTTTTTTGAAAAACAAAACAAGAGTTTCATTTGCTGCTGATAGCTTGGTATCTTCACCACGTCCAGAATCAGAAATTCCAAAGCAAAGGTATGAAGTAGGAATGAATGCACAGATTGAAATGCAAAATGAACGAAATGACAGAGGTAATTTCAGTAATTTATTTTCTATTTTCAGCAGTATGTGTATATTGTTTTTACTTATATTTATAAAGTTTTAAAGATTGGAAACTGGAAAAAACTTGTCCGTTTTATTGGCACCACATTTAGGTGACGTCCCGCGAGCTGATTCCATTGATAGAAATGATCAAAAATTGACGAAATTTGTCGAAGGACAAACGGAAACGGTTGATAACAAGGATGAGAACGTCGAAAATGTTGTGCGTTTCCATTTTATTCACTAAGTGAAAAATAAGTGGATCAGGTATAGAAAAATCAGGATAAGTTATATATGTTTTTAGTTTATTTGAAGTTTTCAGAAAACACTTTTTGCATGCAATCCTAAACTTTTCTGAGGATTCCAGAATGTTGTTGAATGATTACTGTAATTAAGTACTTAATTTTCCATATCTTATGATTTTAATTTTTGCATATCTGGTTTTTTTTACAGCAACCTTTGACAAGTGTAGGAGAAAATTTTATTACTGCGGTAGCCAAAAAACGAAGTCAAAAAATACGGTTTCAACAGTCAAATGAAGAGAGCGAGTTACCAGTGCGAGCGATTTCCACACCGGAACACAACGTTGCCGAGGTTTCTTTTCCATTTTTTTTTTTTTTTTTTTAAATTTTTTATTACTAGTTAACTATCAGAGACATCCATTATATTTTCAGCTCACTTTTGGTCTGGGGGATGAAATGTCAGCAATTGAAAGTACGCCAACAAGGAAAAGTTAGTCTACTATTGTCAGCAATTATTTTATCAAAATTCAAATTTGGTAATCTTTGTCTTGAATAGATAAAAGACCTGGTTACCTTTCTGAAACTAAAGAAATATATCTATTAAGGGTCAAAACGACAAGCCCGACAACCTTATGTGCCGCCAATTAAAGAAGCTGATAACGAGAATGAATAAAAGTTGGAGGTTAAATGCTCTAAGTTGGTAGGTAGAAAAAGTTACTTTTTATAAGATCAGATTACCAAATCGTGGCTTGTCCATTCATCCATTGCAGATAATCCTCAGTATCATCATCTTTGTCTATTAAAATGTTTCTGGATGGTTGATCATTATTGTTTAACGGACTGTTCGTATTTTGCTTTGTCCCCATACCCTAAAATCATTAATCCTTGGTATTTTAATTTTTTCGAGATTTTTGTTTACTTAAGTAAGGAAATAATTGGAAATACCTCGCTAAATGGTTTGATGCCAGAAATATTGGTGGAACTGCCATTATCTAGAAGATAGTATACCATTATGGAGACGATTTATTCCTTTTAAAAAATGTTTGTAATATTGACTTTTCCTATATCTGCTTAACAAATACGAAATTAATAATGATAGCATTCTTATCTCCAGCATGAATGTCTAAATTGTTGGTATTTTTAAGAGATAAAGATATTTCAACAAAAAGTTCTAGATTTTTCAATTTAAAGATGTAAGTTTTTACTGTTGTGAGGAGAAGTAAAAAGATCTTCATCAGTCGTGATTGATGAAATTTCGGCTGGTAACATGTTTGTACGTGGGATTAATTTTAGTTTTGTGCCTTGGAATTCTGCTAGATTCACCGTTTGACCTAAATTCAATTATTTGTAAAAACGATTTGAAAATAAGTTCCTTCCTGTAAACTGTTTGTAAAAAATTAACGCATAGCCAATAAAGCATTATTTACCTCTTATCTGTATATAAAATATAATGAAATCAGTGTCAAGTCTGTCTAACTCGTAAGTCTCTTTTAATTGCTAGGTAAGTTTTAGTAAATGGTATTGGATGTTATAAATATTATCTGTGCTAGTAAAACTTACCATCAGGAAATTGAATAGCACTGAATCCGTTCAAAAATAAAGTGGAATATATGTTATTCAAATGATCAACGTGATCATCCAAAAGCATCCTTAGCTGCTGCAAGTTAGTTCAATCGGATTTCCTAGTTTTTCCGATTGATCAAATGTACTGATAAATTTTCCGGAATTTTCCAGTCATCGTTTTAAGATATATATATATATATATATATATATATAGAGAGAGAGAGAGTGAGAGAGAGGGGGGAGGGAGAGAGAGAATTTGATTTGCAATTTAAGATAATTTAATTACAGTCTCCTCAAATTTGCCATTCTAATCCACTACTAAAGTTTCTAAATTTATGAAAAATAACAAGTGAAAAAAAAAAGTAAAAAAATTAATTATATCTATCACTATAATTGTGGAAAAAAAAGTGAATAGGGGAAACGCACATTGACTTACCTTTAATCGAATTTGATACTTTTGATTTTCACGCATTAACGTTGAATTGCTCATTGTTAATTGACATATGAGTTTTTCGTAATATTGCTGCACGTGATCTAACTCGCAGAAGTCACTTTTCTAAAATGATTTTCGTAACATGAAGTAAAATTGTTGCTAAATAAGCAATAATCAGTCTTCAATAATAGTGACATGAAAGAAGAAAAGGTGAAAAGATGTGTGATGAATACTTCATAAAGTGTATCAGACTTTTGAAAAACTTAATTGCCCCTTTAAGCATCCTAATGCACGGTGATAATATTATGTTTTTAAGATGGCATAAACGAATTAATCAGGAAATTCAATAAAATCATTCGTCACTCATAGAAAACTAATAACCATTGCTAACTGATGATCAACCTCAACCATAAATTCGTTATATTTCTGTTCATTACTCGAAAAATAATGTTTTGTTGAGCTTCTGTAGCCACTGCAGCCGTCCTGCAACAAGATTAAACTTGCATAGTTGTCTATCATATCATCCGTTATTTCAGTACAGTACTCCATACATTTTTGCGAACTGCACGCACCTGCATGTAGTATAGTTACCCAAGAATTTTCAGGCATTTTTTTTATTATAGGTTTAATTAGTATAATTCTCTTTGCATGCTCAGGCATTATCATTTTATCAAGAAAACAGATGGAAAAAAGATAAATCAACCTGATACATCTTCACCGAAATGGACGATTGATTCTTTGCTATTCTTGAAGATTCATGAGCTGATGCTCCCATCTTATCTTGTTTGAAACGTGGCAATAATGTTGTATCGTTGCAGAATTGTGCTGACTTCAGTTTTGGGGAGGAACGATATTTCGAATCCGAAAATAAGGGAGCGCCACATAATACTGCAAGTATATTTGAACATTCTGAATTTGAAATTTGTATTTTGTATTTTCCAAATATATGAACTGAAGAAAAAAAAAGTTTTTCAAAATATGGATTGAAAAAAAAACAGTAATCGTGGAGTTATTTCAAAATCAGATAGGGTAAAATAAGTGTTGAGATTCTTGAAACAAGCAAACTTTGATACTTTTATTTTAAATTTGTTAAACAAATTCGATATCTGTTGTTAGTTTTGAAAAATGGAAACTGATAAAGAGCTTACATGTGCGAACGAATGAAGTAGCAGTAGATGGCCTCCCGGACATATAATCATCGCTCAAAACCACTGTGTTTCGCATTGTCTGAAATTATTAGATTTTCTGATAATTTTTTCTTTTCCTTGAAAATGAGCTATTAGACAGGCATTTTTTCGGCACTTCCTGCGATTCTTTTAGAATATTTTTTAAAATGAAATTTATGGGATAAAATTTCCACGATGTTTGGCTTCTTTAAAGGGAAGTCATTGAGCTTTATTATTTGCAATACTCATTGATATTGCTATTATATAAAACAAAAATATAACTAATGTTTGAGTTGTCAGGAAAACCGAAATTAATTTCTAAGATTAAGTATTACAGAAAATTATATCATCAAATGATTAAAAATTTGTAAAATTTCCTAATGAATCAATTATTTCTCAATGTGTACTAATTCCCATGCCAACCTACAACATTTATTTAAATGTTTCCGGTTTTGGTTGAAATAATTCTGATCAAATGATTAATCCTGTATTTACATATCCGTTCCCATCTTTTGTATCCAATTAATCGTATTTGTTTACTTGTTAACCAACAATTGGACAATCTTGCAAAAGCAGAAAGTCAAGAAAAGGCAATGATTATTAGGATAGAACTAGAAAAGCTGCGTACCGAAGCATATGATGAAGAGATATTGATGAACTTTGAAGAACAATTACGGTATCTTCATATAGAAGATGAGAAGATGCAAGCATTGGTCGTAAAGGTCAAAAATTGCGAGCAAATGAAATTGAGCAAATGAAAGTGAGGCAGTCTGAGCTTGCAAAGCTGGAAGGAAAAATACCTTTGGCCAATCAGTTATTAGCATATGATATAGATCTAAAAATGCCGATAATCCAGAAGATATTGAAGAAAAGACAAGAAATATTGAAAATTTAGAACAATTCCTGTTTCAACATTGGATGAGTTGAAAGATTGTAATCGTAATATCATGACTAATGAACAATGGAAAGAATGTTCAATGAAGTAATGTCTTTTATTGATAAGCCACGTGTTTTATGTGATTTTATCACAAGTCATCTGAAATCATTGAATGATTGGAAAATTATTGAAGAAGAATTAGAAGATGAAATACGAATAATTATGGATAATATCGAAGGATTGCACAGTAGCTATTCATAACCACAACCATACACTATAGCAATCAATGACATAGATATGTTGCAACAATTACAGGATCAGAAGAATGCAACTGCTGCAGAAAACGCTAGATATGGTACAAAGTGTACGACAAAACTTATCCACTCATTTTCCTGCAATCAATAAAATCAAGCAAGAAATTGAAAAAGCTGCCGGAGATGTTAAGAAATTGCTGTCATTTACTGAAGATGTTTCAATAGAAAAGCAACTCGTTGACAAGCAAAATGATTTGATCAATCGATTGAATAAATGAAGCGATCGTGCCATAATGGTTCGTGTTCGTAGTGCATCGATATGATGAAACACAAGCTCTACGATTAGAAGAATTAAAAAATGAGCCTGGAGAAGTAAGCAAAAGATTGGAACAAGTGAAGGAAAAGGAATGCAAACCATTCAGATGCTCTAAGGATCCAATTTATAGTTGATCAGTATGAAAATCTTCATAGGCTTTTGAATGAGATCCAAGAGCAATTGTTAATGAACTTGCTCATATGACATTGCAATGGACAATTAACAAGGAAAGTCAAGTGCAACGTTATATGATGGATGAAGCATAGAAAATTGAAACTGATATCAATGTAAGAACAAGCGATTTGCGAAGGCCATTGATGATCTCAAAAATGGTCGACCACATTTGGAAGCCATACAAGATGAGTGTGATACATTGGAAACTCAATTATTCAATAAGGCCTCTTAAATAATACAAGAATAAGTAGCAGGACTTGTGAAACATTGGAGAATAATCACTATTGGTATATTTTATTTCTGTAGCATTAATCATCTTGATTATTATTAAACTAAAGGTTGAAATGATTACATCCATTCTCCGCTCCTTATCTATTGAGAAACTAAATCGAAGGGAACCCAATGCTATAGAATTAACACAAATTCCTTCGAAGAGAATCGAATATCAAAATTTCTCTGCTCAAACAAATACTTTATTCTATAAACCATTGGTCTTCCCTTTAAATCGCTCTCTCTCCCTCGAGAATGTTGAGAAAATCGAAATTAATTCTTCTTAAGATTAATTATTACAAAAAATTGTATAACCAAATGGTTAAAAATTTGTAAAATTTTCTAATGAATCATTTGTTAAATTCTTTCTCAGTGTGTGCAAATTCCCATGTTAATCTACAACATTCATCTCAACGTTTCCGGTCTTAGCTAAAATAATTCTGTCAAATGATTATCTTGTACTTATATATCCGTTCCCATCTTTTGTATCCAATTGAACTATATCATAACATTTTTCCTTTTGTAAAAACTGTTCCTTTCTCACAACTGTCTTGTTATCAATCAATCGTATTATATCCCGACACGTCCAATTTTCAACAGTTCAAAAACTCCTACAAAATTCCAAAAACCCCTCTTTTCATTCGATTTGGATTCGCTTCAACTGGATGGCCTTAGGCTACGTAACTCCTTTCCAAGTTCCTAACACACATTCTCTCGAAAATCCCAATCCAAATCATTCAATTTTTTTAATGGTACGCTTGATTTTCTACCGTTCTGCAATTATTTGTTATTCGATTACTGCTACTGTGAATAAAGGAATTAACACGAATCTGTCCAATCCAACAGCAAACCTTCCACAACATGAGAATGAAAGATAAAATTTGTGCAATAAATTTTGGCGTTATTGCTGCATGCATTTGCATGCATAGTCTTTGCAATTTTGTCCTATGCAAGGAAGAAAGATTAGTTTCTCGCGATATATATGTTACACATTTTTGTTCAAGAAGACAAAAAATCCTTCCTTTAAAAACTTCTGCAACATTTAATCTAAAATTTTGCATTAGATTGAAACAAATGCAAAGCGATTGTTTTAATAAATTGATAAAATCGGATTTGTTCCGAAATAAAAAGGATTTTACGGCTTAATAAATAAATTATTTTGTGGAAAGAAAAAAAGGACCTTTTGAAGCTATGCAAATATGTGAATCAAATATCCCAATGTTTTGAATATTCGACAGTTCACGAAACATTCATACATTAAGAAAGAATTTATTTTTATTGCTGATACCCAATTTTTGCAACTTAATATTTTGTTAAAATTTTGATAATTATTTCAATAAAATATAATTTGATTACTTGATCTTAAACATCCAACAATTGAGGATCAAAGTAACCCATAAAAAAAGTTTCAATTACATTATTGCGTATGAAATATTTGATGGATCAGAAAATGAAAACTTAAGATATGCAATTCTTGGTGATGTTTTTTAATCGAGAAAATTTTTCTCAAAAATGGAAATAAAAAACAACAAAGAAAAGAGTGAGAATTTAGAAAATGAGAAAAAAAAGATTAAATTCCCTTTCTAATTTATGGTGTAATCTAGGGAATTAGCATGGTTGGTTAATTCGATTCATCTCAGCAAAACTTTGAAAAAATCCATCAATATTGAACTGAATCCCAATGGATTTGGAAAGTGTTCCAAACGATAAAAAATATCTATAAAATTGGATATACTATTCATTGATCATATAGATATTTCGAGAATTTTGATTTATCTCACATCTTTATTGAAAAATAAATTAATAATGGACAAGGTAAGTGACAATTAATAAGATGTTTGGGAACAATTGATAAGGTCGTGATGGCAATCACAGATAGTCTTCCGATGGAAAATTTTTTGATTTATTGAGATGAAAATGGTTAATAAATGTGTCTAGAAAAATGAAGCGATTGTTATTCCCTACAGCTCTTTTCAATGCGACTCAAATTCATTCCTAGTAATATCAAAAAAAAAATTTTCCAGAAAAATCTGGTAAGATGAATAATAGTCAGTTTTTTTTTTAATATCCTAAAAATTTTAAATAAAAGCTTGACAGAGCCACCCTTGGGTATAAAAATTTATTATTGGAAAATTAGAAAGCCGAATGATCCATCACTTCTTGCAATTTCTTCCGAAGAACTGCCTCCAATTGCAATCTTTTTGCTTTTTCTTTCGATATTTTCGTAAAAACAAAAGCATATTGCACTCGCGGGAATTGCTACCAATCCTTACGAAATTTGGAATATTTTGCTTATCTCTTGAATTCTCATACTCAACAATGATAAAAATAGACTTAAAATTTAGCTAGTAAAAAATCTGAATAATTACTGAATGAATTGGAAAATACTGAATTTAAGATGTAAAAGCAAAAATCGACAAATGAAGCTCTATGCAATGACAATTATGATAATGAGCAAATCACTTCCCGCTTTTGCCCGTTCCCCGAGAGAAGAGATTTAGGAGATAGATCAGGATGCTTTGACTATACCAAAGAGTATTTAATTATAATAGCTTTCTTTAAATGTAAAAACATACTTAAAATATGGTGAGAAAAATAGGATAAGATCAAAGAATATGATCAATTACTTTAATCTATCCAGCTTTATTGCTATTTTTGGTTCATGCAGAAAAGCATAGATCACATCAAAAAAAAAAAATGCCGCTTATTTCAGGTGGAATAAGCCATTCTTAGAAGTGACATACATTGATGAGCTTATTTCTCTTTATTCAAATTTTATATCCATCAACTAATTACTATAGGAGCAGAGGAATGGAAGTTTTAATCATAAAACGAATCATCGAATGATCAAAATTCTTACTAATATTGTAAGACATTGCTTCAATCCAATTGTAAAGCATTTTTCTTACTGAGAATAAAACTTAATTTAATACAACTTGGATTTAGAACGACGTGGAATTCAATCTATTTTTGGTGTAAGAAACTAAATTTACAAGCCAAACTTTTCACACAGGGACTATGCCAACAAGTTGTGTTTGCGAAAAGACGAAGTGCGAAACGAAAGTTCCTTTCATGAATGGAAGAAAAAAAGTGGAAGATAATTGAATGAAGCCAAAATAGTTGCACTTTTGGAGTGTGAAGTTCAAATGACTAAAACTAAGCTTATACTTGCTTTTATTTACAAAAATAGGAATCATTAAAGTCGATATATTTTTGTTAACGAAAAGTAATTTTGTTTTATTTCTGTGTCGTAGAAATCCGTGCTTTGAGATTTTACGAATTCTTAGAAAGCATTTTATGTACACAATTGGATGCGGAAAAAAAATCATTTCGATTATATTGACCTTTCACTAATCGATTATATTTCCTCAATCATTCCGATCACTCTTGCTTAGAAAAATATCATTTCTCAGCATAAATTAATCGGAATGATTGAAGAATGTAGATAATCGGCAAAAGGTTGGATGGATATGATGGATGAAGCTGAACTTTGCTGCTTCGAGATGCCTTGAGAATTCTTAGAAAGCATTTTTTGTACTCAGTAGGGTTGTGGAAAAAAATCACTTCAATTATGTTTGATCTTTCGTTAATCGGTTATATTTCTCCAATCATTCCGACTACTTTTGCCTAAAAAAAATATCATTTCCCAGCAAAAATTTATCGGAATGACTGAAGAATGTAGATGATTGGCGAAAGGTCAGATGAATATGATCGATGAGGCTAAACTTTCTTGCATATGAAATGTTGATTGCTGACATGTAATCAGGAGTTCACATGCAAAAGAAGTGTGCCATTTCTGATTGATTCATTGCTGGCTGGATTTGTTGAAGTTTTACCTTGCATATGATGATTTTTTTTTTGTCTTTCAATCAAAAATGACCATTTCTTTTATGGAAGCTTGGTTTCAAAAATTCGTTAGAGCTTCATCTCTATTCAATCACTGATATGATCGTCGTCGGTTATTATTGCTCCACAAGACCTAAGTTTCGTTGCAATTCGATCAAAACATAATTCAGTATGATTAAATCTCAGTGTCATCTCAGTGATTGGATTTGTAAAATAAGAGAATACATACTTCAGAAAGATCTGTTCAAATTTTTTCAGATGTCAGACGATTATAAAATTTCCCAGGCAAAGTTCATTAACAACTCGTATAGTTGTTAGAATAGCTTCAATGACTTATCAATCAATCGTCGTCAAACTTTCGATACATTAGTCATTGGTCTTCTCATCTTCGAAGATAATCAGATTTTTCTTCAAAACTTCTTGAATCAACGTACTCTATTTTCATTAACGGTTCTCTAACCAAATGCGCTGTTGATCCATTTTTGCATTCATTTTTTTAAAATTTATTTGAACTCACAAAGCAAAACCATACGAATTTGATTTTAGTGTGTCATCATTTTCTTAGTACAAAATGTGACACAAATTAAGAAAATGATTAAGAGATAAATTTGTATATTATAAAGCCAATCTGTCTTGAAATATATTCAAAGACACAGCATAAAAAACGATATCATTTCAGTAGTATTAAGTAAAAGCGGAAATCGAAGTGAGTAATTGACCTAATGATGTCAAAATGAAGAGGAATAAATTTAAATGACAAAAATTAAAAAATGAACAAAATGTCATCAGCAATCAAGTTTAGTTACTTTTGCATCAGTATAATATCAAAATCTCGAATTCATTACTATCCTTTCAGAAAATACTGTTAAAATTCTTATTTAAAATGTTACGCACATAAAAACATTTACATAAAAAATTTAAAACAAAATTGTTCATTCTTGAAGTTTCAAACTTCTTGTTCTTTGTTTGATTTTGTTGATAATTATTTTAACCGTTAGCGTCATGAAATCATATCATGTAAATTTATAATAATGTAAAATTATATTTTATTAAATCAACAGTTCAGAATTATTGCTTATTTGATAGATCTTCAAGACTTCACCTTGATTTATTTTATTTTCTTAATTTTGCTTCTAACTCTGCGTAAATACTTAATTACTTAATATTAATATTTTAAGGATTTTCTCTGCTTTCGTTTCTAGTTAAATCATAATATTATTTAACCTTTATTCTTTTAACAAAAAAAGAAAACTAAGAAAAATTTTGGCTTTCCTAGTTTCTATTACTGTGTTTTATTGATTGCAATAAATATCATTTTAGTATTTTAAACTAAAAGCGGAAACAGCATTGAGTGAGAAGGATGAAAAAGAATAAATCCAAATGACAAAGAATTAAAAATGATCAAAATGTTATCAACAATCAATTTAAAAGAAAAGAAAATTTCAAAATTGACTGCTAGGATGTCCAAAATTAGTTTTTCATTTGTTGATGATGCTATCAGATATTTCAAATTTGAAGCCAACCGAATTTCATGGTGCTAGATTCATTCATGAAGTCTACATATGAAGCCTTCAATTTCATTCATCATGCTTGAAGAGTAATCTGTGATGTGTGTAAGTGGTAAATCAGATAAAAACAAAGATTTTAATCTTGAAAAAAGGACAACTTTCAACACGATTGACCACTGAAAGATCTTTTGTGAATGACGAATTAAATTTCTTTAAAAAAAAATTAATCAATTAAAATTCACCCATCTATTATTATAAAATTGGAAATGTAAAAACTTTAAATTGTTGAAGCTTATGAAAATGAAAATAATTAAAGATGAATATAAATGAAAATATATGGTCTGGCCTGATTTAGCGGAACGAAAATAAGACAAGAAATACATCATCATCAGATGTTTGGGAAAGAAATGAGCCTGAGCAGAAAAAAAAAGAAATATAAAGATGTCGGATGCGATAAATTCGCAATAATTAATTCGTGAACTATTTCAGTTTGAGTGAAAGTGCAGCCTTGCCTATCATTCAAAAGTTTCTTGATCTTTTTCACGATTTTTACGATTTGATAATTGTTACTTCTCAACTTTGACCTTCATTACCTTGCCTTTTTTGCTAGTTCGGACGGATATTATTTGTCCGAAGGTTAACACAATATGATGAAAGTTAATGCAGAAGTTTCATAAAGTTTAGTTCAACTCTTACACTTCAATTTTTTGCGAAGTAAACATTTCAAAAGTTTTCCAATTGATTGCTATTTCATGTACACGATGTATTTTTAAAAATTTTTTTTACATTGTAAAAAAAAAAAATGACGTAAGATGATCAACACATTCATATAACACACCCATCTTTACGAATTTTGCCGGTAGATAGAAATTTTCAGAAGCATGCGCAAATTCACGGACTTCCTGAAATCAGGAAATTTAGGAAATTTTTGTTAAATATAGATGGATGTTTTTTCTAACTCATTCATTCGAAGAATCCAAATGCCTAGCGATACATATTTCAATCCAAGAGAAATGAAACCCCAGTCCCAGATAGAAAAGTTAGAGACTTAAGAATTTCTTGGCATAATTCTGTATCAAATCTCAATTCTTGGAAAAGATCAAATTCATAGGATATTTTATATTTTACCATTTCAGGAGAGAATGAGTGCCTGGGGAAGGACTTCAGAAAAGGCATTTAATTGTATTGATTTCTTGCCAAGAATAATTGTCTAATTAGTCATGGCTAAATAAATTAAAAATGCTAGCAGTGTAAGGTTTTAATTGAGGACCAAAGAATATGTCATTTGGGAAGCAGTAATGGAGAGGTTCTACTGATAGAGATATTTAAAATTGTTGGTTTAAATGCTGATAGCACCATAGCAATAATAATGAGCTACTAAATTATCATCTAAGTTAGTTTATTTTTAACATGACCTATCACAACCATTAGAATTCAATAACTTTCAAAACTGGCTAGAAGACCGAACAATTAATTGGATAAATTCAAATAGCAAGAAATCATCGATAATTTACTCCCATATGATGCCATATATTCCACACATAATTGACGTATTTACTTATTTTATTGAATTCCTTTTTATACGATTGCACCAATAAAGTTTTCCAGAATCCATGCGAAAAAGTGAAATGTAGTGACATTTATCAAATCGAACTGTATTTTACATTAATAAGGAAATATGCAGAATAAAAGCATCAGGAAAACCGGAAGGATTCCGGTTTTGCGAAAATCCGGCAAAAATGTCATTTAAATTAAGAAACAAGAAAACGAATTCGAAAGATGGATGCGTCGAAGTGGAATAATTTGCTTTTTATAACAAAAGTCTAAAGACAAATATGTCTTTAAGTTAATCAACGAAAAGAGCCAAATTTCCTTCTTCGGCCGAAAATGAATATATTTTGATCAAAGAATGTCTCGAAAAGGCTAAAAACAATGAAACGGAAGGAAAGACAACTAATTCCAGGAACTAATAAATGAGCAATATTTTGGATTCAGCTCAGGAAATACTTCAAATTCACTGACTATACATTGAAGAGAATTAAGAAATGGAAAAAGTGAAGTTTTTTCGTTCTTTTTTCTTAATTTTTTTGAAATCAATATTTTTACAATTTCCTCAAGAAATAATCGATTTTATGTCCCACTTGTTGTTATAAACATTTTATTCATGATCATCAAACTATCGCATATCTCAAAAAAGAAAAACTTTTTTTTGTTGACATTTGACTCTTGTGTTTTGCTGATACACAGCATTATGTCACACTGAAATTCCGACGATTGCTGATGGATTATTCATGTTGCTTAAGATATTGACATTTTCTATGATGATTTTTGTGATAATTGATCTTTGCGGTGAAACACAATTTAAATTGATTGCTCCGTAGTTCCACCCAAATTTTTTTTATTTCGTTTTTTTTTTTTTTTTTTTTTTTTTTTTTTTTTTTTTTTCAAATCAATCAGACAGTAAACGAATTTTCTATTTTTCTCTAATATACTGCGAAGAATGAATTGTAATATTTTAAAGTTTTACCATCATTACACATTCTAAGTCCCAAAAATAAGCTGATAAAAAAAATTTGAATTTTGTTACAATTAAATTTTATCAACTGAAATAACTTATCATAGAGGAGATATTATAAAACGTAATGGAAAAATAAGCTGTATAGAAATTAATGATTCTATTGGAAGTCAGGTATGAAGTGTAACAGCTTTATTTACGTGATGATTGTACGAACACGTCCGTGAATTTAAGAAGCAAGTGATGGGAGTAAAATGAAAAGAAGGAAATTTGAGGAAAATGGTCTGAAATAAACGGAATTCGAATCTGGAGAGCTCATACGGATATAATCTACATCCAGGATTATATTTCCGGATCATTTCTTTATCAATCATTTTATAAAAACAGATAGCTGATTTCCGATATGAAAAAAGAGTTGCTTGGAAAAGATAATGATATTGAATTTATGAGACAGCATTTATCGGTTTTATACTCGAATAACTACCAATTTATTAGAACTTTTACTACATAGATATTTCATATTTGTTCTAAATCGAATTAGTAATAAATCAAACAGTCACTGAAATTAAAATTGTTAATGATTTATTTAAATCCAACAGAAAACAGAAAACGAATACAATGCGTTTTTACTTGAAATATATTTCTATCTTTATATTTCAATGTCACTTACATATCTTTGAACATATCTTAACTTGAAATACATTTCTTTTATTCTTTCCGATGCAATATCAACGTAAATGACATTTACGTCACTTATGTTTCTTTTCATTATGATAATGACAGATATATTTTAATCAAAGCAAAAAAAAGAAAGATTTGAAATTTAAGTTTAAACATGACACAAATAGGCGACTAAACTTCTTGCAAGCATTAAAATTGTCAAAAGCTAAACTTATTTCCATTCATTTCATTTATTCTGTCTAGTACATTTGAATTTCAAAAACATTTTCATATTCATATGCTTACAATTGATTTAATTAGAAGAAAATTTTTTCAAAATCTGTCCTCAATTCACAGGGAAAAATCCATTCGTGCATTAGATAATCTAAACAATTTTATTTAATTTGCACTAGGCAATGATTATTTAACTGAGCATCAATCTGTTATTTTTAGTATCATATTCATTTACTATCAAGCGACAATTGGCATTGCCAAAAGATATCCAAAATTATTTACATAAATCCGGTTTATTAAGTTATGAATAGCATTTTACTTATATTACAGCGAACAAATATAATATCATGTAAAAGAAAATAGTTTCATCGATCGATTTGATACTGTTATGAAAATAAAACGATTAAAATCATGAGAATATGTGATGCAACAAGTAGCCAACAAAATACCTGCAATTAACCTGATCTTATTTTTCATAAAATTTCTTAAATTAAGAAATTTGATTATAGAAGAAATTTGATGTCGTAAAAAATCAGCTGCTAATAAAGATAATTTTATTCGGGCTACAATGTTCATTTACTTGCATAAACGAAAATGCTTGGGGAAGTTTTAAACTGAATAGAAATTGAAAATGCATTCTCTAATAATATATGCTTTCTAAACTTTGTAAAATTTCCGGTGAATAACTAACGAGAAATATTAAAGGTTGGTGATCAAAGAATTAATATTAATATAATGTATTATTATAACACATTCAGTCTCTTGAAACTTCTAGAAAACTTAGCATTGATATTGATGGCTGTAATAAGCTTAAGATTAATTATCGATCAAGAGCAGATTCATAATCAAAAATATAATTTACAGTAGTGATAACGAAGCGTGGATAAAGAACATTGTTATCGGCACGAGCTGCTAGTTTGCTGTTCCATATTTCTAAAACTGCAGCAATTATGGCCAACACTTCACAAAATCCATAAATGATCAGTAGCTGAAATCTTATCAGATGATTAGATATATAAATATTATTTGAAATTATAAAACTGTCAAATAATTTAACATTAATTGAGGTCTACTTAATAGATTGACTAGTTTTCATTTATTGTTATTTGTAGATAAATTTAAGAATTTAAATTAAAACAGAAGAAAGGAGCGAACAACTTGAATTGTACCTTAAGTTTACTGTATTCCTGCAACACATTTGTACCACTTAACTGTGCAAATAAGCTAATTAGGTTAATTGTCCAAATGAAAAATAAGCATGCGATAATTAATGTCTGCCATCCGTAGCCTTTGTAACCAAGTTGTATGTATACATCACTGTTGTGCCAAATAAATGAGCTAGCGAACAGAGCGATGAATGAGAAACTCTGAATTAATTTGAAATTTATTTGAATTAAATTTCATATCGATATTTCATTTTAATCTTATTTCGCCAGAATTTTAAGTGAACCGATATTATCAGCATTATGGTGCTATTGGGCGAGGATGCAATAATTGAAAATTTTTCCAATAATCCATTGCTGATTAAATCAAGCATAATTTATAAATATATGGCATAATGTAATATAGTATAATTATTGTTTCTAATCTATTCTATTTTATGATACTGTCCAATTTGTTATCACCTCTGAACATTTCATAGCAAACTATACAAATCAAAATTTGAGCAAAGTCTTCAAAAAAAAAAAAAAAAAAAATGGATACCAATTGTGCGACAGTTACGCTTGTGTAACTTTTTCTAATAATATTTCCGCCCATTTGATATCATCTATAAAATGCTGCTTCCATTATCTATAAATAATTACTGCAATACAATGACAAAAACTGATTATGATCATTTCATAGTAATGTTTGGATAGACTGTTCTAGTGAAAGTAACTGATATAGGCTGTGATAATGAAGTATTGTACTATGTTTAGTATCACTACCAAATCTTTCTTATCATACTTATTTGTACCAAAGACAAAGATACTGTATTTCATATTCATATAAGGCAAGCAGCTATTGGGTTAAAAAGAAATGTGTTTCTTGATAGGTGTGGAATTATGAAAAGAAATTGAAGAAAAATATGGTAAAATCATTTTCATTTATGGAGAGGAAAGCGGAGAAAGCAATTGATACGTGATACGTGCAACGATTTGGAATGTCTTTTCACTTCAGCACATAACATTACAATTATTGTACGAAAACAGAGATATTTGAGCCGTGTGACACACTCCAAGAGACAATGAGAATGGAAATATTTTTCATGACGAGAGGAAAGTTTTGATTTAAACTTGAAGTTGGCATTACATGTGATCGTACTAGTCATCCTCCGACATGCACTTTCCACTCTTTCCTTTCCTTCTTTTTCTCGGAATTGCATGGCTATTTTTATGCTATCATTTATGGAAATGAATATCAAGTGTTGTGTACTAACTTTTCAACTTCAAAATGAATAAAAAATAAGTTGAAAACTTGACATGGGTGATAAACTAAAGGAATCAGTAATGCTTCATCCTACAATATTGGTTTTTCTTTCATTGTTTATATTCTATTCATTATTCTTCTTTAACTCAAAACTTTACAAAATTTAGATTAAAAAAGATTTGAAGTAACATAGTACAAAATTTTAATTGTCATAATAATATTTTAATATGTTTCATTTAAAATTAAAATTACGAAATTTGAATTTGAGTGCATGAATAATTGAATAATATGTAAAGAGAAAATAAAAATCAAAATATTTGATGCTTTTTATGGTTCTAGCAAAATATTGAATAATTTCGGCTATAAAATATTGTTAATGTAAACGTAGCATTGTGCTATTTTCAAGTGATATAAGTTTGTTGACTTATCTAGCTTTGCATATATTCTTGCACCTTCTTCATAGTCATATTGTCAACGGAAGTATTCATGTACAGAATAAATTATAAATGTTTCTCTTGGCGAATTGAACACTGATAGACGAGTTTTTAGTACTGATAATGATGAGAATAATTGATATGAACTTTCAGTGCTGATAATGGTAACAAGAATTAATATGAACTTTTAGTACTGATAATGGTGATAAGAATAATGGCAATAAAAAGAGGGCCAGTCAATATTGCTGTCCAGCCTTTTAATATAGTATAACAGATTGACGATGCATTTCAAATTTTTGGGATATTCATCGCTTTCATTGTTCAATATTTGCTATCAATAATCAACATATGCAGTACTGAATTGTTAAGTTAACTTTCTTGTTAATAATGAAAGAAATATTCAAATTTTTATTGCATAATTTACATAAAGATCTCATCAAAATCTTTAGAATTTTGCTTTTAATCAATCTATGAAATTATCCATAGCAGTATCAGTCGGTCGGTTCCTGCTTTTTGATAAAATTGAAGTTGCAAAAATTACAGTGTTCGTGCAAGAATTTTAGTAAGATAGAAATAAAATGAGGGGATTCAGATAAAAATTGAAATCTTATGTTATTAAGTCCTTGTTTCATCAGAAAAAGAATTCTCTTGATATTGCTACATTCCGATTAAAATTATTTCATCGATCATGCAAAATGAAGGTATAATTGACGAGAATGTTGGATCACCTATCAGATGATGTCATTTGGCGTCTATTTCGATATCTTGATATAAAAAGCAGGATTCGACTTGCTGCTGTCAATACTGCCTTTTATAGGCTATTCAGTAAGGTGCTGTTGGATCACACTATTAAAGAAATAATATTAATATTCTTGATTTTTTAAATCTTTCAAATTTTCAACATCCTCAAACAACTAATTTTGCAACACACACAATTCTGTTGATTGATTACTTATTTGTTGATTTTAATTGAGAAAATGGAGCGTAAATTTATGATGGAACGGTTTAGGAAATAATTTTTCTCATTTTTTTTAAAAAAACTGAAGAAGATAAAAAAAAAAATTCTTATATAAAGGAAGTGAATTATTGGGAAAGAAACCGTACCCCGTCATGATCCGCGTGGTCGCTCCAGCTAGTCTATATCAATAAAAATCCATTAATTTAATTTTACTTATCATAGGTGTAACAGGTAGAAAAAAAAAGAAAAAAACAGGTATATCTATACAAAAACATGAAGCTAGTCGAATGCAACGTTCTATAAAAATTGCAAAGCAATCGGTGAAGCATTTGATTATTTATCGACTATTATCCAGCAGTGAATCAATGATTTGGCTGGAAACATTTTTTTGGGCGGGGAGTACATTTACATTTTTATTTTTTTTATATGGCGGGAAACACATTTATCATTACGGCCTTTTGGCGGTAAACATATTTATCTTTAAGGACAGGTTTTAAAAGTAGATATATCTATATAGAAACACTTATTTGCACTTATTCGAATGCAACATTGTATCGAAAGCTACAACGAACATTTACATTTTATTCATATGGGAATAGAAAAAAGTTGGAAGATAACGAGCAAGAGCAAGAGCAAGAGCAAAAGTTAGCAGTTAGAACTGATAATTGAATTTTAGTGGGAAGATGTGCTGTGCTGTTCGATTCATGGCAGTGGCATCACTTTGTCCGGAGAAGGTTTTATAATAGAAGTGGACCATCAACATTCAATTAATCAATATGTTTGTCGCATTTTTTCCAAGAACAAGAGCTAAATAGTAGCCAGAAGTTCTGGGACTGAAATGTACTAAATCAACTAGGCAATGATTCTATGGAGACAGAAAAAGGATGAAGTAGTAGCCAAAAAAATCAATTTCTCAACTGATTCCAAAGCTCACTGCAATCTCAATTTGTCTCGATGTGATTTTTAAAATGAGAAGGAATGGAATGATTGAAGTCTCAAGAATATCTTTCAGGCATTTCAGAAATGAGCGAATAAAGGTGAAAGAAATGATGAAAATTCTACTTGTAGAAATCGATACTAGCACCACTCCTGAAACGATGCCCAGTGATCCGGAAATTAGCAATCCATGATGAACGTATTTTACGTAATGTAAATGAAAATGTACTACATGATTTGGTGAATATCGATGAACTTCATATTTGCAGCAACTTTTTCGCTCAGTACGTAACTTTTAGGGTAAAAATGAGAAAAAATTGCTATTTTCATTATATGAACAAATTCTTCTTTGTCATACTGAAAATCAAAAGATTTTTTTTTTGTAAGATTAAAACAAAATCATTATTTTGATCTCAATTATTCTTAATTATTATTTTTAATTATGCAACATGAACAACTGAAAACATTGATTCTCAATGATATCAAGAGTAAAAAATATTTCTGAAATTTTATTTATTATTGGGAAATACAATTATTTGTATCGTAATTAGGGTTAGTGTACTTTACAATAAAATGTCATTCTCAATAGAATGATTGATGATATATTTCATCGGAAGGATATTAAATACCATTATTGCAAAATTTAATTCATTATTGATTTCTTTTCAAAGATATTATCAAGCATACATTTTTTTAGAAGTCTTATAAAGAGAAATTTAATTTTTCTAACGGAGCGATCAATCAGGAAAGAACTTTTTCTTTTCCTTAAGGAAATAGATATTTAGGAGTCAGTATGATCCGCTAATTGCATCACTATTTTCATTCTCGAAACTGTACGTGCTTCATATACAACAACGATATAACGAGGATAAATGTCATTGGAATATTGTGCAAGAAGAACATGTGAAGCAACTTGCTTCAACATCTCTTGGTGACATCAAGTTGCAAGTATGCAATGATCGATCCAAATCTCAATGATGTTTGATTGAAAAAATTTTATTCAATTAGGATTTACTTTCCTCAAATCTATGATTTTATTATCTCCAGGCTGCAATTTGCAGGGTGTCGTAATAACAGGATCAGTCTTAAAGTTACTTTGTTTGAAATATCAGAAAACATTAGAAAAGCTATGCTTGATGGGTGCTCTCGTACCATCTCAGGATGCGTCTACTTGCTTTCAAGCTATAAGTAAGCTTTTGATCAGTATTATTGCAAATATATTCTATGACAATTTCTCATTACTTTAGTATTACAATATGCAGTATCATTTAGTATTTCAATAATCGAATGTTTCACTCTTGTGATAATTCCTTATTATTTTGCAGATAATTTGGATCGTTTAAATTATTTAACACTGGCTCCATCGCTGTATTCGATTAGTACAACTAATAAGGCATTTTTTAAAAGTTATCCTTCATTGAAGAATTCCAAAACATTAAAATTGGTAGCGGCCTATGTGTCAAGACCAGATGTATCACAGCTGAAGCTATTGCTACAACAAATATTTCCAGTTAACGTCGAGCAATTAATACTTTACGATGAAAGCTATCGCTCAGCTTACCAGATTGAGCAGGAATTGAAAAAATTCAAATGCAAGGTTCTAATAAGCTCAGCAATATATAAACACTTCAAGTGGGCTGTCAAAGAAAATGAAAGATAGGAATCAAATGAGAAATAACTTTGCAACTTATATTTTATGATTTCATGACTCGTTATACAAAGATTCTTTTTCCATATTCTAACTCAATCTGAACAATGAAATAAAATAGTCTGATTTTAATATAGAGAAAATTCATACGTCTTAATCAATAACGGAAAATAAAGTCTTCGAGATGCAAATTAAAAGCGGACTGACAATTGAATTGATTCTGAAAATTCTATCTATTATTACATTACATTTCTGCTATATTAAAATCAAACTATTTGATTTCAACATGTTTTTTATGCCATACCTAATTCTGCAAATATTTGTTCAGGTTCAGTTTTGCCGTGATGACGACATAATCGTCGATAGTTATTGGATGAATGGTAAAAGCGAACTAATAACGCATACATTATGGAAGCCACCCTATAAAACCAATACTTCCTTGTCAGAAATGGTTTCTATTTTCTATACGTTTCTATTTTCTATACTGAAATTTGAAAAAACATGAAATTCGTCTATTTTATTGAGTTACTTTGATTGCCCTTAGTTATCATCAGCACTTCAACAATACATTATACGTCTTCCATGAAGATGATTCGGTCATAGAGAATGCAATATTTGTTTGTTGTAAGGCAAAAATCTGATAACAATGACTGAAAAAGTACCATTTGCATACATTTAGTTGCCAGAATGGTACTGTATATTGAGCGAACTTATGGAAACAGCAATGATGAGTGAATATTCATGCAGATCTTCATCGAGCACTCATACCGCTCAGAATATATCGCAACTTGATGAATGTATTTGCATGAACCATTCCGCATCATGTAAGTTCAGTTCTAGTGCAGCTCACAATTAAAGTTAGTAGCAGCAAGCAAATACCAAAAAACTTAAACATTAATGAATTCTTCTGATCTTATTACATCTTCTATATCCAAGATATAATCTCCGCATTTTTCGCAGTGTGATAATGTACAAGATCCTCCGGAACATTTATTTATCCTTAAAATGAAAAGAAATGTATTAAGTCAATATGACAAAATGTTGCGCAGATATGCTAATTGCGATATGATTATAGTTAGTTATAAAGCTATCAAATAAACTAAAAAAAAAAAAAAAAAAAATGGTAGGAAATATTTGGGTGCTATACGAGTTTCAATAGCCGAGTTCGGATATTTGGAACGATTCGTGATTTGCAAACACTGCACAGAGAATTTATGAAATATTTTTGCGAGAAGATTCTAACTCTATTCATTGCAGATAATGATGGAAATCAAGCAGCTTTATACTCATTGCAGGATACAATGCTGGAAGGTTTGTTTAGGATTGCTCTCAAACATTTTGATTTGATGAACGAAATGTTTACTTTGAATATGCATAGCGTAATCATAAATCTTGAAAACATTTTAGATATAAGTGGATAAATTTAAAAACCCTAGATTTCTGCATATAACTGGAAATTATGGGAAAAGAAGATAACTGTTTTGTGATGGCAACTAATTAAGTGTACCATAATGTTTCTCTAAATAAAAGAAAAAATAAAACGTACACATGCAAATGTTAAAAACTGTTTTGATAATTTTCTAACCCACAAAATATTTAAAAATCAACTATTGAAGTTTTGGAAGTCATTCATCAAATTAAAACATAAAACAGTAAGGCATATTCTGCATAAATTATTTTCCTTCCTAATAAATCATTATCTAAAACTTCTCTAAAAATTCCAAGCTTCTGGTAAGCGGAATATTCTATTTTACATCCTTACACTGCAATTGCAATCTAAATATGCATTAATTTTAACTGCAACATTTCGGGAAGGGAATAAAATAGCAGCCTTTTTCACTAGTAATCACGCTCTCAACTTATCCTAATCTTTTCGCGGCTTCACGGTCAAAGTATCCAAGCTATCCATCAATCCGCTAGCGAATGGCCAATGATCATCCCTTCTCCTCCATTAATCTATATGAATAAAAATGTAAATGTTCCTTGTTACCGATCTTAAATTTCCGAAAGTTCTTCACCGATTACTTTGAAATTTTAAAGCAACGTTGCATTCGAATAGGTGCGTGTTTCTACATAAATATATACCTACCTTTTCTCTACCTATCACACCTGTAAAGGTAAAAGTAATGAAACGAAATAAACTTACTGACCACATCTACTTCCCGAAATAGTCTATATAATATCCAGCTAGTCTATGATGAAACCTTTGCTCTGCTTCCAAAGTTATTTGCTTGATTCTCAAAACGATTGATTGCTTCCAGTAATTATCTGATCCTTTATTTCTCTGTCACCATGTCAGGAAAAGGCTAAAGACTTGTACGATGGTTTGAGCAGACAGTGAGTGTGTTGAGATAATATGGACTATGGAGAGAGTGGGGATGGTGGTGTGGTGCATTCACGAAGGCTTGCTTACCTAAATGGCGGAATAGACCTAGGTGAAACGGGTTGACGGGGCAGTAGGCTTGTGAATTACGGGTTTTATATGTGCTGGTTTGTCACCGACTTATTTTTAGTGTTAAATATATTTGAGACGTTTATTTACGTGAATATATACGTCATGTAAATATTTATTATATGAAGGTTTAATTTCTTTCTTCGTTGTCCTGCACCTACGATTACCTTTCTTATGGATTAATTTGCAGTTTGCTAACTGATACCTAACCGTAAATCTCCTTCCTAGCTTTATCAGTAATGATATGAAATGAGAAATCTAATCCTTAAGAAGGAGGAGGAGAGAATTGAACGTATATATATATACTGCTTTGTTTCGTAAATAGATTGAATTACCCGGTAATCTAAGTTGTGAAAAAAAAATAACATAAAAGGTTATCAGTCGCTAAGCGATAGTAGACATGCTACTCCTGTTATCTATTCTGTTTATTGTATTACCTGTTGTTCACAATTATATCAGTGAAGAACTGGAGAAGAATAAGCGATTGAATTGACGAATTCTGTTTTGTGATTGATAGCATAGATTTTTTTTTTCATTAAATCGCTTTACTGACAGATACGTTCTTTCTTTACGTTTCACAGTGTAACAGCTTGCTCAAATATGTTATCTGTTGTAAAACTTTTGTTGCAGCACTCGCAATTATGGTTATTACTCAATCTGTGCAGGTATTTGGAAGGAAGAAGACTGCTACTGCTGTTGCTTATTGCAAGAAAGGACGCGGTCTTATTAAGGTATTTCTTTACTTGCAGTTAATGATTTTACTAGTTCTTCAAATTTTTTTTTTGGCAACTAGTTCATTCAACTGAAAAGATAAAATAATATGTTCGGAAATTTCATAATTTCTTCGATGCTAAGAATTTCTTCCGTTGTTTCTTGATTAGTTATTGTTTTAGGTTAATGGCCGACCTTTAGAACACATACAACCAGAAATCTTGCGCATCAAACTTCAGGTATGTTATATTAAGTCCGGTTAATCTAAAGTCTTTCAAAAGTTTGCTCATAATGCTAAAATTTTAAGCAGCTATCTGTAATTTATTTACTTAGCAACCAATTTATTGACGATTTGTATTTCAAAAATCTTTTCTTTCCAGGAACCACTGCTAATATTGGGCAAGGAACGTTATCAAGATGTAGATATAAGAGTGAGGGTAAATGGCGGTGGACATGTCGCTCAGGTTACTTTCATTTTGATTTTTCTGAAATTCGTTGCCTGTGAAGCAGAATAGACTGATATTGTGAGTGTCGATCGACGTGTGTATTGTTGATTTCAGTATATTCTAGATCACATAAGCATGGTTTCATCTTGATGACTCATGCGATCTCACAAATCCATCGAATTATATAAGTAAATGGAATTGCTTTATTATATTAACATAAAGCTTACTTTGATGATATTACTTTAATTTATTAATGATAGCTGCGAATGAGTTAGATAAAATCATTTCCAACGAATGAAATAAACTGAATTTTTGCAGATTTATGCAATTCGGCAGGCGTTAGCGAAAGCCATCGTTGCGTATTATCAAAAGTTCGTTGATGAGCAGAGTAAAAAAGAGCTTAAAGAACAATTGGTATCGTATGATCGTAATTTGTTGGTGGCAGATCCTCGACGACGGGAACCGAAAAAGTTCGGTGGCCCCGGTGCAAGGGCTCGATATCAGAAATCATACCGTTAATATACATTTTATTTTTTTTGTTTTTTTTCTACAGTAAATAAATTGTTGAATAATCATGATCTGTCGCATAAACAAATGACACAAAACCTCTTTTGAATTCTCCCAAAATTACGAACCAAATTAACTGTCTTTGGGTGTTCACCTAGAACTTTGGTTTGCCGGATACAAGATCACTATAGAAAGGTGAATGTTGCAAAAGTGTAAGATATCCTCTGAAACGGCATTCGGTTATATCAACAACTAAAGTAGTGAAAACACAAAAAGATATCGGAAAAGGCGAGATATAAGACAAGGAAAGCACACCTCATTTTTTTATAATGCATTTTACTGTACATAGAAGTGAATTAAAGCAAAGTACTTTAAAAAGGCCTAAATTTGGAGCAAGATCTATTTCACTCAGTTGATGTTTTGTATAGCGATATTTAAACATAGATTTTTTGAAGGGAGATATTCTACTTTAATGATTGCATCTGTATAGACGTACTCAGCAACTGAACTCTATTCTCGTATTTGCTCTTCCATCATCTGCAATGGCAATTGAAAGTAATAAGACCTAAGCATCATAAGTCTTTTTTATTAATTGAAATGCAAGTCGAAATGCATAAAAAATATTCTTTTGTTTCTAATTATACCGAATATCCACTTCGTAACTCTAAAATATTTGCTCTAAAATATTTCATCATGATCCTGAAAGTTGAGTCAGATTGGTCAGAAATGATTTTGATATTTTCCAGTCCGATTTCTTAAATATGCCTGTTGATTGTTCTCCATTTCACCAAACAATCTCAGCTTCACCCTATAAATAATCTTAATAATTTTTCCATAGGATTGCAAAGTTGTTCGACTTTTCACTAAATGGAAAGTATAGTGGGAAATCATCAATCAGTAATCAGTAAATGACTGATATAATTGAAAAGCATCAGAAATAAGAATCACTTACCATGAAACTCTTCCATTCCGCTCGAAATTGGCAATTTGAAGTTTCGAACCAATACTACTCGAAAGAATTGATTGCAAATACCTTTAACAAATTCAATATATCACTTGAAACAAGATTCATCTACAAGAAATATCCATTAATAGTGATATTCCGGACTCTTACTGATCAAATCTCAAGTCTAAAGTAGACTTCTATAGCGTAGTAATGAGAATAAAGCACTATCTTTTAAGCACAGATTCAAAGCTGCCATAAAAATTAGAACCGAAGAGAGATCAATCTGATGTCATGATGATTAGCACTTATGATAAATGGCATATTTATCCAGTGGTTTGTCTTTCTTCATTCATTTTAATAGATGCAAAACCAACCGAATGGCCGTTTCATAGCTGATGCAATTATTGATAAACAGATGGAAATATCCCGTAGATTTCTTCTGATTTAACATTCTTACAAACTGAAATTTAAAAGAAACAAATATTGAGATGCGTCATCATGTGATGTACAACAATGCAGTTATCTATAAGACGCAATAGAAAAACTACAAAATTACAAGATTACACACACCTAATATGTGTTTTTGCTGAGTTTGCAACGTAATGATTCTGTATCGTTATCTGCAGGAGGATTTTTTAAGTCATTTACATTCTCCTCGATACGGCGAAGAATAATTATTATAAATAACTAGGCCTTATGCAGAACTTTCCTTCTTTCGAATTTTTCATAAGGATTCATTCGAAACCGAATTCTTAATTATTTGTTGCGATATTACTGATGAACAGCACATCATAGTATATAAACTTCATTCTTTTACAGCGGCTGTGCAGATTAAAAATACAAGCGAAATGGTCCATTTAGCTTGTAGGACAGATAAAGGGTACCAAACATCGTATCTCTCGATTATGCATATGTTAAGTAGTCGTTACATATCGTGATATCTTAAAATTGAGCGTAAAAAAATCAATTTCAGGCGATTCAATGAATTGGATACAACATAATCATTGGAAGCAACTACACATGGATCGTTTTAGCAAGCAACGAAAGGTTTTATAAAATACTATGCAAGAAATAGTGATGAAAAACAAAACATCTGACCTGACCTTTCCACCTCTAAGTTTTTTTACTGGTCTCATCCGCTACTAATTTAATACCAAACAAAAAAGATAGGAGCAAATGAATATAACTATTGAGGGGATCGATCATACTGAAATTGAATACCATCAAACTTCTATTCACTTCAGAAGCATATTTTTTAGTATACTGTGGAGATTTACCACGAGAACGATGAAGCGAATGATCAAAGTGTGAAGTACAGGAGAAAAAAAGTTCCGATAATGGAAGCTGAGAAAGGAGCATTTGAACTTTTCGAAGGATGGAAGAAAACATAAGCTCAGTTGTCCAGCGGTATTACTAATTATACAAATTATGATCTACAATCTGAAAGGTCTTAAAACAAGTGGTATGTGTATGAATAATTGATTTGTGCTTGTACTTTCGAATGAAGTTTGATTAAAAATTATTAAATTTTTTTCTAAAAATTTTTCACGTGCACCTTAACGATGAAAAGATGTATCAAAATGAAATATGGAAGGAAGAGGAAAGTGACACATACGAAATTTTCAGAAAATTTGTCCGTTGCCCTGGAATATATGTATAGGAGAATTGCGGAATGAACATTAAACGATAAGTGTTATATCACTATTATCATTTATCTTTTTTGCTGCACATTCTCTCTCTAAAGAATGAATCATACATTATGATTTCTCACGTTTTTTTAATCGATACGACGTCACATTCCACGGCAAAATTTAATTTCTTTAACAAAAAGCTAAGGATGAAACATCACTGGTCATTATTTCTTTGACAGCACACACACTGATAATTTCTGGAGATTAGTTTAAACATCTTGACATTTATGGTTGGAGCAAATATGACGGACTTTATTTTCAAATGAAGCCTCAAAAACGTCTGCCGTAAAATCCGCCCCAATCAATCAATCAATATTCATTTCTAAAATTTCTGATAGCAATGAATAATGAAGAAAAATGATCAATCAGTAAAATAGTCGATTACTACACATTCAGATTGTTGGCTTAAGTGAAGAGATAGTCCCAAACCAGTTCCATCCCTCGCAGCAAATACAAATTCCACAAGAAAATATCGAGAACTGAGAAGAATCCTTTCTCTCTTCATCCTATTATTAACTTTTAACTTTGTTTCCAAGTTGAGAAACAGTGACTAGTGAGGTTAAGTTGGAAAAAGAAAAAAAAAACCTAAATGCTCGAATCGGATTACCAACGAAATATCAGCATTCGTTTTCACAATTTGCAAAACATACATTTCTTTGACCGTCCTGCTACTTTCTTTCTGTGTATATCCATCGATTTTTAAGGATAGCAAATCACAAGCACTACAATCAAACGTCCGTCAGAAGTCCATGAATAGCTCTTACAGTATAGTTTTTGACGGAAAGTTTTGCAGTCAATAAACAAACTAGTTTCTAGAGTATCCTTGGAAATTATTCTGTAACGAAATCTACTTAAAAATCCTCCACACCCATACTGTAGATGACCCATATTTTAATTTTACAAAGTTTTTTTTTTTTTTTTTACAAATAAAAGTACCATGAGTTTGTAAAAATCAATTAATGTTTATAAAATTTACATGTAACAAATAAACAGCAACAAAAAAAGAAAAAGAAAAAAAACTAATAAGTGAAAAACAAAAAATATACTTAAAACTAAAATCAACGGAATGTTATAAAGAAAACAATTCAATCACGAAAAACAATTCAATTTATAATCAGTGACGAAATAACATTTTTAGAATGGATTGGCATCTTGATAGATTAATAAAATAAAATGAATAATTTATACGGTAAAATAAAGTGGGTAATCTCTACGGGAAAATAAAGTGAGTAAACTATTTGGAAAATTTCGTTTTTAAAAACATATTTTATGATGGAAGATAAATTTATCTTTCTCTACTAAGGATATACTAATATTCTAATACCCTAATTATTGAATTATTCTAATTAAATTGTATCGCTCAAACAGAAAGTCGCTACATAAAAAGCAATGCGACCAAATACTTGAAGAAAGTAGGCTAAAATAAAAAGAGCAGAAAAAGAGAGTGAGATGTCCATAAGATTTTGATGACAGCACAAAGATATGTACATTTGAAAAATGCATTACTTCTTCAACAACAATAAACTAATGCTATCATTTCTCTGAATGTATTTATAATTTTACGATCCAATATTTAAAAAATAAGACATTACGATTGAGATTCTATGAAATGTTATGATAATATGGCAATGAAAATCAGCTAGTTTACACAATGTCTGCATCCTCACCTTCATCTCCTTCAAAATCGGCATGAACTTCAAAGTCAACATTCGGCTCATCCCTTTCTTCATTAAGCAATCTATTTAATTCTTGCTGATATTCAAAAAAATTGTGAACTTCATCATCATTCACCATCAATATCTGATCATCAGCATCTTCATCAGGCATTACCCAAAATGCTTCCTCACCAAAGTTAAATCTCGGATCTAACTAAAAATGACAAGAATCATTATGAATCATAACTGAAGTTAACTAGATTACTCACTCCAACATTAATTTCGGCTAAAATTATTTAACGAGTAATTGGAAATGACAAATGGCTACAGTCATTTTTGGATCAAAATGATTCCGTCACAAAAGATTATAATACCAATAAGATTAACTATTGAAGAACTTACCAATAGCGCTGGATGTTGCCTTTCAATATATTCACGAATAAATGGATCATCTTCCATTTCTGCCACCAATTCATGCACATCAGTTCCTGGACCACCGTGCTCCGCATCCATATGAGCATAAATTTTGCTGCTTTCTGGAGCCTGTAACATTCGAAGAAAAATAGAGACAGAAAAACAAATAACAGAACAAATTGTTTCGGAACAACAAATACATATGAGCATATGATAACTCACAGAAAACATGCAAATCCAGCAAAAATGTTGTTTGCATCGCGAACATTGCATGTGATTGCATCCCCCGAATTTTTCAATGACAGTTTGGCAATTTATATTTGGACATATTCGACGTCTTGTCTGATCTTCTCTAAATTAGTAACTATAAGAATCTTTTTTAGACATCAAGTATAGCTAGCAAATATCTGATACAAAACCATAAAGAACAATTATGTCACAAGATATTCATTATAAAATTACAATATTGTAGGAATACAATCAGTATCTTCACGTGAAAGTAGCAAAACTGTATACCGCGAAGGATTAAACACTGGTTTATTGAAAGAAATACCAGGCAGTCTGCCAAGTTTTATTTAATTTATTACTCACTATACTATCTATGACTGATCTACATTCCTTTTATTCTGTTGATATTATAGTTTCAATTTCCTGCAAAGTTTTTTTGCTTCACTTAATAGCAACACTTCATTTTAAATTTCCTTTCAAATATCTCTTCTCATTTCCAACTTGTTTAAAAACCATAATATGTTGAAGTTGTATTTCTAGGTTGATAAGGGAGAAGTATATCATAAAATTGACAAAATTAGCATGAGCAAATGAAACTAACTGTATCCATTTCCTTATTGATTCATCAGCATTAATTCTCAGTCTCGCATATTCTTCACATGTTATTGACTCGTGTTCTTCCTTTCCACATCTAGTGCACTGTACACGACCACACAATCTACACCGATCCAAATCAGCATCAGTCGTGACCTTATGTATTTGTTTTAAAAAATAATGGAAATAAATGTTCAAATAATTTGAAAAGTTTGTAACAATGTAGTAAATAAACACAAAAAAACCAAGAAATATGCGAATAACTAACAGGGTGCAATCCTCGACAATCAGGAGTTAGACAGTGCTTATAAAGATTACTGTGACGTTCAACAAAATAAGCTAGAGAAGCGTCCGATAATGACTGCAACTTTCGAGAGTCTTCATCTTTATTGCGATTTAAGTCTCCAAGCAAAAGAACCTCCAAATCCAACCATGTGAATGGTTTCTCACAAGCAACACAAACAATCGGAAAGCCACGCGTTTCAATTGATGTTTTCAGCTGAATTAATAGAATTATAAAAAGAGATCATATGAGATACAGTAATTCTCAACAGGAATCCTATTTAATGCCAGCAAATAACGATCTAAAATGTTACTTTTTTCAATATTAAAATTATAACAACATTACGTTGGATGGAATCACAATAATTGCTATTAAAAGTTATAAATGTATATAAGCATGACAAAAAGTTAAATAATGATATACTACTGCTTTTTTCACAGCAAACATGAAGTGTATTATGAAGCATTAAACATTCAAAATATTCAAAAAAACAGTTAACCTGCATGTTTAAACACGATTTGCAGGCACAATGTCCACATGCTTCCAGACAATGGTTTTCCAAATCTGCAGCACAAAGGCAGATGACACATTTTGGTATCCCGATCTCACTGTAAGCAGTTTCCGAAGAATCTCTCGATTGAATGCTGTCAGAAATAGAACGCAGCATGATCTGAAATAACATAAGAACAATGAACCAATTTCCGATTTTATTCAAAATGAAAAAATTTAGATAGGATATAATATATAATAACAAATCTCTTCTTAGTATTTTCATAAAACGAACTCTTTTTTTAGAGTAAGAGATTGAATTCCAATAAACAAACTTGATTTTAACAATAAATGAGCAAAATTGTTTGAATCTTCCTGATTCAAACAAATCAGGAAAAAAAAATTATGAGCTTCGTTTGTGCAAATAAAAATTTTTTAAATAACTAACTAGAAGCCTTTGGAACTGGGTTTCTTTGCCCACGAATAACAGTTCACGCCTGACAATGTTAGCATCTAAATGTAGACCACAACCGAATTGCTTCTCCAGTGAATAAAGATCATAACTATTTTGAGCTAGAAGAGTTTTCAATGTTCCCGGCTGATAATCTGGTGGCTCCAGAATCAAAATCTGACAAATATCTGCATCCAACCTAGATTTTTTTTACGTGTAATCAGAGTAAATAAAGAAAAATTTATAAAATATGATAACAATAAAGGGAACTATAACAAATATTCATTTATATGAAATTCCCTATTAAACAATTATTTCTATCACCAAAACACTGTTGTCCATCATAAGGAAATTAAATCGAAGCAAGATGGAGCAGAATATGTTAGAAGTTGATTACCATTCTCGTAAAAAATCCTTGATTTCTGATTTAGCCTTTTCGACATTCGAAACACTTCCTTGAATCTTTACTTCCATCTTATAAGGCGATATGTTTAGAAATATTGTATACTTTTGTGATAAATTATGTAGAAAATCTCGACCAACCCTAAAAAGTACAATACACGCTATTATTCCTCAATATTTTTGATGACAGATTGATCAAAATACCACTGTATTCATACCGTACGTTAACTGTTGTACTGATGTATGATGTTTAGGATAGATTCCTGACTTTTGGAAATTATATCACCCTATTTTACAGATCAGAGAAAACAAACAATGGTCAATTACTTTGTAAGCAATCGATGACAAGGTAATTCTATACCGTCTATTCTTTCACCATCTCTACACTTGATCGTATAACCGTTGATAATCTTGTCAACAGCAGCTTTGACTTCATTTACAGAACTGAAATCGATAAAAGGGGAGAATAATTCTGCAGAAACAACAACATATTTCAGAAAAGTATTGCGATCCATTAAAAAATCAAGGAAAGGGACTTACTTAAAGTCTTCCCCAGCAACGAAGAGACGACACATTTTATGATGGGTATCACTGCGGTGATTAAAATCAATATGTTCATGATCAATTCTATTAAAAATATCTTTTAAATCATCGGAAATGGCATTGCAAAGAATTATCGGAACCTTCATTTGGTAACGAAATATTTGTTGCACATGGGCCTAAAACGATTGAGCGATAATTTTAAAATATTTCCAGTTTAACACAAACACTGTCGGGCAAAGATTTTAGAAGGGATGATATCTCATAAAAATATGATATTTAACATCTAAAGACATCAGATTAGTCATAACTAATAACATCCACATCCTAATAATATGTAGATTATCGCACTGACACTTTAATGATTGCGTGAATTAAACTGCCAAAATGATAAAACGTTACTATAGATGATTTTGCTTTCATCGATTATAAAAAAAAGACAGAAATAAGATTGAAAAAGCGAACTTGGTGCACATGGTTTGATGACCCCATTTCCAAAAATACACCATTTTCCGCTGCTTCTTTCAATGCATTACCCACATGTATTCCAAGATTGATATCATTGAAGAGAACAACTGCTACAAATTCAATTTCGCTAGCATGTTTTGGTGCGCGTATCTTAATCTCGAATGGATAATTATTGCTGCTTACTGAAATATGAAAACCATTATTTAAACAATGATCATTATTTATAATTATGAATATTCATAAAAAAAAAAAAAAAAAAGAAATTAGCATTCTAACATAATCAGTTAAACAGCAAGGATTAAATGTGCTATATAATATGTTAGTAAAATGAAAAAGAGTGTATTATCCTGATTTTTTTCTTTTAAAATAAATGTGAAGTGTTAGATTTAATAACTCTATTAAAGTCGGATATTTTTTATAACGAGATCAAAAAAGATATCAAAAGATACCTGCATTCTTCGCCACCTTTATAATATGGTCAGAGATTCGTTGAGAGTGCTCTTCCAAAGCCCTAAAAAAATTCTCTTCGAGAAACCTAAAAAAATTATTAATGAAATTGTACAACTAAAACGGGCCAATTAACATACTCGTTGCTTTCAACAGGGTACATCTTCTTTCTCACTACATATATTTCATCGAATTCTATACCATAATCATTCAACACCGGTCCAAAAATATGAAGTAATCGTTTGTTATCAAAATCCAATGGAACAGATTGCAACTTTATCTAAAATAAAGGAATTCGAAATCATATGAAGATAACACTCCGAATGAATATAATTTTCGAACGAAAGAAACAATAAAATTACAAATATCCCGGTGAAAAACACACCTTGTACAAATCATCGACGCTTATATTCGGATCTCTCTCCTACAAAAATAATTGTTATTGCGTAGTGCAGTTTTGCTTTTCATCCCAGTATCTAAACACCGGAATGACAAAAGACAATGCCTGAACAGAATAGAAAAGATCATGATACTTACCACCAAATCTTCCGATAACAATGAAGGCTGAAAATGCCCCAAATGTTTTGAAATTACATCGAAAGCGTACATTCTGTGATCGAAATCACGAGATTTCAACTGAAAGAAAACATGCAATAGATGTTGTAAATTTCATTACGATCACTTTAAATGTACTGAAAGCTCTTTGAAAGAGCTAGCAAATCAGTAACTTCGTTTCAAAGTCAATCAAGACTAAATATAATAAATTTGAACTGCAACAAATAAACTACCGCTTTTATTGAAGTATAATGGCAATTAAAAATAAAAGCATAACCAAGAACCTTTATTTGACCATAACCACAACTAGGCCTGCGCCACCATCTAATCACTAATTGATAAGCAGATGGATGGTAATTGCCTACTTTGCCCAAATGTTTTCGTTCAAGACGAGGCTGAAGTAAAAATTTCAATTAGTTAATGAAAAAGCAAAGTAAACTGAGAGAGTTTGATACAACTATATGAATAACGATATACTTGAGCAATACTTGCAATTGATACTAAAATTATCAAGAAAATTGAAAAATGAGAAAACGAAAACAAACTTCAATACTGAAGTCGCAACGGTCTTCACTGTTGCAAGTAAAAGCACGCATTGCAACTTCCTTATTTTCCATTCGAATTATGCACGAATGTCTAATTTTTTTTTGATATTCATTGCGAAAAGTCACGAATTCAGTAATTTTTCCAAACTATAAGAACGAATCCCGTAATGCGAGAAGTATATAAAATGAACATTATAAAGTGGAGAACATGATCTATGCATCCTTTCTCAAAATAATTAAAATACTAGCTCAGAATCAGTAATCAGTAAGGTGGGATGCCGTTTTTGACTAAACTTTTTTAAGCAAATCATATTTCATTGAAATTATATTATCGACTGCAGAGAAAAAGCTTCGGAAGAATAAAGCAAACATTCTCTCAATTTATTGAAGAATAAACCTTGCCAAAGTATTCCTCCAACTTCCTTCTATATGTAGCATCATCTTCCCAGTTAATATCTCCTTTTCCAACATACATACTGCAGAATTCACCTGGCATTAGAATCTCTAGCGGTATGCCACTACCAGACATGTGCAACTAGAATAAGAAATTATGCAATTCATTTTCTATTTCAGAAAATGTTGCACAAAAGGGAAATTCAAAAATTCAGTCCCCATGTTAATCAAAACTATATGGTAGTGACGATGTTCATTTTCAAGATTAATTTCTTAGTTAATATTTACAGACAAAAAAGTAAACTGACTACATAATCTGTATGCATTATCGGTACTTCTCTCGTTTGCCTACTTAGCACATCCACTTTTTCTTCTATAATCCGTTCAATAAACGCCTCCAACTGAAAATGCAGCTATAGTCAAAAACATCTTGATATACTACTAAATTAAAAAATGTCCACATTCCCATCTTCACATAGGATAAATTTGTACTTCACGAAACTATAGCATTATTTCTTTTTATGGAAATTTGCACCAGAATTTTCTAATAAAAATATTTCATCATTTTTTGCCAAATAAAAAGTTTCATACCTTTGAAAGATTTTTAACAGAAACATAAATCTGAAGTCGATGGTAAGGATCATCAAATCTTTCCTTCTTCACACATTCCTTTCCTACCTAAACAAATTTATTGGAACGACGAAGATTTCTATTACTGATTAACTCAGTTCTTAATAGTACTCTATTTTAACAACAACAGAAAAAAAAAAAAGAAGAATGTTAAGTCTGTTAATATCTAACTTCAGATGAAAGTTAAGAATGCATATAAACTCTGTATCCTTTTTTCGGAGTAAAATTTTTAAATATAAATATACCTCCTGCTGAATAATAGCCATATGTGCCATAATCCATTTCTTTATAACAGTTCCACATTTAACATTATACGGCACTAACTTGTTCTGCAACGAATTTCAAAAGCACTTAAAAATTCATTAATAAATTACAAAGAATATCTCAGAATAAAATTTCTAAAGCATTCAAAGAACAAAAAACACAAAAGCTAGAATCAGAATGTAATATTATGAATTGTAATATTATGAAATGTAATATTATGAAATGTAATATTATGAATTTGGAATGTAGTTTATAGGATTTATACTGAAGTAATAGATTTTTCGATACGAATTATTTTTTGACCAGAAAAAAAAAAAAAGGAATAGACTGTAAGAAAAATTTTAAAAAAGTATGCCTATTTTCCCAGTTTCCTATGTTTATATGTTAAATATGTCATTAAAAATTGAATCTACCTTTCTTTTTTCTTCCAACACATTTTGATTCATTTCATTTAACCAAGAGGAATCCGCTGCGCAAACATTCAATATAAAATTATTTGATGTATAAAACGAACATTCATAAACCACAAATTCAGGAGTTACATCGATATATTTCAAAGCTGATGACGGATGAATCTGCAACATTAAAGCTACTGACCATAAATTGAAATGAACAAGTTCAGTAAGTTAACTTGAGATTGTTATCAAAAGTGCTTTTCTGAGATAAACTCAAAATAGGTCAATATTCGAAAGATCATATGAATTCCGTATATTTGAAAATGAAATTCACTTTTTACTTTTTTTTAAATATTCACTTTACTTGTTACCAATTTCGATTATATTGGAAATTTATATCAGTTTTAGAGTAGATTGCAACATACGAAGACATATTTTTTCTCATTGAAATCATAATATCCACGTTCTGGCAGGCCAGAATATATTGCCAAATTACTTCCGAAGGATCGACAGAAAAGACTAGGAATAATTGTCCGTGCCTTTGAAATATCAATCTTGTTTATATCTGCATTAACACCCTAAATTAAATAATCTGGTAAGAATTTTGTATAAAAATGCGCATATTAATTTTCCGAAATGAGGCTTTGCCTATTAAAAAATAATTGAAAGAGAAAACGAAAATAGCAAGAGTTCTTTCTGCTGAAATCAGGAAGGGAGTAATACAAGGAATTGCTTATTGTGCATGTGGTACTCCAAAAGCAAAGTGAAACTGATATTGCCAAAAGGGAAGTAAAATTGTTTTTAACAAAGTGAAAATTCAGTCAAGAATTCAGAACAATATTTTAGAATATAAAATAGTATTTTGGAACAATATCTTAGAATATAAAAAATACAAGGTGAATGTATGCTTACTGCAAAATGAGAAACAATGTTACAGATCTTATAGACCATGTTAAGCACAGATTTCATACGCTTCGAATTCACATAATTTTCAAAACACCAATGTTTCAATCGATCTTTTGGCGTTCTTATGTATTGATGGAATACCTAAAAAATTATTTAAAATATAAAAACAACCAATCATTTAAAATAATAGCTATAATATAATGATGAAATTATTACGTCAACAATTCGTAAAAATGTATTTCTCTCTTCGAGTGATAGTAATTAATTACTAAGAGAAATAAATTAGCAGAAAAAAAAAACCAAAAAAAATAAACTTAGCAATGTTATAAAATCAAAATTCCATGTAAATGTCTGCCAAACTAATGAATTATTCATGTAACAAAAAACTAAACTTACCGCTAAAAATGTCATTGGATCACCACTTTCCTCACAAAACGCTAGTTTCCTTTGATCTGCTAGAATGAACTTCTGAAAAGAAGCAGTATAACAAAATTTGTCTTACTTTTTAAAAAATAATGATATAAGTTTACATTTAGCTAACATTAGTCGGCAAGATGATAAGAATTTAGTATCTTGCAGCACTTTAATGGCAAAAACATGGTAATAAAGTAATAACATGTGAAAAGTATGTTAATCTTTTAATCAGCAAGCACGAAAGAATAAATGGACCATTTACTTTCTCTATTTCTCTCATTCCCAATTTATTATTACAGAAACTAGTAAATGTCATATATACAAATGGAAAAATTATCGATTACTAAGTGGTCTAAGATAAATTTTTTCTAAATAATAATCAGAAAGTGTAAATACCGGATGATAAAGTTATTTTCTATTCGAATATTTTAAAATATTACATTTTGATTATTCCCACGATGAAAAAGTGACCCAACATGAACACATGCACAGACAACCGCCGTTTCGAAGACTAAGTCATACTCCATAGAATCCAGAACCATTTTTGCTAGACGCGGTTCCACGGGCAATTGTTTCATCTTTTTACCAATCTGGGTTAAAACTAGCTTGCTTTCATGGTACTCAATGGCTTTAAGCGACCTATAATATTTTATTCAACAATTACATTTCTTTAAAATTTGGAAAATATGTAATTTTCTTCAAAAAATACACCTCAAAAGTGTCTGTGAACGCATCAGGATGCTTGAATGCGGTTTCTCAATGAAATCAAACTCTGCAGGATCCGTAATACCAGCTGCTATCATGTACAATACTACTTCCGCAAAATTAGAAAGAAGGATTTCTGGAATGTTTGTGGTTTCCATTTCCTCATATTGCTCTTCCGAGTAAAGACGATAACAAATCCCTAAACAAAATTTAATCATGATGCTGACCAACAATAATGATTTGTGATCACAAACTATCCCTGCTTACTGGTAAGTATCATGATTAGATTTTGTTGTGATCACAAGAAAGTTGAATTAGCATAACATTTTGCAAAATTAAAACAAAATTAAATTAAATGCTTATATCCCATATATCGCTTGCGCAAATTAATTGAAATCCATCAGTGGAATTAATAAGATAATTTTCGAATTATTTTTTTTTTCTGCTTGTTTCAACAATTCCATTTTTCTTCTTTTCAAATGCTCACATATGATGGACTTTTATGTCTTTCAACTTAATCAACCCTAATTCTATTGATCGAAAAAACTGGAAAGTATTTGCATGACATAAGACAGTGTGGTCATAGCAAATTTTTTTCAGAATTTTCGAAAGAAGTCATTTCTTAGAAAAATCTCCCCTACCCGGTGCTGTTCTTCCGGTTCTTCCAGCTCGTTGTTTTGCGGCAGTTTTCGATATCAAACCTAGTTCTAAGATATTCGTTTGTCTCACAGCGTCAAATTTTTTCACCTAAATGGAAATCATTATTTGCAACTACATCGAAACGATCTATTTTAGTTTCTCTGTTGAAGTTGCAAATACCTACATTTTATAAGAAATAAAAATGAAGAAATATGGAATACCTTAGCCAAGCCGCAATCTACAATGTAACGAACGCCCGGAACAGTGATCGAAGTTTCACCGGTATTTGTTGCGAAGATAACCTGCAATGAAATTTTATTTTCAGATAAAAATAATAGGACTGCCGCGAAAGTTTTTTAATTATGTGTGTTACTACAAAGACGAATTCTGTTTGAAGAAAGTTTTATTAATTGACGGAACAGCGATTCTTTGATATAAACAATTATTAGGAATATCCAAGCAAATTGATCAGTAGGTTATTCTTTCCTTTGTCGTTCGCAGGGAAGAATACTGCTTCTCAATTGTCGGCCAGCTATATTGCTTCGAACTCTAGCTCTTGCTCCAAACAAAACTGACTCTGCTCCAAAATCAACCTTTGAAATCCTTTCGAGACTCCTCCTTTCTTAATCTCCGACGTGTCGCTCATAATTGCTCGACTTCGCTTTGTTTATCTATTAATCGGAGCGTTTCGGCGGTATTCATGTCGTTTTGGCGTTAAACATGTTCATCCTCTGCTCCTTTGTTAGTAAATATATCAATCCTTTTGGTGGTAAAAATGTTTATCCTTTTGCGGTAAACATGTTAATCATTCGGATTTTTCCGACAAAAACTGCAAAAGTAACAACAATAAATCAAGAAAATTTGCAAAGGTTAATAACCTTGTGATGATATTCAGGTTCTAAAGGAGCAAAAACTTCAAGTCGATCTTCAATTGGCATATTTCCGTATAATGTCATAATTTTTACTTGCACGCTGTGTTTAAGTTCAGCCAGTCGCTTAGTGAGACATTCCTCAGCTATCAACGTTTCGTGAGGACTAAAAAAGATTTTTTGAAGGAAAAAGCTGTAAAAAACTAAGAGAAATGCAAACAATAAATGTGAAATACTAGTATGAATTTCTAGATGCGAATATAAATTTTTGAAAACAGAACTAAGATTGCAGAATAACTTTGAGATCAAATAAGGCAGCTACCAGTCCATATACCAAGTGAACAGCCACTACACATTAATTTTGAATAATAATCAATCTTAAAGAACTCAAATAAACAATATCAAAAATTTGATTTCAGTATTAATTCATCATACTTTGACAAAAAAGCCATAATGTGTGCTGCATGCGTTTCTAAGCTATCTTTCCAATAAATGTCTTCAAAAGGTTGCTTCTTAGCTTCATTCTCACAAATATTTATTACTTTTTTCACTGTGCGATCGATATAATCTCGCATCAAACTTTTAAGTCTGAAAAAAAAAAAGAGAAAGAATTACGAAATAGACTAAAGAAATGCAAAACCAGGCTTGGAACAAATTATTGAAGATAATTATGTCAAGAGCTGGAAGTCTAGCTATAATTGTGGTTGAGAAATCAAAATAATGAAGAAAGGAAAGGGTGTATAATAGGATAATAGTTAATATACTGGAACGATTTATAAAATAAGTTATATGATTGATGTGAAGTATATATTTACTCATACAGAAATGTTCATGTCCACCTGCGAAATGCGTCAACTTTATAATTTATGTAGAGGAAAAAAATGAAAAAAAGAAAATCAGAAAACACAAATTAACTTTATAATTTATGTGGGGGAAAAAAATGGGAAAAAAAAATTCAGAAAGCACAAATCAACTTAATAATTTCTACGGAAAATTTTTAAACTAACCCCTTACAGCCGGAGTTTGGTGGCTCATAACAAATGTTAATGGAATATTGACGCCCTGGAACTTCTAGTTTTTTTGCTTGGAATTCAGCAAAATAATTCAACAGTGGTTCTGGATCTAATGTTGCAGAAGATATTACCTAAAATAAAATCATTTAATAATTTTGGATTTATGAAAAGAAATGAGTACTTGAAAATCATAATTCACAAATATGTCGTAAAATTTTTAGCGGAATTGACCAATTTCATATCTGGCCGCAATCTAAGTAATTTTTTCATCATTCCCAAACACAGATCCGTATGCACAGTTCTTTCGTGTACTTCATCAATCACAACACATCCAAACTGTGACAATTTATGATCCTGTTGTATATAATCCAAAAGATGTTTCTCTGTTATGAAATTTATTTTTGCATTCAAATTAGGTTGTAGCCTGAAATACATTGATTGGTGCAGATAATATAATTATTATGAAAATAAAAAAAAAAAAAAATGAGACAACAGATTTGATGCAATCGCTTGGATTTTTAAGAAACATAGCCAGCATCATAATACGTCCCAGAAAACTTGCTCATGACTAATTTCTGAATCATTTACATCAGTCGAAATCTGTAATAAATCATTTTATTCAAAAAATGGAAAACAGCATACTCATTTTTATATACGGGGATGTTAACCAAACAATGGCTACTTAGTGATGTCTCTTTCGCCACTCTCATGGCCAATTCGCATACAGCAGCCTAAAGAAATGCTCATATTTTTTAAATGCAAATTTCATTCATACTTCATATATCTCTAACAAATGCTGTTTAAAGAGAAACCTTCCGTGGCTGAGTACATAGAACTTTCTGCGACGCAGTAATGATGCCATCGAATACTAAATATTGCGGAATCTGAGTACTTTTACCCGAGCCGGTATCTGCTATTATAAGCAATACTCTACCCTAAATTTATAATTTAAAGCAAATTGAAAATAAATTCGGGAAAAAAAATCAATGGTTGCAATAATAATTAAATCCTAAGTATAGATCACTGAACAGAATTTTAATAACAAAGTACAGGTTTTTAATATATTACTTACAGCAACAAACTGTTTGGAAACTAAAAATCAGATAAACTAAAATAGATAGAGAAAGCATTTCAACCTGATTGCACAGAATATTCTTGATATCTTTCCTGATATTATATACCGGCAATCCGCATGCAAAACGTTCTATTTCATGATCCATAAGTCTAAACCATTAATATTCGTGTAATCTTCATGCAAAGTTTAGACCATTAAATTCATAAATTATAAAAAGTACGAATTTTCTTTAAAATGATCCAAAAATTTTGTAAACATTTAACTGTAAAATATAGCTTTTTTCACTTCAGCTATAATCAAAAACCATAGAAAAATCTACTGAAGTTTAGAGAGTGGAGTCGAAAAAGTTAACTTTAATTAGAAGAAAAATGTGTAATATTCCAGTTAATGGAATATCTTTCTCCTAAATCTAATAGGAAAATTCGAAAAGCAAAAAAATATTTCAAGTAACTGAGAAAAGAAACAAATGTAAACATTTTAAAACTTATGCAAAAATTGATGACTACGAGTGATAAAGATCAACATCAGTCATTTTAGGAAAGTGAGTATGGTTTATTAATGGTTTCTATAACGATAAAATTTATTTTTTTTAATAGAATATGAGAAACACTAATAAAAATTTGAACAATCGCCAATTACGGGATGTTAAGGAGAAAATTGCTTAACTCAAAAAAGATTCATTCTATAATTTACTATTACTAACTCAGTGATTAATCCTGCAGCATCTGGCGATTTTTCCAGCATTCGCACATGTTTTGCGTGCATCTCTTCAAAAATTTCTATTCTGCAGTTTCGTTTTAAAATCTAAAGATTTATTTATCAATCCATTTACTTTCTGATTTGAAAAAAGTGAGAACTGTGAAATAGCTTATGAAATCTACAGATACTATCATGGAATGAATATGAAAACGTTAACAAAAAAAAAAAAATAAAACAAAATAAAAAACAAAAAAAATAACTTCTTCCTCAAAATCATAATCGTCGACATTGTTAGGTTTAAATTGCTCAGTAGTTTTATTAAACATCGTTAGCCTTCCTGTGTCGTAATTAAATCTACCACGAATACGACGTACAGACTGTTGCCAAGGCGGAGACGGAACCTGTAATCTATGAAATAAGCAAATTTATCCATGTGATCTCAAAAAAATAAAAAAATAAGAAATTACGAACCAGTTTCCGACTGCGATGATTTACATTACAGAACTCATTTGTACCTGTTCCTGAAAAATTGAAACTCTACTTGTAAGCTGAAAAATAAAACAATCACAAAATTGGCTGAACATATTCTGGTATTTTTTGAAATTCTTATTTTTATTAATTTTGCAATCGGTAACATAAAATACAGAAATTCTGAAAACAGTGATTATAAAAAATGACCGAACAAACACATATGAAAAAACAATAAATAATCTCAAATCATGCCATATCGAAGAAAGAGATCCATTTTCATGGTTTATTTTCTTATTCAAGAGCTGCAAAAAAGAAGCTCTTATTTTGAGTGCAATATTAATGACAAAATAAAAAAAACTTACCAGCATTATTCTTGATGAAAACTTGGTTGCTAAATATCAAATTTAAATATTTCGAAGAAAAAGCGTCAAGGTAGAAGGTTGGAGGTTCGCCATAAACTGTAACGCTACCATAAAAATATATCAATATTCAATCAGAAGTTTTCTTCTATATTCTCATATTAACGTCACTAAAAATTTGAACTTGATATCTGAATATAAAACAAACAATTGGACGATTTTATTTATTCTTGAATTTTTGAAAGTACATTAAAACTTGTTACTTTGGCTGGATTTCAAGAAAAGATATGATTAACCTTTCTTTTCCGACGACCAAGATTGAGCTTTACCAGCATCACTATCATGCTCCATACGTATTGCAGGGACGGAACATTCTGTGATCTGAAACAAATAATCAAATTTGTTATTGCAACAATGTGCATTGGAACTCTTCAAAGATTGTCTATTGAAAAAGTAAGAAAAAAGAATATTACATTTATACTACTATTTGATTAAAACTTTCAAATAATAGGTTAGAAGTTTCCAAGCGAAAACTTTAATATCTCGCTGTTCAAATTTTCTTCCAGCACAAATAAGCAGTGAACGAAGTATATCCTTCAATTAAGTAAAAATACCACAAATCAGAAAAGAAGGGATAGTAAAAAGAAAATGAGGGGAAGATAAAGTCTAATTATTCAATTCCTAAATTATAAATTTCAGGAATATATTTTAGGAAAAGAACAACCATGTATGCGTAATTATAATCGATTTTCACTAAAGGATGTGGATCTGCATATTCTGAAGTGCTTTTATTGTCTCGATCATTATTATTATAACCAATAACCTAAAACAATCACTTTAATCAATTAGTTCATTTAATTTAGTCAAAAAGATATGTGCCCAGGAAAATTACAATGGTTAATTAATGTAAAATAAAAAACAAATTCTAAGGAAAAGTACTTTTCATTTTTTTATAGTGATTCTACTAGATGAAAGGATATAAAGTAAATTAAAACAAAATGCTTTAGAAAGGTAAATTTGAGACAAAAATCGATTTCACTCAGCTGGTCTTCTGTGCAACGATATTTTAGGATTGATTTTTTGAAGAGAAAGATCCTCCATCTTAGTGACTGCATCTTTATTGGTATGTTCAGCAGCAGAACTCCATCCTCGTATTTGTTTTTTCATCATCTTCAATGTCATGACAAAAAAATTAATAAAAAGGCAAATATCACAATTTTTTCTTTTTATTAGTCGAAATGAAGACCGAAAAACGTAAAAAATATTCAATTTGTAACCTGCTCTGTGAACTCATCCATGTCCTGAACACCAGTAGTCCATTCGTGTTTTTGTTGTTCCATAAACTGCAGACAAAACTAATATTTTTTAAGAAAATTTGAAAGACATATGCTAAAAAAGAAAAAAAAAATGTTTTCTCAATATACTACAAGTCAATAAATTGATTGATATGCGAAAAATAATTTATTTTAATACTTTTTTTTATCCATACAATCCAATTTCAGCACTTTATCCCATTTTAAAGACAGAAAACAAATTACACTGTAATTCATAATAGCATAATAGACATATTTTCAAAAACTTTAATCAAGCTAAAAGTATAGGAGAGTTCTATCAACATAATAGCACGTAACAAAATAGCAATAGTTTTTGCAACACCATTTGCAAATACGGTACTAGTTGTATGGTATAGCTTTTATGATTTTTTAATGTTTAAGGCTATTACTGCATTCCACCTGTGGTCAGAAGTATAATCAAAAATGTAGCAGACCTGCCACTGTACGTAGCAGATCAAATTGATTTATTGCCATGCCTCTGTGAGTTCTATCGACATACAATAGCACTATCAGAAAATGTGCTACATTAGATAAATTAATATAACGCATTACGTTTTGATTTTTTTTATGATACTCTATATGTACATCACAGTAACTTTCGGCATACAACGGACAAATGTTAATAATATCATTTTTACATGCTAACAATAAGTTAACCGAAATGCATACCGTTGTTCGTTCCTTATTGTGAAACATCAACTGATATGATAAATCATAAGATATTCTTTTATCGCCTATTTCAGTTTGTTGTTTAAGCTGCAAAATTATATGATTGAATAGCAGAAATTTAAGATAAAACAAAACAATGCGTTGAATGTAAAATTACTTCTGTATTTTGACTACTATTGCAGACTGAAAATGCTCTTTACAAATCCTATTACAAATATGATCTTTTTCGTGCATTTCTTTTACTTCGGTTCGTATATGAAAAATATCATTCAACATAAGAAAGAGCAATATCTCTTCCCAAGCATTTAAGATAATAATATCATTTAATGAATGCTGCAAACTAATAAAGGATTAATGAACAAATCTCACCAATTCCATTTCTTTTGTGAAATATGATTGTTGCTGGCAAACGGTTAAACGATTCCTAATATCTGAAACAAAGAGATCATGCATGCGTATAATATAAAATATATACCTTAATAGGCAAAAACAAACAAACTGTTGATGGAATGATGATTTTATTGTAATTAATACAAAGATATTGTGGTGTAGATTTATTAAGTTGACTAAATTTTGATCCGTCATACATTGAATCTTACCAATATATAAATTATGATTATAACGACAGTAACAATGGAACTAATTTCCAAGAAAATAATAATAATAATAATAATAATGATATCAAAAAAATGAAAGATTTGACGATATTTCCTACATAACTTACCGATAGTTAAGTCAGATCGGTCAGAAATGATTTCGATGTTTTCCAGTCCAATCTCTATACAGTGCAGCTTAAATATGTCTGTTAATTCTTCTTCGTCTATTTCATCAAACAAAGCTATCTTCACCCTGCAAATCTTAACAATTTTTCCATAATTCGGCAAAGTTTCTCGATTCATCACTAAATGGACAGTAAAGTAGGAAAACACCAATCAATGACTGACTGATATAAATGAAAAGCATCTATATCTATATAAATAAAATTATAAATGTTCACTGTTTTTTTTGCCATTTAACGTTTCAAGTTCTTCACCGACTGTTTTGAAATTTTGATACAAAGCTGCATTTAAATAGGTGCGTGTTCCCACATAAATACGCCTACTTTTTTTAACCTCTCCGTGAGGATAAACGCATTTTCTGCCAGAACGTTCCAGTTAATAGTAAACAAAGTGAATTCAACCAGGCATAAGAGATATGTTGAGGATCAGAAAAGGAGAAAAGATTTAAAAGTTTTGGATTTTGGAACATAACCAATTCAAGTTTGACAATTCGAGTTCAGTCTATATGACACAGCGACAGTTTTACAACGGCACAGACTGACGCAGCAAATCGACAATCAAAGGACTCTGTACTTCTCTGCAGGTAACAAAGGAAAGAATAATACAATGATTAATTTGCTTGAATATTCTCAAATAATTTCCAGGACAGTTCGGGTACAATCGAATTGCTTTGATTCATCCAAATAATGTCTCGCAGAAGATAAAATTTAAGTCGTCATACTCGCGCAGCAGAATTAATGCGACGATTAATTGCAAATCAAACTAAGAATGGGCATCAGCGAACGAGCAAAAAAAAAGAATGACTCAAATACAAGCACAGTGACGATCAGCTAGACTTGAGGATGCACGGTTGCGAGCACGGCTGCTGCTTCGTTCGATGTAGAATTGCGTCGTGAATAAAATTGCAACACGGGTGATTTTTTTCATATGTGGAGTCAAATATTTCTAAGCTAACACTTGAGCGAAAAGGCATTTATGATCAAATAATGCAAAACTGTCAATGTTTTACTAGCTCTTCCTGGCGACGTCTCTTATCTTTCCTAACTGAATTTTTATTTTGGCAATTCGATCCCAAAATGACATAGCCTTAGCTCTTGCATCTTGCTCATTCCGTCTTGAATTGCCACTGAACATGCCATTCATTGAAACTCCCATGTGAAACATTTCCAAAACATCCGGCGTGGGAAAAGTATTGCAAAGTGCAAACATATAGTTTGGGATGAATGTACAATGGCGCACAAAAAATTAGTCGAGGCTCTTGATCGATCATTGCAAGATTTGCGTGAAAACATCAGACCATTTGGTCTGCATTAATATTCTTGTAGAAGATTTCAGGCATTATCCATAATTCCTCGATCGATACTAGGGTGTCGAAATAAATGCTTGCCTGAAATACTCTATTTTGTGGCGAAACGTAAAGACTTGTAAATAAAACGATCGATCAGTTGAAATAATCTCACATCAATTGCTGTAAATTGGGAACAGAAAGGTGGCGGTTGATTTGACTTGGGACGAATTTCATCGCCTCATAACTTCTGCAATTTAATGATGTAAAAAAAGAATTTGTTGAAGTGTTTCCAAACCAATGATAAGAATCACAACTGGCTGAGTGAACACGCTATTCTTACGGCCAAGAACAAAGAAGTTTACGAACTTAATAATATTATTCAGTTTAATATTCAAAGCGAGGCAGTCACATAAGTCCGTCGATATTGTTGTGGAAAAGATGATGTGGCTAATTATCTAATAGAACTTTTGAATTCATTAGAGCTGCTAGAAATGCCACCGCACATACTGTAATTAATAATTGCCGTGCCAATTATTATGTTACGAAATAATCACTCAATCAAAACTTGAAAACGGCACGCGGCTTACTGTAACAAAATTAATGAACAGCATCGTACAAGCAACAATTTTGATAGGATCTTTTAAAGGTGTGAAGATGTACTTCATTCCTCGCATTTTTATGATTCTAACGGATATACCATTTCAATAGATTGCAATTTCCAAATTGACTGGAGTTTGCAATCACCATCAACAAAGCTAAGGGTCAATCTTTAGAACTGTGCAATTTAAATCTAGAGATGGATTGCTTCTCACACGGATATTATGTTGTGTGTTCTAGAGTCGACACATCAGACAATCTCTATATTTAAAAAGACAATGGAATACCAAAAAATATTGTATACCCAGAGCATTATGAAAATAAACTTGTTGGATGTGGGCGAAAGCTAAAAAATGTCAAATAGCGCCACAATTTTTGTAAACAAGGAGTATTACAGATCAAATGACGCGACATAGTTTCAAAGGGACGATAAACATGTTTACCCCTAAAAGGATAAATATATTTATCATCAAAACGCTTTAATTCACAGATAAACGACAAAGATGAGCAGCAACAGCAACTGAGTTAAAGGGGCTTCAGTTTAACAGTTCAAAGCGACACCACACTAACAACAATCCGACAATTTAGTTGAGCAATATTCTTCTCTACTAGCGACAAAGGTAAGAATAACCCCGTGATCAATTTCCCTGGATAATCTCTGATAATTGTTTGTTATGAAAAATCACTCTTTCATCAAAGCTTTTCTCAACGGAATTCGTCTCTATCACTCAAGACGCAAAAAACTTCTCGCGAAATCTTTCTAAATTATGTTTGTTGCGACAAAGACGAATTCTGTTTGAAGAAAGAATTTATTAGCAATAGAACAATTAAGGACAAAAGACTATCCGAGAATATCCAAATAACTTATAACTCGATATTCTTTGTCATTCGTAGAGAATAAATACTGCTCCTTGACTGTCCGCTTGTCATGTCGCCCAGAACTTCTGCTGTTGCTACTAAGCTCCAAACAGAACCGACTGTGCTCCAAAATCTGAATCTTTTGTATTCTTCCGAGACTTCTCCTTCTTCCCTGATCTATGATTCATCGCCTCCTAATTGGTCGACCTCGATTTGTCTAGCTGTTGTCGGAGCACTTTGACGAGAAACATTTCGTCTTTTTGTTTATTGTTTTGGCGGCAAACATGTTTACCGATTTGTAGGTCCATTTGAAACTACGCGCTTCGTGAACTTTATCACTCCTTGTTTATACCAATTATAATTTTCGGATTTTCCCGACAAAACTTTCCACACCTATTGCTGATCTAGCCGAATCATAAAAGCTAGAAACAATCTCCAATCCAACCAAACTACAAACCAAATTACAAATCATCAGATTTTTTCCCCAAAATTAGAAACGTGCGCTTTCTCCTTTCTTTTTTTCCACTTGTCAAACTGAGCTAAAGCAACGCGTGTATATAAAAAGTATATAATATATAAAAACATGAGCGTATTCGAATGCAACTTTGTGTCAAAATTTCAAAGCAAAAGGTAAGAACTTCCGGAATTTAAGATTCTAAACCAACATTTACATTTTTATTTCTATAGACTAGCTGGAACTCCAGTTAATCAGAAATAAGAATCACTTACCATGAAACTCTTCCATTCCGCTCGAAATTGGCAATTTGAAGTTTCGAACCAATACTACTCGAAAGAATTGATTGCAAATACCTTTAACAAATTCAATATATCACTTGAAACAAGATTCATCTACAAGAAATATCCATTAATAGTGATATTCCGGACTCTTACTGATCAAATCTCAAGTCTAAAGTAGACTTCTATAGCGTAGTAATGAGAATAAAGCACTATCTTTTAAGCACAGATTCAAAGCTGCCATAAAAATTAGAACCGAAGAGAGATCAATCTGATGTCATGATGATTAGCACTTATGATAAATGGCATATTTATCCAGTGGTTTGTCTTTCTTCATTCATTTTAATAGATGCAAAACCAACCGAATGGCCGTTTCATAGCTGATGCAATTATTGATAAACAGATGGAAATATCCCGTAGATTTCTTCTGATTTAACATTCTTACAAACTGAAATTTAAAAGAAACAAATATTGAGATGCGTCATCATGTGATGTACAACAATGCAGTTATCTATAAGACGCAATAGAAAAACTACAAAATTACAAGATTACACACACCTAATATGTGTTTTTGCTGAGTTTGCAACGTAATGATTCTGTATCGTTATCTGCAGGAGGATTTTTTAAGTCATTTACATTCTCCTCGATACGGCGAAGAATAATTATTATAAATAACTAGGCCTTATGCAGAACTTTCCTTCTTTCGAATTTTTCATAAGGATTCATTCGAAACCGAATTCTTAATTATTTGTTGCGATATTACTGATGAACAGCACATCATAGTATATAAACTTCATTCTTTTACAGCGGCTGTGCAGATTAAAAATACAAGCGAAATGGTCCATTTAGCTTGTAGGACAGATAAAGGGTACCAAACATCGTATCTCTCGATTATGCATATGTTAAGTAGTCGTTACATATCGTGATATCTTAAAATTGAGCGTAAAAAAATCAATTTCAGGCGATTCAATGAATTGGATACAACATAATCATTGGAAGCAACTACACATGGATCGTTTTAGCAAGCAACGAAAGGTTTTATAAAATACTATGCAAGAAATAGTGATGAAAAACAAAACATCTGACCTGACCTTTCCACCTCTAAGTTTTTTTACTGGTCTCATCCGCTACTAATTTAATACCAAACAAAAAAGATAGGAGCAAATGAATATAACTATTGAGGGGATCGATCATACTGAAATTGAATACCATCAAACTTCTATTCACTTCAGAAGCATATTTTTTAGTATACTGTGGAGATTTACCACGAGAACGATGAAGCGAATGATCAAAGTGTGAAGTACAGGAGAAAAAAAGTTCCGATAATGGAAGCTGAGAAAGGAGCATTTGAACTTTTCGAAGGATGGAAGAAAACATAAGCTCAGTTGTCCAGCGGTATTACTAATTATACAAATTATGATCTACAATCTGAAAGGTCTTAAAACAAGTGGTATGTGTATGAATAATTGATTTGTGCTTGTACTTTCGAATGAAGTTTGATTAAAAATTATTAAATTTTTTTCTAAAAATTTTTCACGTGCACCTTAACGATGAAAAGATGTATCAAAATGAAATATGGAAGGAAGAGGAAAGTGACACATACGAAATTTTCAGAAAATTTGTCCGTTGCCCTGGAATATATGTATAGGAGAATTGCGGAATGAACATTAAACGATAAGTGTTATATCACTATTATCATTTATCTTTTTTGCTGCACATTCTCTCTCTAAAGAATGAATCATACATTATGATTTCTCACGTTTTTTTAATCGATACGACGTCACATTCCACGGCAAAATTTAATTTCTTTAACAAAAAGCTAAGGATGAAACATCACTGGTCATTATTTCTTTGACAGCACACACACTGATAATTTCTGGAGATTAGTTTAAACATCTTGACATTTATGGTTGGAGCAAATATGACGGACTTTATTTTCAAATGAAGCCTCAAAAACGTCTGCCGTAAAATCCGCCCCAATCAATCAATCAATATTCATTTCTAAAATTTCTGATAGCAATGAATAATGAAGAAAAATGATCAATCAGTAAAATAGCCGATTACTACACATTCAGATTGTCTCTTAAATCTGCGAATGGTGGTTGCTCAGTTTGTTGGATGAGGAGGGCCAGAATACTTCTTTCAATAGTCATATGGTAAGATCGGAATACTTTCAACAGTCATATGACAAGGCTGGAATACTTCCAGCCTTTCCACAGAAACACCACATTGACCTTGAATTGACCTCTAAGCACGCAAAAGCACATCACCTGCCCACTGAGGACACAACGAGCATTATAATACAAAAATGAGACGGACCGAACAACCTCATTCAAATTTCTACATTAATGAGCCGCAGATTGGATAATCCGCTGCTTCTTAGCATTCTCCTCAAAATTACCGACCTTTAGCTGTTCTGCATGTCATCTCTGCAATTCTTAATTCTCTGTGTTCTGTTATTTTCCATGACAAGAATTGTGGCGTTGTGAAATAACCATTGTTCGATGATGCGGATCTCTATCTGGGGATGGTAAAGTGGATATATTTGTGGTGAGTGGGGGGGTGAAACAATTTTCCGGCAAATTGTTCTGGATCCGTTAGTAAATTACTAGACCGATTTTCGATATTTTCCCGATTGTGATTATGAAAATCCATAAGATCTGAACCGAATACTTATGAGAATTTGATCAAAAATCGAATTTGAAAGTTGCTGACTTTTAAAATTTTACATTTTAAGTTAACAGTTCTATTCTTTTTCAATTTTCAGATTACATTAATAAAGTAACAGTTGAATGGTCAGAGTAGTCATTTCAACAGCAATCCTGCTAAAGGTAGAATGGCCTACCATATGAATAGGATGGCATGGTTCAACATATGTTTTGATTTGATCAAATCATGAGTATTTACTCAGAGAATTACCGGTGTATAATTCTTATGTCTTTGTGTTGTTTAGTTGTGTTAATAGCAGTCATGACGTCATTTTTTTGGTGTACGTTTGGATTCTCTGACGGTGTATCGCGCATTTTTTCTTAGGGCCACGTGTTCGAAAAGGAGAAACAGTCCAATCAACGCTATGTCAATAAAGAATAATGCACTTCCTAATAGTCAAGGAGACCATTATGGTTGTGCCGACGAAATCATTGTTAGTTTTCTTTTGATTTCTTCAGTAACTATCATTGATCTACTTATCTTGACATAAACAGCCTATCGTTAACTATAAGTTTTTTCTTTTGTTTTTGTAGCTGCCGTCTAATCCCTTATCACTCGAATAAAACCGTTTCCATTCCAGATATTTTTAGATAATAAGATGGAAAAAGGTTAGAATTGCAAGGACAATCTGTAACTTCATAAAATATGTGATAGATCAATATATCATTACAAACATAACATTTTTATTCGAAAGATATCATATACCGTGTCTTCATTTCTGTGTAAAAAAACCACTATTATGAAAATCTTTGCATCTTTAGTAGTAAAGAAAATCATCAGGAAATATCTCTTCTTCAATATGCTTCATAAAATGTCTATAGTTATAATACCTTTTGTCTATAGTTTGAGTGATATCTGTCACAGAATTTTTTAAATATAAAAATATTAGTTTAGATATTGGATTAACTCAAGTATTTGAAGATAGTTTTCAGTTTAATGCTTTTTTTGCGCATTCCTTATTTAAGCGCATGAGAGTTCGAAATATGCTGACTTTTGACATTTTATTCATTACAGACTGAATCGCTTCAGGGGGAATCGACAGCTGAACTAATGGCAGATCTTTCGCTCAGAGAAAAAGAGAAAAATTTGAGTGCAACTTATTTGAATGAACGACAGTCTATACTGGAAGTAAGTTATTGATTGTATATTCGAAGTATTATTTAAATTCATTTTTGTTGTAGCCCACTTCATAAAATGAACAGTGCTGAAGGCATCTTTCTGCTCTCTTCAGTAATTCTGTTTTCACTGATATAAATATCAAAATCTGTACTTTTTAAATATGAGTTAGCATCAGTTAGCTTGGGCACATTCATACATTAAACAGCTAAAGAGCACAAAGCATTTTGGAGATTACATTATTTATGAAGGTTACGATGAAGTTACAGGAATACGTGTATATTGAAGATTTTATTGAATTTTAACTCTAAATGGATATAAAATCCTAGTCATATTACATTTGAACACTATGTAAGGTTCATTGACTAGCAGAACAACCATAAAATTAAAAACTTGTAATTTATATATTTAGACATACAGATATCCTTGAGAAAACTTTAATAACTCTTTTTTTTTTCATCATCAACTTTAATTCATTTTTGCAGAAATTCCTCTGTTGGACGGATCAAGATCAGGTGGATTTCGTGAAAACTCTTATTCGTAGTATGTGCCATGATCAGCACGGACAGATAGATGCATATTTGAAACCTATTTTGCAGCGAGACTTCATCGCCTTCCTACCAGGTTTTCAAAAAAAAAAAAAAAGAAAAAACTTCTGTAATCTTTTGAGAAAATAAATTTGTTTTGAAGGCAAACAACAAACTTTGGTTTGAGATTCAATCATATGAGGTTTGTCATGATAATTTTTATAGTTGTATGCTCAAGAAGGCTAAATAAGGATGAATGGTAATCTTTTTTGTTTTAAAAACTGATTCTTTACTTCGACTATTAGAACTACCTCTCTTTGATTGTTATTTGTAATAAAATCAGAATTTTCAGATCGTCTATCAAGATATGTTCTATCATTCCTTGATGCCCGTTGGCTGAATTCAAGTGAAAAGGTCAGTCGTACATGGCGACGAATCATATCGCACGGAAAATTATGGCGCCGATTGATTGAACGAAACGTTCAGACTGATCCGGTCTGGAAAGGAGTCGTAGATAAACGTGGATGGTAATATTTTAAGGTTTTCTGGGTTTGGGTATCGGACCAGTATTTGAGAAACAAATAGTGTTCCTTTTTTCTTTTTTTTTTGTTTTTTTTTCATTGGTAAATGATTTTAGGCGAAGCTTTTTATTTGTATCAAAGGAAAAAGCTCACACTTTGATATTTCAAGAATTGGGTTATTCTCCGAAAGTTATCGAACAGCTAAGGTTATTTCCATGCTTTAATTTTTTAGATTTAAATCATAGATTTATTTCCGTTTTTTTCGCTGGAATTTATTTCAGTAATAAAAGTGGATGGATCTAATATGAAAATCATAAAGATATAACTTTTGTGTATCACAAAGATTATCAAATAATTTGCCATAAGCTGTTCTAGTTGAAATGTTCAGTTCCATTTGACAGTGACAATTGTTGTTATTGCCATGTAGATAACTCTTCCATTGTTGTTATTGCAATGTAGACTTGGATCTATAACTCTTTTCTGCTATCCGATGTTATATAAATAATTCATTTACAGTTTCTATTCTCATTACATCGTAAAAATATTAGTTGGAATTTTGATGGGAAGAGTTTTATTTATAGCAGGAATTGGGAAAAGAATTTCAACTAACATTGGTTAATTTTGTATTAATTTTTTGAAAATTTTTTAAATATAAAAAACTTTTAACATTTTTTCAGAAATACAGTAGATTCACTAGAAGCTCAACATCATTTCTATAGAAATTTGTATCCCAAAATAAATCGAGACATTGAATCGCTCAAATCTAACTGGCAAAATGGACGACATGTATTATCTCGCATTACTTGTCATTCAGAACCTAGTAGAGGTGCTTCATCTGTGATTTTTTTCTCCTGTATTGCGATGTTCTTTGCAATATAGCTTATAATACTGAAAATTTGTTGGGAATTTATCTTCATTTTTCGATTCCTTAATATTTTACGTAGAACCTCCATCAAACTTCCATTTTTCTTGAGGAAGATAGTTAAGGTAATAAATTTTTAGGTGTATATTGTCTGCAATATGACGACGATAAAATAATATCGGGATTACGAGATCACACAATCAAAATCTGGCAACGAAAGGATTTACAATGTTCGAAAACTTTACGTGGGCATACTGGTTCAGTGCTCTGTCTGCAATATGATGATCGAGTTATTATTAGTGGAAGCAGCGACACTACAGTAAGGTACGTAGATATTATAATAATTTCTTGTAATTTTGAAGAAATAAACAATTTGCTGCTTTTTCGTCGATGTCGGAATGTGGAAGACAGCATCGCACGAAATCGTTGATTCATGAACTTTAAGACATCATTTGATTTCAGTTCAAAAATCAGGTCTGATTTCCTTTTTAGTTAACGTTGATATTTGTCTTCCAGACATTTTGAATTTTAGTTTTACTGAACTTGGAATTTTTAAATTTTTAATTCAGTAAGATTAGATTTCAACATGTGCACTTCTTAAATATTTCATAAGGTTATTCTCTTCTTGTTTCTTACTATTATAATTACTGTAGATCATAACTTTTATAAAGCTTATTCTTTTTCCGGATTTGTCCTTTTTTTTTCCTTACTGGAATTTGCTATATTCGCTTTTTTGGCTAATTTTTATTATTCGTGAGCTTTGCAGACATCTTAAATTCTAGAATAATAAAAGGTTTGCAGAGTATGGGATGTACACACTGGCGAACTATTACATACACTAATGCATCACGTCGAGGCAGTTTTGCACTTACGTTTCCAAAATGGAATGATGGTTACGTGGTATGCTTCTGATAAAATACTTTCTAAATCTGATTCAGTGAAAATTTATGTACATAATTACAGAATGCTAGAGAATTTGTGATTTAAAAAAAATTCAGCTCAAAGGATCGTTCAATAGCAGTTTGGGGTATGATATCTCCACGAGAAATCAACGTACGTCGTGTGCTTGTGGCTCATCGCGCTGCCGTTAATGTTGTAGATTTTGATAGCAAGTATATTGTTTCAGCTTCAGGTGATCGTACAATTAAAGTAAGTACCAATTTTTCACTATATATGTTTGTGATATTAAAATTTTTTCCTTAGTTCACTTATAAGTTTTCAATTACCTTTTAATCTTTCAGATTTTTCTCAAATTTAACAACTCATTTTTCTAAAAGTGAATTCACCGAATATGTCTTCAAATTTGAAGTGGCTAGTCCATGATTTTTGTTTACTCATCGTAACTTACATTTTTTTTTTTTTCATTTTAAGGTTTGGAGCACTGATACATGTGAATTTGTGCGTACTATGATCGGTCATAGGCGAGGCATCGCATGCTTGCAGTATCATGACCGACTAGTTGTCTCTGGTTCAAGTGATAATACTATCAGGTCTGCTTCATGGTTGTGATAAAAGGAGTGAAATGATGCTTTTTTATTTAAGAAAATTACTCATATCTTCGACTTTTACTCTATTTTCTATACAATTTCAGGTTGTGGGATATTGAAATAGGCGCTTGTCTGAGAGTTTTAGAAGGCCACGAACAACTTGTTCGTTGTATTCGATTCGATTCGAAACGTATTGTTTCTGGTGCTTATGATGGGTATGCTCAAATTTTAATTATATACGTGCTTCGGTTTAATTGAAAATCGTGCGATTTTTTTTTTTTTTTTTTTTTTTGATTTTGATTATTTCAGAAGGATCAAAGTTTGGGATCTTCAGGCAGCAATGAATCCGCGTTCTCCACCTGATAGTATATGCTTATTAACATTGGTGGTAAGTGATTTAAAATGAAAATGATTGTGGAAATAAGAGAAAAAATCGAGAACTTGCTTCATGCTTTGTAAAAACTTGTTGAAATGCATAGAACATTTATTTCGAAGCTTTAAGTCGAAGAAATGTACATTGTGTGATGGTATGTATGGAGCGAAATAAGCGGTAACGTTGCAATAAAAACTAAATTTTAAATGTATGAATGAGTCTGGATGAAAAGTAATATGCTTGATGTGCGCTCATATTTGTCGTAGCAATATTGTTGCTAACCATTAAGCAAAATTGTGAAAGCTTCTGTGGTCATGTAATATTTTGATTTTAGGAGCACACGGGCCGAGTATTTCGTCTGCAGTTTGATGAATTTCAAATAGTATCGTCTTCTCACGATGATACGATACTTATTTGGGACTTCCTAGAGCCGCAGCCCGAATCTCATTCATTGGAAGGAACACTTCAGCAGACTGCAGGACCTGCTGCTATACCAAATGCTGACAATGCAGCACAAGCACCGAACATTGATGGAGTACCTCAGATTGATCGGCAGAATCTGGAAGATTCTGAAAATGGTGACTTTCGGAAACTTTTTCTGCAAAAATAATTCATAAGCATCTCACTCTTACTGATATCAATTTTGATTTGTGTTCGAATTTCAGATGATGATGTAGATGACGTGATGCGACAGCGACAGGTACCGATGGAAGTGGTTGAACTTGCTGTCCTAAATGAAAGGAACAGGTTCGTTTAAGAATTGTTGCTTGAAATTGCCAAAATGGACAGTAATTACTTTTTTCATGTCATTTATGCTTATAAGTCCACTTTTTTTTTGGTCATTCAGAAATCCAAATCTTTTTGACAAGTTCAAAGTTAACTTTTACCAATCAACTTTTTTTTTTTCTTTCTAGAGAGGATGACAGTCCGTCAGAAAATGATGGGGAATATGAACGGAGACGTCGTGGCGCTGATGTTAGGAATTAATTGTATAAAATCCTCTCTTAAATTTTGCATTGAACTGAGATAAGCTTGTAATTCTCAATGCTCCATCTTGTTTCAAATCCTTAAATCATGAATTATTTGTTTTAGAATTCATCAGTGATGTCACTGTTTCCAAAAAATTTCGCCTACATTATTTTAATTTCATTCCGTTACATCAACTTAATGCATAATTCACTTTTTTCAATTTCTCCTGTAAAATAACCGTTAAAAACATTCCTGTTCTCCATATTCACAAATTCTTCCAGAAATTTAGAAATATTGCATCGATTTTCAGATATTATGTTAGAAAAAGTAATCGCAATACAATGTTTTGTTTTAAACTGTGATGTTTTTTCTTGTGTTTTCTTCTATCGATGCTTTTGTCGTCATTTGAGTCTTTTATGTTTAATAAGTCATATATTAAGTTAATTAAAGGCAAATGGAAAACTTGAAAATTCGAAGTTTTTAAAAATTGAATTTTTCAATTTTTCAGATTCTCGAATCATGATTATTCAGAAATAATATGTTGTTTTGACACGTCCATTGCCTAGGAAATAAATTTCATAATCCTTATCAGTAGAACTTTTTCATGAATTGTCTGTTACAGGGCATCTGCGACAAGAAACGTATCCTTCTGTATTATAATTAGGTTTGTATTAGTATTCATATCTTATTTAATTGCCAATGATGAACCAAGATTTCGGCGTTCAAGTTTCTGTAGAAACCGTTTAAATGTACGTAGTCATTTGATCCATTTATGGGTGGGGTATTCTGATTTTGCTCGTGTCTTTCTAACTTTAGATTTTGGATATTTTGCAAATTCTATAAATTTTATAAAAATTAGCCTCCGATTCACATCTACGGGTTTCCGCAAATGTTGCTGTTATTGAACAGTGCATTTTTGTTCATGTTTTATGATTTATCAAATGATCAACTTTGTATTTATATTATGAAATTGTATAAAAATGCACACATATCTTTATACTCAGACAGACTAATGCACATACCAACGTTATAAGGCGCAGATTTGTTTTATCAAACATGAATTTCAAATGAAGCTGTCCAATGTCAAAATCTCGTACACAAAGTTTAATTCTCGTGCATTTGTAGTGTCAAGTTCATATTAAGTTTCATCGCTTTTTATAGATTTGTAGTGTTAAGCTGATGAAATATTTCAAAATGACTGTAAATTGTCCATGAAAATATCTTACGTCGTTTATGCTATTTGACACGAATGCTTCTTCAGATCTAAAAATAGCAGTTAGTTTGTTTCACTACTTTATAAGATTCATCAATCCATCATGACTTCAATAAGCACTTTTATCCATCCCATGAGATATGACATTGCTAGGGCACTATTCGAGCGATGCCCGAACATTGCTCGAATATATTTTTATGGATATGGCCATTGAAATATATCGAGAATGGAAATCTCACTTAAGAACGAAAAGTCAAAATTCATGACGTACTGCTGACGGACATCGAAGTAATCCGATTTATTTTCATATGATAAAATTTACCAGCAAATAATACCTCAATAATCTGTCATATTATAGATCATACTAACAACGAGTGTACTAGATGTATGGGTCGTTCGCACAGGTCAATTTGTATACGATGTGTGCTGTTGTGAAATGGGCATCGATCGATCGATCGACCGATCGATCGGTCGGTCGGTCGATCGGTCGAACTGGTCATAGTGTTGTGAAAAAGGAGGAGGGAGAGGAATGGACGGACAAACGCTGTGCCATTCAAACTCGGTGCTGACAATGCTTGCACCTGCCACTTGCTCACCAGAACCACTACTACTCGATCCCTTGAAGAGCATTCTAGAATAGGAGGGGGGCTAGGAAGGGAAGGAAAGGAAGCTATCGAGAAATAGCAATACAGATCCAACAGCAAAACACAGCTGTTCTAGTCCCGGATCTAATGACATCATCGTCATTCCTCATATTCGATGAGGAGCCATACTTGCTCCTTTCTTCCCCTTCCTCCCTCATCCTATTTGATGCTCTTGGCGCCGAGTTATGGGCGCCTTTTGTAGCCATAAATCATCATTTAAATCTTTACTCTAAAATGTCAAAGGTCACATGATTATTAGCTACTTTAATGTGCGTAAGTATATTGAGCGGGAAGATGACAGAGGACTTTCTTGTTTATCTGCAAAGCTTCATAACATTTAGTTTATTCACTCATTCCTACGATATGTGTCATTTCCCCCTCCAACAAACTTTGTTTCTAATCATTGGAATGTCCTAATTTCTCTTCGTTTTTTAACTATCTGCTTATCACGTAATTCACATCACTATTCGCATTTCTACGAACCGCAGTTCCTGGATTGCTGCTGTTAACTTGCACCATTTTTCTTCTCCATTATTACACCATCGCTTGCATGTTTTTTGATAATCCACCATATGTTTCGTATTGTTGGTTTTCAAAAAAGTTCAATATGGGAACATCTAGCGTGTATATGAAATTTTAACCTTTTATCAGTTAATGCGTCTAGTATATTCAATTCTTTCTATAAATGCTTTTGTCTAATGCTTTTATATGTCTAATAAATAGGACTCAATGAAATGATATTTCTCCCGGATCATATCAGTCTTCAGAATGATTAGAATTCAAGTTAAATGTAAAGTATACAAAATGGAAACACTACTGTCACCGATCATTTATTATCATTATTCGAAGAAAAGAAAAAACTTCTTGTTGTTAGCTCTTCAATTCTGGGTTGCTTTTTGTTAATTTATTACTGTGCATCTTACACCCTTCCAAATTGTCTTGAAAATTGTCTTTCTCTTCTCCGACATTGAATGTATGAAGCAATAATGATTTAGAACGAACATTTTTGATTAACGTTTAGTGTTCCAAAAGCACTTTTAGTTTTTACGTTCAACATCCATGAATGCTTTTGAAATGATTTTATAAATATGCTTGCTTGATTATTCAGGATGACCTGAAATTTTTTCTTTTTTTTTTCTTTTTTATAAGAATTGAGAAAGCGGGGAGAAAAATCGATTTATAAGAAGAATCTTGATGTTTTGTAATAATTGACGTTAAAAGAATATTGAGATAGAGGAGAAGTACGCACTGTCAGTCAGGTGCAAAAGGGAGCATCGTGCGCTTCACTTCCGTCCGTCCATGTGCAATGCATGACTTCTTCATTGGACATGCATGCATGCATGCATCCTCTTCTGCCTGCACACACATTGCACACACACATATATGGCAAGTTGTCGTTCTTTCTCTTTTGTTTTAATTGCTGCTTATTTTGAAGCGTCCGAAAGAGCGAAGAGAAGAAGGAACAAGTGATGTAGATTCGTTGTTGTTGTCAAATAAAACTTCTTCAGACAGGGCAAATAGAACTGCTCCTGAAAGTAAATTGCATCTTCGCAATTGAGTGAAGATGGTCGATCGGTTGGTGGATGCAGAATAGGACAGCACGTAAGCCGCATGATAGCATGCTCGTATCTCCCAGAATAACTTCATCAACAAGGCAGACTGTGTGCGCCATCTCTCATTTGCTGTTATTTCTACTGCTATTGCTCTTGCAGATATTTTTGTCACTTGTGCATTCTAGCAAATTGTACATTTTGCAGAATGAAGGATTCTGGGACGTGCGATGTGCGATGTGCGACACCATCCTCCCTTCCAGAAGTTCAATTCGAATAGCAGACGACGATGCTACAGAAGGACTAATCTGCGTGGGAGGGAGAGTGAGGGATAGGGGAGATGGCCAAACTAGGTAGAGGAATCTGTTGCGACGCAAGATGCTCAATGATAGATGATTGGTTCGGAATTTTGTGTTGATGAGTGGAACGTTTAATACACCAGCAGCATCAGCAGCAGCAGCAGCAGCAGCAGCAGTAGCAGCAACACATCACACTTCTTAATGTGCACCATGCACACACACACTATCCCTGCAATCATCATTTCTCTCGTTCCATCTCTCTCCTTACTGCTCCATCATTTTCCTTTTTCTCTGCAGAACTCCTACGTGCTTGCTAGCGCGTGCTGTATTGCGCTCTGCAGCAGCGATCTGTTGATGTTTGTCGCACCTATGCTGGGCATGTTTCCTGTATGTCTGCAGTCTTTCTCTCTGCTCTGTTTATGCTAAGGCCATCTATTCGGTTGTTCTTCCCGTCAGTTAGACTGCCATTTGAGATGATCGGATGGTCCATGCTGAGGTGATTTTATTACTTCTCGATGGTTGTTTGTTCACTGCGTGAGAGTATCTCTTCCGAGAGGATCAATCATTTGAGAGTTCATTCATTCGAGAAATCAATCATTTGAAAGATCAGTCACTCGAGAGATCAATCATTTGAGACTAAATCTAACTTGATTGATTTAATTCACAAGACATTAGATAGGTTTGAATCTATAATTCTTGGCATAAATATACTAGTGGTATATAAAGTCTATGACTGATCTGCTTGTTTCTCTTCCAAGAAAAGATATTTTGGCGTTTTATATTTTTTGCCACTTATATGTTAAGTTTAGCAGTAATTTTAATTGATTACAAGATGACATGTAATCCACGAGTTTTAATTGGTTGTTACTCATGAGTTACATGTCATCTTAGTACGTTGTTCCCAGTGTAATCTTATGACTTAAGCTTTTGTTGGAAGTTCTACATGGATTTGAATGAATAAACCATTCATTACGAATGAATATGATTCATATTATCGAATTTGATTTTGGTTCTTATCCTCCAGCAACTTCACAAATTGCATTAATTCTGGTATGCAGTCCCAGTTATTGCAAATTCATTAAAACGATGGAAAATTGTATGCCGTGATCGTAAATTAAATATCTAAGGCATTTAAAAGATGGATAATTTTAGATAATTTTAAAAGATGGATATATTCTCTCCTGATAAGCATTACCGTTTTTGCAATGTCTTTCATGGATTTCTTGCTGTCAAAAATTTCGTAACATGTTTTGGAATATGAAATAGATAAGCTTGCAACAGCTGGCTATTATTGATAGTTCGGATGATTTTTATAATCATTTAAACTGATTATTTTGTTTAATTCGAATCATGTGTAAAATTCTCTTACCCAAGTCCTTGTGAGAATATCGCATTATTGTGTCTCATGTATAGTTCCTGCTTAGAATAATCATAGTTAACACTAGTTTTCTTTGTTTTTGATGAGATTGGCTGTCTTATTTACTTTAGTTGAACGTTATTCATAAAGTCGATATGGCTTTTCTCTATGACTATAAACATTAAAAAAGTTAGATTTCTCAATATTGCATAAATATTTGCCAATTTCGAAGACTTTGTGAACTAAATTTCTGATATCTCTTGGAATCAGAACTTGTTTTACGAGTGCTGCGTAGATTTTTGTGTTCATTTTTGATGTAGTTTTGTTTTTTATGAAAGAAGTACATTGTTATGGACGCGACGCGATCCATGTTTCATTATGTGTGAGCATGGACATCGATAGAACAATATATCTATATACATATATGTGTGCAGGAACTAACCACATTCATAAACGAGAGGTCGCAGAGAAGTAAAAGAAAGTGAGTGGCCTCATGTGGGCTCCAATCGAAAGTTCGCAGGCTGAAACGGCTTCGCTGAATTCATGGAGCATCGAACAACAGCAGGTAATTATTACGATTAAAAAAAAGATGACAATTATTTCAATACAAACAAATCCACCAAATGATTACAATTAATTTTTTAATCATTTTTTTCATAGCGAAATAATAGTAATTTTCATTTGATTATTTGTTGAAACCATTACATGATTGGATTCGTATTTATCTCAAATGGCCTTTTTGCAGAATCGTTGGGGTGGTGTTAGCGATTATAGTAATAATGCAGCATTTGATGAACATATGCGATCAATTGTACCGCCAGCTTTTCGGAATAGTAATGCGAAAGTTGTTTGGCAAGAGCCGAAATCACTCGGTAAAACTTTCATTTCACCCTTTTGGTTTTCTCCATTGTTTAGAGGCAGTATAAAATTTTTTCTATGCATTGTTACACATATTTCAGAAGCAAATATCAATGAAGCATTGGGTATCTGGCAGGCGACGCCGCTCAACCAGTTTTCTTTAGAACAAGAACCATTAAGTGGTTTGTTTTAGTGTAGTTTTTGACTTCCGATTTGTGCAATAAATCAATTTACCCTTTTAAAATGTAATGTTTCAAAATATCGGTGATAAATCAGCAGGGCAAATGTACAGAATGATGTAACCGTGGGTTATCTTTTATTTGTTCTAAATTCAATTGTTTCTATCCTTAAGATTCACCGAGCTGAATGATCGGATATTTTAACAGTCGTAATCTCAGGTATTATCGCGTAAATAAATACATATGGATATTGAAGCGAATTTCGTATCAGATATTCTTACTTTTCTCATGGTTTGATTTTAAAAATGACTACAGAAAGACACCATATTAATTGCAGGAACTAACCATTTTCCTCCGTCTTTTGCCGGTTGTGGCGCAGCAAATGGTTGGTCGCAACCTGAAATTGGTTAGTATTTTGTTTCGAAGCTGTAGTGCTATTTCATTTATTTGTATCTTATTAAAAATTGTTTGCCGTTGGAGCTAATCAACCGTTCTAAGTATTTCTATGATATTTTTTGGAAATATTACAGAACAGCGAAGTTGGGATATATCGACTCAATCACAAACAGTACGAGCAGCAGTACCATTTTGTGGTGGTCTGACTCAGAATAAATTATGGCCAAATGATGAGCAAGTTTGGGGTGGTGCTCAGCGTCCTCCAGTATTTCCAACAGGTCCACCACCGCCTGCTTATGCTGCAAGTAAGTATTTGAAATAATGTGAAAATAAGTTTTTTGGTGTTATCTTCCGTTTTATTTTTTTGTTCTTGTTTTTGTTTTTGTTTTTTTTTTTTTTTTTTTTTTTTTTTTGTCCTTATCACTTCACAGGAACGCGTCCATGTTAAGTTTGATTGAATTAAATGGGAACGGTTATATTCTCATGCATGTTTTAGGTTGGCAGCAAAATGCACCACGTGGTAACGTTTTTCCTCTATCAGCACGATTCAACAGTCCACCATTTGAAAGTAACGCTGTGATGGGAAATTGGGTGCAGCGTTCGATGAATGAACCAGTACAGCCGCCGGTACCACCATCCAGTATTCCACCACCTCAGAGAAGTCGACTGCAGAATGTTTGGGGTGGCACTCCAGCTGTAAATAACACAGTTAATGGAATGTATCTCCCACCACCTAGCGTTGAATATAGTGTAAAATTTTGTTGATCATCTTTTTCAAATCTCTTCATGATTTTGGAATATTCGTCATTAATTTTTGCAAGATCTGAATGTAATTAGGAAGTTAAGATATTGCATGAAATTTTCTTCGAAATTTCTAGGTTCCTGTTGTTTTGGAAGCATTCAACTTCAACTTGTTTTATTTGAGTCTATTATGAAGAGCTGTAAATTGTGAACTTGATTCAAATTCAAGACTAGGAGGGCGGAAATCAATATCGTGAGACTTTGGGAGGAAGTTTTTGCAAATGATTTCGTCATTATAGATGCCGAATGGATTGACGCAGTGGAATCCTTCAACAGGCAGTGGTGGCGCGGTAGTGACGGCAGTACCTGTTGGACCGAAGCCACAGTTTACTCAAAACTTTGTGAATCGTTCTCCACCTCCTCCTAGTACTTTCAATTCTTACTCACAAGTCTCCAAATCTGATTCGGTTTGTGGATTTTTATAATTTTTCTATTTTCTATTTTCAAGAAATGTATTTATTTGGCCAGAGCACTATTGCGATTTATTTGCATCGGTTTTGTGATTTTATATATGATTTTTCCTTCTGTTTATAGTTTATGGGTGAAAATGCTGTCTGGCAAGATCCAGAAGGTGAAGTACGTAAGTGGCAAAGAGATACTGGTACTGCTGCATGGGGTGATCCTGAAAAACAACAGAGTTTGTCTTTTTTTTAATATTTTCAATGTTTGAGCTCTACTTTATTGGATCTATTAATGGATTTGAGCGATAGATTTTTATCTTAACTGGTATAAAACTTTGATTCAAAACTTATTTCAGAGGAAATCAAACGATGGCTTATACCTGCCGGAAAAGAATATGACAATTCAGATAGCGAGAGTAATAAGTTTTATTCTAATTATTGTTCCATATTTCAATTCGATTTGGGATATTTCTTTCAGTTTAATTGTTGCTCATTCTACTTATACAAAAAAAAAAAAAATTCTATTTCATCTCAGGCAGTCGTGCAATTGCTCCCCTTGGTTGGGGTGATCTTCCTTCAAAAACATCGAGTAATAATGCTGCACCGATTTCGACAAATTCTGTCTCCTCATGGCCAACTAAAAGCGTACCAGCAACTATTGCCACGGTTTCATCTAATGCAGGTGTGTTATATTTCTTATTACTCTCGTCGTAAACATTGTGATTGGCTATCAATCCTGTTGGAAATATATTGTTCGAATGATACACTCCGAGATTCTGATGATTAAAGATCACCTTACTTACCGAATATTTCAGACTCCATTTGAATCTGAAAAATCTTGAGTTTATTTTTCAGGAATAATCGTTTTATTTCAGGAATTGCAAAATCAGCAACCATTCCGAGTCTTTGGGAAATTCTTTCTGACCATCAATCTGCGTCATTGGAGAGTGGTTGGATGCCGTCAGATGGCGGGAATAACGCAACTATGCCTGCATCCACTCAACAAATTGTTGAACAATTACGCCAGGCTGTTGCGAAAGGTACTCAATATAAGCTTTTTACCATGAATTAAGCCATTAAAGACTCTGATTATATATTTTTAAAATGAAATAATTGCAGGACTGATTGATGTTTCACTTCTTAGTAAGCCACTTCCGAATGAGGCACTCTCAGAGATGCGCACGCTTCTCAGTCGCATCCCGGTACTAGAGCAAGCGGAAAATGATTTAGCTCGTCTCATGAACGCTGTCAAAATTGTAGGTTTATTTTTAAACAGACAGATGAAATTTCCTTTGTTGGTTCCATAAAATTATGACATGGTTATGGTTTTGTATTTTATATTAAATTTTAAGAATAACGACCGTGAAGGTGGAAGTGGAAGAATGGATACTCCGACGGATCTCATGACATCAGAGCAACGATCAGAATATAGCCGTCTAGTAATCGAAATTGCTGCCACTAAAACAGAAATTTCAACAATTCGTGAACGAATACGTGGAAATTCCAATGCTGCTAATGTTAGAGTAGGTCTTTTACAGAAGTTTAGAGATATAAGTTCTTTTTTTTGGAAAATGTATTAAAATTTTCTTTTTTTGGGGGGGAAGGGGATGTACTAAGATAGAATTGGTTGTAATCTTTGTTTGAAATTTGCAAACAATTCGCGTGTATAATCTGGATTATCCGTAGAAATATATATTAAGGTGCAGGAATAGGATAAAGTATACCATATCATGTGAGTTTTCGGTAATGGTGATCTGGCTTTTCATGCTGTATAAAATATAAATTAGAAAAATAAATAGAAAGTCAAAATCAATTAGTTCATTTTAAAATATTAAAAGTAATGAATTGATAGTTTGCATGAAGAAGAATGTCTCTGAATGGTTTTTTTTAATTATCAATTGTTGTAAGGGAACACAAACTAAAAATTGAAAAGATTTTTGCAGCCAGCAACGAGTTTAGCTGAGATTCAGCGAATGCAACCACCACAACCGCAACCAGCTGTAACAACGACAACCTCTCCTCGTTTTGGTGACAGTATTCTGGATGTTGCTGTACGTGTTGAACAACAGAAACTCTTTTCAATGTAGTGTAGATGTGAAATACTGACTAGTCAGCAAGGCATGCATGCATCGCTATACCTGCCTTTTTCATCTTATATCTTTTCATTTTTCATGTTTTTATCATGAAATTTTCAACGGAATTCAACCTCACGGTGCGTGTGCAGCTCAATTCATACGTAATGGACTTATGTCTTCATTATCATTATGCTAATCTTAAATGATCATATATATACAATGCTATCTCTAATTCAATAGTGTCTCATTTTCTGAACTAGATGAATGCGCGCAGATTCTTTTATGCTTTCTATAATTTCTTTAAAAGACTTGCACCTAACACCTCCATCACTTCGTGCATTATTATAATAATTATATAGCCATTCCTATATGCTACATCTAATGATTTTTGAAAAATTGTTTGCCGAGGTGAACCAGCTTTAGTGCAGGAAATGTTTGCGTTACTGATTTTGGTGCTGATACTGATGATGGTAATGGTCTATTCGCAAGATGTACGCAGCAACTCATTTTCAAGAAAGAGGTATGTGGAATAATTCTATTTCTAATGGATTCATTTTTTATTAACAAGAAAAGTAATCTAAACATTCTTCGTGTCTTTCTCTTCAGTTCTCATGGGTCGTTTATGTCGATGTCTTAATTGATTCTTGTTGTATTATGTCAAATCATCTGTTTCTTACGTGTTTTTTTTTTCTTTTTAATATTTAATTTGGTCATTAAGTAGAATGAGCGCAGTTAGTTGTATCGTGATAATTTCTTTTTTCTCCATTTTTATACTTCTAAATCTCTTGTAAGTTATAGTTCATTCGATCAGTTGTTGATATTTTCATACTCTTGCATATTTTTTTTCTAAACCCACTGATGCACTATGTGAAGCTACTGTGAAATTATTTGTTGAGAGGAGTTTTTGGGGAAGATTTTACGTAGTGATTATGTCTTGATTGAGATTTCACTTGTTTTGTTTTTGCCTCTTTCCTTCTCCTCGATCTTTGCTCTTAATTTCCAAAAGCTCTGCATACTTTTCCATTCATTCTGCTCAGCTAAAATTCACTCGGAATGCGAGAATGGGCTTCTATGCATTGTCGAGATATATACATGTATATGTCAGGGAGACAAGATTGGTTCGGGTGCATTTATTTATGAAGTCTTTGAAGATGGCAATTCGCTCAATTATAAATTGAAAATATAATTTTGCTTTTTCCATTCTCTTGGATTCCATCTACTAATTAGTTTTGGTCATGACTTGTGAATATTAAATTAATACTGGTGAGAGCATGAAGCTTTTTTTTTACGAGCAAAGTTTGAATGAATATGACAAGCATATTTACCGAACCGTATCTTCTAGTATCTGCTTCATATGCATTATAGAACTTTTCTATTCATATTGTATTAGGTTAGGCTATTTGCTGCAACATTTGCTCATAGCATAAGCATGTGTGTACGCTCAGTACATGTAGTGCCCATTGCGGTACAATAGCCTCCAGTTGCTGCATTCATTATAGGGTCTTAATTTTTGGTGTTATATAATTATTTGTCCATCAGTAGTTTTATCGAAAATCTCAAGATAGCTTTCGTAATATTTATATGTTTACTGTATAAGTAACCAAATAAGTTCTCCCTTATTTTCACTGTGCTGTCACTTCAAAGCATTTCTTGTGTTTTCTCTTTTTTTATTTGAAACCGAAATTCATTGGGAATGTTAAATTCATGCTTCCATACCAAATGCTTACTATCAACATTTATTTTATACTCGCATGTACTGTAGCTTTCATATGATCAGTAGTGATTTAAACATCTCTGGTTTCACCTGTATATAAAGATTTTAATTGCAAGAACAAATTTCCTTAAGTCCCAAATATCTCTTTTCAAAATTTTTTAAAAAACGATTTTGGAAAACAGGATGAATGCTGTTACTGACTATTGAAAGCTACAGTTCTGTGGTTGCCTCGCATTTCAATGTGTTTTTTTTTTTTTTTTTTTTTTTTTTTCGAAGAGGAAAATATCGGTTCTCGTTACTTCGGGTATTCTTAGTCGTTTGCGCCGTTTTTATTCTCAGCGTACAATTAATTTAATTCTTTCTTTTCTATTTTGTTTGGTTATATTGTTTTATTACTGCTTTTATATATATATATATACTAACCATTAATTGATCAATTAAGGATTAATTGCTATCATTCTTTTCTCCCAATATGGTTACCATTTGTCGTTGTCAGTTATGATTAGCAAAATTAACTCCATCAGCAAGTGCTCACCATTGCTTCGCCATTATTAAAATTATTATTAATATTGCTATTATTATTAATTAAATGCCCGAACGTCTTTTCTCATCTTCATTCTTTTCCATGCACCACCTTTGCTTTTATCAATCTTTTCTTTGCAGGTTGTTTGTCATCTTTTTCTCTTTCTTTTATATATAAAAGAAAAAAGTTGCAAATGATCTCGATCCTATATTTCCTCGGGGTTTCGTCGGTATCAAATTTTATAAGTAAGTGCAATACAGTACATTTTAATTAAGTATTGTTCATGTCCGTTCGTTGGTTTTACTTTACAATTAAGCAGAATTTTAAGGAGATTGCATCACTTTTCCGTTTTGTTTTAACTGCTACAAAGTTCGGGAAAAATAAAGTAGGAAATTATATTTATTTTAGTAACCATTTCGACGTGCCATTCAAATTTTTCTTGGAGTTTTTTTTTCTGGAATCATTCTTTCAAGCCTTTTCGGACCTACTTCCCATTTCGGTAGGCCGCCTTCTCTGCTCTTTTTTGTTTTTTCTCAGGTCACTTCTTCATGAACTTAAAAAAATTACAATTTGCTGATGCAGATGCTGCTGTTATTATTTTCCCCATAATCATTACATATTTAATATGCATAAACGTGAATGGTTCCATTTTAGTACATGTTATTCCCTCTTGGTCTCGAGCTTTTCCACCTGTACAGTACTTCATCATTTTGATCATGCCACCATCAGCCAATTGTATTTTTAATATTATTAACTAAAATAGCTTATTTTAAAGTCTTGAGAAAAAGAGTGCGAATTTTGATAAAATTAAGGTCGTTTTTTATCGCTCATTCGCTCTCATTGTTAAAACCAAATACTGTACGAGTATATAATTATATATGAATATATGTGGTCTTCCGAGATTCTCTTGAAAATGATGCTCTCTTGCTTGCTGTGATGTGTTGCCCTCCTCAATTGTTTTTGAATCTTTAAAATAAAGGGAAATTTCTTTTTTGTTTATCGCGTTTTTGCCCAAAGTTTAATTGATTGTTTCGTTGTTCTTTGTTTGTCCTGAATAACTGTGAGAGAGGCAATCACCACGCTTGCTCTGCTCACTTTTGGGCCACATTCAAGAAATGAAATGAAATCGAATTTACTTAGCAATCCAGTACTAAGTTATAGTAGAAGCACGGTTGGGTTAGGCCTTTTGTTGAATCACAAAAGAATCAATACTTCGTAATAACGCTAATGTTAAAGTCACTGTTTGAACTAAATGTGCCAAAAAAGCTGACATGAAATCTAGAATTATGTTTCTTTATCATTAATTACGACTGGAATTTTGAGGAAATAATGGTATATCTAGTTTTTTTTCTGCTGTTATTTATTGGAAGATAGGGGACTAATGAATCTGAATTTTTTTTTAATCCGCAAAACTGCCTTGATGATTGTGCATGGAAATACGTACATAGTCTAATTTCTTCACCCATTTTTGTTTCCTCAATCACCCTCACTTCGAATAATTTCCATCTTTTTATCGGAGATGGAATTTTTCGAAAATTCAGCTCAGAGCATAAGACATGCGTCACTTTGTCTTTTATTTTTGATTTTTTTGAGAAAATTCCTTTTGACGTTACTGGAAATTTGAGCAATGATTAATCAATTGTTTCGTCCCTTATACTTCTCCAAGGAGAAGATAAAAGCAAAACTAATGTTTCATCCGATTAATAGAGTCAAAGTCCAAGAAACAAGCATTTTTCCCAACATTTAAGTTATTTCCTTGCAGAAACCAGAGAATGCGGACGTCTCTGAACTTGGTTTTTTTTTTTTTTTTTTTTTTTTTTTTTTTTTTTTTTTTTTTTTTTTTTTTTTATTTAAGGATTCATTAAATTGACGCAGCTTCTCGATTTTTTTTTCTTTTGCAAATTTCCTTATGATCTGCTGCTGATAATTCCGTTATTATTATAAAGACATAGCAGGAATTATCAGATTGGACACTATTTCTCCGTTCCTTTTTTGTTATTTTTCTTGTTGCCGTTTATAATTCCCTGCATTGATATGTTCCTTGACTTTCGACTATCGATAATTGTAATCCATTGTAATTTTGTACATGTACTCTAATCACATATGTATATAAATTTTTAACTGGATTTCTTAAACTTATTTATAGATGAATAAACTTTTTTATACTCTTCATATGTTTATTACAATCTGATTATCTAATTTACATCTTCCATAAGATACAAATGTAACTTTTTTCTCAGCGATGAATCTTAAAGATATGATAGAAAATCCCATTTCCATTCATTTTTTTTAGGATACTTTGACCTTCAACTAATCAACTATGACTTCAAGTTTTTTTTTTTTTCCGAAATTTGGAAGCCTGCTGAGAGGAATGGTCTGATTTAAAGGATATGGGAATTCTTTCTAAAGAATATCGGGAATTCAGTACATCAATTGCTTCTAATTTGTACTTTTTCCCTAATGGCTATGAATGAGAAGCTTTCATTAAATCAATTTTTACCGTGGGAATGAAGGCAAGTCAGGCTTTTCAGAGTTTGGATGTGAATGTGTGGATGAATCCCCGAACGTGCTTTGTGCGTGTATTAGGTTTTAATCATTTTTGTAAAAAATGATTAAAACTTTCATAAATGAATAGTAAAAATCGTTATGAAACTTCAGAAGATTTTTAGAAAAGTAGAAATTTAGAAAAGACTAAAGGAATATTTGAAGAAATAAAAAAGGAAATGTGGAGAAAGTGCCAGGCATTGTTATCACTGTTTGCTTTAAATTCACGCTGTTTTGCGAAGTCATCCTTGCAATAATTTCTCCATAATATTTTTTCCAACACTATGTTTTTTTTTTTTTTTTGAAATATTATTGAATCACTTCGGTTTTAACAGATCTCGTCTCATTAATTTTCAACTCAAAATCAAGAGCTTTTTCTTCTGAGTTTTCAATTAAAATGTGCAGTTTGAGGATTGGAAAAGAGGAAAATCTTTGAAAATGAAAAAATACCACTTGAAAAGAACTAGACATTTTGTACTATTTTTAGGTTATAAATTGCTAGCTGTCGAAATTTTTATCTTCCAGTTTCTTATTTGTTGATTTAATTTAGTTAATTTTATTTACTCAGAAAATAAAAAGAATGAATTGAAATGTTTTCTATTTTCAGCTCTCCAAATGCAAAATGGAGCAAAGCTTCACTTGTAAGCATAGCAAAGAATAATTGTAATTATAAATTATTATAACAGTTCTGTGTTTCTCATACATACTATCAAAAGACAGTATAAAAACTAAATTCTACATCATTTGCAAAAAGACAATTACTTGTTATGGTTAATTAATAATTACAATTTTTGACTTGTTTTCAGCTATGCAGATTTTCGTTACTGAATTATTTTAAAAATTTTAATTGAATAATCTTACCAAGTTTTTAGATGATTGATTGATTTAAAGACTGAAAAGATATTATATCTTAATGTCAATTTTAAAAATCTAAGCTTTTGAAAACTAATATTTACAATCTGTTCGTAAGGATGGAATATGGAAATCGGTGCAATATTTCTCTTATTAAAAGAATTTTTCATTAATTGCGAACATCTTATTTGTAATCTATTACGATTCCATCATGAAATGTTGATTTATTTTGAATTCTCATTGAGAATGAATGCAGATTTGACGATTGCAGAAGAAAATTTATGCGACGCATTCTGCTACTAATTATAGCAAGCATAAATTCTGGATTAATAGTAAACGGTTTGAGGAAACGGGATAAAACTGTAGTGTGAAGAATTGATAAACATAAATTGAATATCCAGAAAAAACAGCGGAACGAAATGCGTTCTTCCTTAATGTATTTATCATTATTGAAGAATTGTATGAAGCTTGAAAATTTTTCAGTGATCTGAAATTCAATTAGATTTAATTAAACTGTCATTTGTCTTATAAATTCTACAAACAATCAAGAATAAAACAGAATAATTCGGTATTTGACGAGATATGATCTTTCAAGAAAATGTCATTCTACATATCACTAAGTTAAATTGAAATAGCTAAACCATTAAATTCATAAATTGACGAGAAGTACAAGAATCAAGTGATCTGCTGAACTGAATTAATACTTAGATAGATGAATAACTATAAAGCCATAATACGGGAAGTAATGGGAATTTTCTTCCGTGTTAATCCATCAGTGGCAGTTTTTTAAGAAGTATATTAATGAGTAGAGCCTCTTTTTTCAAATATCAATCTGATTATTCAATGTGCTATAAACTATATTGGATGCATATATTATATGTATACACTTGAAATTTCAAATAAGCCAAAGATTTTTAACTATGATTTGACTGGATATTTTTGAAGGACAAATCACTAATAACATAGCCGAAGGTGCCAACTTTAAAATAATTACATAAACTAAGAAATAAGTCCAATTCACTATTATATATAATAATGTTAAAAAAAAAAAAACTTATAATAATTGGTAGTTATTCCATGATTCAACTTGGTAATACTGAAGTCAACTTGGTCATTGAAGTCATCTGTTAATCACTTAGTAAATCTGCTTCCCTTTTCGATTAATCTCTAAATTAGTTTTGAACATTAATTTAAATATTGGGATACCTGTGAATACAACAAACTTCTTAGCTCCTTTCTTTAGGAGTTGTCTATGTCAATAAATTTACAAATATTAATGTTTCGATTAGCCGATAGTACTAATAAAAGGCAGTAATAACTATCATCACTAATTTAGATCAGGACATTTTGTTTAATTTACTTTTATTTGGTTTTGATTTCATGATGAAAAAATTTGCTAGAAAAAATGGCGATGATATTACTCCATCATGTATAACAAATATTAAGTCTTTTTTTTTGAGATTCCTCTTGTTTCTGAATTTTTAATTTTCTATTCATCTTTACTAAAATTTAATCTAAACTTTATTAAAAAAGAATAGTAAGACTAAATCTATATAAGTAGAAATGTAAATGTTCATTGCTTACGATCTTAAATCTCCGAAAGTTCTTATGACTGGTTTGAAATTTTGACATAACGTTGCGTTCGAATAAACGAGTATTTTTATATAGATATGCCTGCTTTTTTTTCGCATTAAAAGTTACGGTATTGATAAAGTTATGTTTTATTTTTGCAATGTTAAGTTTGATTTTGGCTTAGTTCCATTAAGATAGTATCACTTATTTTTAGATTATTTAATGTGTTATTTTTTGTATACTGGTAAGTGAGCGGACTGAATCTATTGATCACGCCTACTTTCCGCAAAGTGGCATACTGTTACCTTCAACATAACATTACAAGTTTTTCACCGATTGCTTTTAAATTTTGTTGGAATGTTGCATTCGAATAGGCGCATGTTTTTACACAGATATATTTGCTTACTTATCACACTAGATAAAAGTACAGTTTCATTTATACAGACTAGCCGTACCCGGCCACGCTCCACATACCAGTCCAGTTAGTAATGAATAAATTCTAAAGAGCTACATTCAAATCCCGCTCCTGAATTTTCACATCCATTTGATAATAATAGATGTTATTCGAGAAACAAGTTATTATCATTTCTGATTGACAGAGACCTGGATAAGACAGCTAGTAATTAGTAAATTAGTGATGAATAAAATTTTGATAGAAGCAATATAAGACCTAATGCTCATGCGAGCACCTTTTGCTTCGCACATTTCCACTCCAAGCCAACGAACAAAACAATGTTCAGTTGGAATCTAATTTCAGTCCGGATCTTATATTCTCCAGATCTTTGAATAATTCTGCATTTGAACTATCTTAGAAACAGGAAGTGAATTTGGTTCGAAAGAGTTTTTTAATCCACTTCAAATGAAGTACTATTATTTTATAATTATGTTAGCGTTTGTGTGAAAGTTAAATAACTTAGTAAGTTCTTGCAGTTATGCATATCTCTGATCGATTTTACAGAATATCAATTGCATGCAAACTAGCAACAAATATATTTCTATTTCTTTGAAGTGACATTCGGAAATGTTGGATTCAAGTTGATTGGAAATTAATGCATAACACAGCTAATTATAAATTTATTGTTCATTATGTAACACCAAATTCTCAACAAAAGAAGAATGTTATGCATGTAATTATAAAAGAAATTGTTATAAATAAGTAACTTCTCTGGTTTATATTAGATAACCCAAAACAGATAACCTTGTTATTAATAATCTGTTGTTCTATGAAGAAGCAGTTAAATGATGCAAGAATATAATGAATAATTACATGGCATTGGTCTCACGTCTCATTTACATATCGAAGATTCTATGAATTTTAAAACTGATCATTAACTTCAGAAATGTTTTAATCTTCTTTTTGTTGACTTAAACGATAATCTTCTGGTTGTTGACTCAGTAGAATATCATTTCAATTTATTCCATATTGATGGAATAATTTTCTTATTTCACATTTCAAGATATTGTATTGTGCTACCCAGTACACCAGGAAATTGCTCTTTTTATCCACAGAATGAATTTAGACATCTGTCATTCAGAAATCATCATAAGAATAGAAATATAAGTTAAAAGAAGTCAGTCATAATAAGCTTTCTTTCAACCATCTTCAATTAAATTTCAAACTCCAGCAATCGCTAAAATTTCATTGACTTCAAATATATGTGCTCAACTTCTTACCAAAAAAGCTCATGAATAACTTTTTCGAGAGAATTTCATACGAATATCATCTTCAGCAAAACGGTCTTTTTATTGATCACTAAATGCTGAAGTACTGCTTTGAAAAAAATTTATGCATAAGTATTGTAGCAGAAGAAACTGAAAAAAATAAGCATAGGTATAATCAGAATTCCATGAGAAGTGGACAATAATATCGTCGAAAAATGAGGAAATAAGTAAGGATTAATGCTATCAACCATAGTGTCCAATAAATTGTCCAACGACAGTAATACCATGTTCTGGTTGGTTCTTCCTCGATTTCAAATATGATACTAGGCACTGGTAATGGCTGAATTCGAAGCATTTCTAAGGGTTTGACTCATGAAGCATACAATCGAGCAATATGCTTGATACTCATAACTTTTTTGCATAATATAAATACTACATTGTTTTCACATGATCATTGTATTTATTGCTTGCATTTAAAAACTTCAAAAATTCTAACAAATTTGAAAATAATACCCCTCCAGATGCTGATGGCGCAGTGAATTCGCTCGACGACGCATATGGTCCAAACTGCGGACATTAAAATAGTGTTTTCAATAACTTTGAGAAAAATAAACATTTGCATTTGAACTTATTTGAAAAACTTCAGCTTTTCAATTTCTTCACTGGGAAGAATTGACGATTTTTTCTGATCTAGCAGTATAATAAACCAAATATAATGAATGACAATATCTCAAAAAACAGCTAGCAAAATTTCCCGAAGACGATTACTGAACAGTATATATTACAGGGGACTTTCAGAAGAGAAAAAATTATGGCAATAAATTCGAAAAAAAAGCTAAGAATTAGTTTATTTCCAGCGAATTAAAAGATTCACCCCATAAACCCGGCGATATGGATTGTCGGATTCATCCGATCTGAAATGCTTCTAGGCGATATTTTCAGGAAATGAATCGTAATAAAAAACAAAACCGAAGATTTTTGCTGCATCACCTTAACCATTTCTGTATGATACCATTTGTATTTTATATGAAAATGAACCTCAATTTTCTTCTTTTTGTGTTATCATTGATCACATTCGAGGAAGGTAATTCACGATCGGACTGTAAATTTATATGTAAATTTTCATTCGACTTTTTAGTTTCGGATGATCGCCATTAAATCAGAAAAATACCTTTTCCAGTCCTGTATATACATCGCTTTCTTGCGCCCATTTTTTTGGTCGCCTTCTCTATAAAGCACATTTTTGATCCATAAGTCAAACAGCATGAATATTTGAATTTAAAATTGAAGCATACATAACGCGCCCTAAATCGATCGACCATTTTGAAATTCGATTCTTTCGAAAATTCGTAATTACAATGAAACAACCGCTCACGTCAATGACAGTTTTTGCTAATGGATGCTAATAATAGATTATTTCTCTTTTCATTAATGCCTTGATCAATTCAGAATTTAACATTTGCTGTCAAAAAAGGCGTCATTTTATGAATCAAAAAAAAAAAAAAAAAATCGTCAAGATGAAGCAATTTAAGGATGAAAAGAAATAAAACTAAGATTGCAGTAAAGTGTAAACAGCCATACATTATATTAGCAAATACCTAATGCTCTGTTTGCACTATTCTAGGAGGATAATCGTACTTTTTAGAAAAATTAGTAATTTCTCAACGATAGTTTCTTTATTTTTCCTCACAATGAGTTCTCATAACTTATCTATCAGCTTTTTACGGTGCTTGGAAAAAAATGAATTTCCAAAATTTTCAAAAATTATTTTCTAGAAAGCACTATTAGCAGTAGTTCCATCGATTACTGCTCATTTTAGCTGCAAAATTTCATGATTTTTCTAAATAACAGAAATAAAAGCTACCACCAAAAGGCAATCTTTTTTTCACTTTTATAAAAGCGCTTAATCTATAATTTGTCGACCACTTCTTGTGAAATAAAAAATCCACAAATTCGCAACCAAATTATTGTTACAGTAATATACGACATGAAATATACCATCTATTCGAAGTCCAACTTCTTTCTTTTAATTCCACAATTTTCATAAAATTTCCTTCAGTTTTTCTGAGTTTGCTGAAAGTAATACATAATCAATATCCACAAAAAGAAACCAACTGCGAACTCCGCAAGAGATCAAAGACCACTGATATTTGGAACTGAAACTCTTGATGATTACAACTTCGATGGTACACTGAATATTCCTTAACCTTGTATCATGAGCATAGCTACGTGTAACAATCCCACCTATATTCAGTTTATTATACATCCTACAACTACGCCAGTACATGCTGATTTCACTGGAGAATATCAAGTCAAAAGAGAATCACTGATTAAAATTTGATTAACTAAACCTCCAACCTGATCAAGTTTTTCAAGCGCAAATGATTTGAACCGAAACTTTGGTCATTATTACAGATGAAGCACCAGTTTAATCCAATCTTGGTATGTAATTTTTCTTGGAGGCTGTTTATTTTGTGTCAAAATGATAACAAATCAAAGTTACACGTCAATACTCGCAGAAATATTTAAGCCATAAATTTACCATTTTCAACTTACATAAATATATATATATATA
>JAOVVO010000034.1:0-248171 GCA_028564675.1 Onchocerca lupi
TATGCCAATTCTTGATAAAAAAAAGCACCATATTGCTCCTTTGTAACTTTATGTAATATCAGTAAAGTTCCAACGAATTGCGAAATTGTAGTGCTTTCAAGAACTAAACTATTTAAGCCTGAGCCATGAGCTCCACTTTTTTGAGACACTCCAAATATTATTTACAGTGGCTTCACGAAGCTTACTAAGTCTTTCAAGTGGAGTTTTTCATATTTATATAAAATTTATATATATAAATGTACATATTTTCATATATATATATATATATATATATGCTAATTATTAAAAAAAAAGAGTGGTAAGAAAGCAAACTCTGGGATAGGCAGGCGTTTTGAGAGCAGTCCGTTGACTGTGTCATTACGAATGGGTGAGATCTTTTGCTGAGATGCTTGTTTTGTTTAATAGCCACCACTCCGACTGCTACTTTATCAGTTTTCTGGAAAAAATAAGAAAACAAATGAACAACATTTACAAAATAAAATACTATTCTAGTTCAGAAAAAAATACATCTCAAATAATCGATCTAGTTCCCCTGTCTTTATCCGCTTTAAAAAGTGAATTAACAAATCAGAACTAATCACTGTAATTCTCCAGACAATTCCATGTTTAATTATTAATTGGTTGCTTTTTTGAAAAAAAAAAAAAGCACCATACCGCTCTTTTGTAACCTTATGTAATATCAGTAAAGTTCCAACGAACTGCGGAATTTTAGTGCTTTCAAGAACTAAACTATTTAAGCCTGAGCCATAAACCTCACTTTTTTGAGACACTCCAAATAATGAAATAGCATGCACGAAGCTTACTAAGTCTTCCAAGTGGAGTCTTTCAATAAAAGATTTTCATTTATCAGCTAGAACTTCATACAACATTTGAACGAAAAATATTTTGCATGTATAGTTATAATTGACAATATAATAAAACTAGTAATCTATCTAATTTACTATTTAAAAACCAAAGAAAAACTTTCATGCAGAATGTGATTTTTCGGTATAAATTAGTTCATCACAACATATTCAATGACTCAATTGAAAACTGCAATACCTTATGAGCATTCTGCAGTACTATTGCTGGAGATTGTTTTGAATGATTGATATCGTAAGGAATGGTAATGGATGTTGTAAAGTTGTTACGATAATACTGTCTTGTTGAAACTGTACAAAGTCTCTCGCTGCTGTTATCACCACTGTTATCGATGTTATTTTCAATATCGCATATACTACTAGCTCCAGCTTCTTTGGAAAATGATAAAATATTATGTCGTAATCCTGCTGGCGCTGAATACAACCTGAAACAAATTATTATTTGAAATTAAATTAAGAACATAAAAAGCTGACCAGGATGAGATATGTCAAAACTTACTTGTTATTTTCAAAATTTATTATTTTCTCCCTTAATCCCAGAAAACTCTTCTCGTTTTTGAAATTTGATTTTAATTTAAAGAATTTCAAAAATCGATTTGTTCTTAAAAAATTTTTCTGAGAATTTCCTTTTTTTTCTAGTCAGTATTACCTAAAAAACCATCCCATCTATTTTTTAAATTTATTTCTGAAATTAATTGGTTCTCTTCAAAAATTTTTGTCCCTTGAATTTCTAAATTGAGATTCAAATTTAAAATTGACATATAACAATCATTTGCAGAAAAATGTTAAAATATATAAATTACAGCGAAAATCTATCTAACTTTCAAACTTATTCTTAATTATTGGACTAAAAGGAACAACAAAAAGTTGAAGGAAACTATTCAGGAGAGAAATCTCAGAAAATCAAATTATGATTCTAAGTTTGCAATCTATCCTTTCAATATAAACTTTCTTAATGCCTAAGAGTTCCATAATTAAATCGATATCGCGAAGAAATGAATTTACTATATTTCAATTTAGTTTTTATATCCCCTAAATTTAATTTTACCGATACACCTAGTGTTAACTTTATTATGATTTAATAGCACTTTGCTTGGAAAGACTTCCATGTGCATGAGGATCACTTAATCTTTCATTCTTTTACAGAAATGAAAAAGATGCTCGCTTATTTCAAGGAATTTACTTCACACAACAAATGGAATTAATTTTTAATATTTGAATTGGAATAACAAAAAATAATGACTTAAGCAATCTTTGTAATACAAATATAAAATGACTTAACTATAAAATAATTCAACTACAATTGTTAAGAATTTAACTAACAATTATTCCAGTAAAGTTCTAACAGAGTTAGTAATATTATTTATCATTATTATAATTATTGAATTTTTTAGGATAACTTCACGATTTATTGATATTGATTTATTTAAGCTGAAAAAATAAATAAAACGGCAGTTTTTTCTATGAGCATGAATAAATGATTGGTTATCTGGAAATGGTTGCAAGAGAGGCAGCAATAGCAAAAAAAAAAAAAAAAACCAATTTTCCAGAAGGGCATCATTTCAACGTCCTATTCGCCCCCTATTTTTCACAAATTCAATATAAATGATGGCAATCAGATGTCTCCTCCATTGAAAAACATGTGCATATATATATATATAAAACCGTACTTATCAGGACGAAATTATTTTCCGGAATGTATTTTTTCCTCAGCGAAAGTTTTTTTTTTTTTTAACATAAAACATATAAAAAACAATGCAAAATGAATCAATCAATGCATCAATCTTATTGTTGGCTTACATAAATCGCACATAAAATATCCTCCTCAAATACAGACAACTTTGAAGAATAGAATTTTTCTCCACCGAAATATTTAGACATAAAAACAATTTCAACTAAAGAAAAATTATGCCCATCAAATCTTAAAGTTGGAAATCAAATACTTGGAAGAAACTTAAATGAAATCTGAATGTACTGTTGCAACATATGTACTACAACGACATTGATTTCTAAAATATCTTTTCTAGGAGTTTGGTTTTTAGAATATTCACTTACATAAAAAACATAAACTTTTAAATCATTTGTATGTACATGAATATTGAACAACCAAGCTCCTAGAGGATATTTTAGAAAGCAACGCACAAAGCCAAGTATCCGGTAACTAATATAAATCCATTGCATCGGTTTCTCAGCAGTAAAATAGTTTCTGACAAAGCATTCTACTGGTGCAATAATCAGGATACAACAGTTCAACTGAAAAATTTCAAAAATAAAAAAAAAAAAAAGCTCTGAGACAAAATTTAAAGTATCAAAACAATAAAAATAGGTTGCAGCATGCTTAGATAATAACTTCCATAATATTAAAATTTAGTTTATCCTTTAACTGCTTTCGAAAATCAGTCAATCGAAATTATTTTTCGAAATTGTATATTTCCTATACGACATGTAACTGTTGCGCATATAAAGTGCACACAGCATCCAAATAATTTCATCGATCTATTTTGCAAAAAAAAAGCACTACTTCTCAGAAATCCATGTAATTTCACGAATAGAAAACATCAGGGAAACTTTTAAAATAATTGACAAAGAATCTATTTCACAAATACAGCAACAAGAATATGTATTTTGGCCTCAATCACAGAAACGAAAAATCGTCATATCGTAAATTACGATAGGTTTTCTAAAAATAGCAAGCAAAAAAAGGAAATAATGAAATTCATAAGCATAAAAAAAAAAGGAAAAAAAGAAAACGGATGAATGGAAAAAGTGATGAGCAGAAAAAAAAAACAGAAAAAAGAGAATGAAAAGGACTACAGAAGAACAGACTATTCCATATCGTTTAATAATTTTGAAAATTAACTTCCCTTACTTTAAATTAGCTTAATCGAAGATAATTAAATAATCGAAGTAATGAAGCATCAATTGACTTGTCCTATTATAATTAAAACACACAAAATCTTCGAAATTCTCTCCTGAAAAAAAAAAAAATTATTACTGTCCTCTAACAAAGAATCAACAAGATATTGAAAAATAGCTTTGCCGAAATAATCCTGTTAGTTTCGGGAGAGATGAAGTATATCTGATGGAATATTTAAGCAGATTCTCCTATTCAAAAAGAATTCAAGCAAAACTTCTTGACCTGGAATCTGAAATTTACCTCCATATAATACGTAATAAAAAACTGTATAGTACGAAAAAAATTAGAAGTTTAATTAGTGTATTGTCCAAAATGGCATAATAATCCAATAACAGTTTAATTTCTATTTAATCTGTCGTTTTGTGAAAATGATTTAATTTTATAGTCCCGCCTTGAAAAATCAGAACTGAAGAGAAAATTGGAATCGAAACAAAAAATCAGTAAATATTTATTAAAAAGTAAAATCCCACCCTTCAATTTATTCAAAGAAATTTGGAAATTCTTTAATTAAAAAACTATTCCTTATTTTTAACAACTATTCGTTTCTGACCGATATCCGGCATTTTTCAATCTATATAAAACAGTATTTACGAAAATTAAAAGGGACTGACTGCTTTTTCATTTGCAAAATATTATCAAAACTTTTGAAAAAATTATGCTTAAATTCATTGGCTTAGATAAATTCATTCAAATTCAATGAAAATGAAACGAAGATTAATTTCATTTCAAGAAAGTATAATGAATAGAATGAAGCAGAAGGAGAGCTTGGGAAGGAATTAGAGGATTAGCAATCTTTCGATTACTGTTTGCCTCGATCCAGAAAGAGATCAATTATTTCAAAATGATTCCGATTTACTTCTGCTAACTTCTACTGCAGCAGAAAAATGATGATTTAAGAAAAAAAATTTTTTAAAAATTAAGAAATAATGGTTAAAGCTTAAGTGACGAAAAATTTAAAAGAACTGACTGACAATTGACATCTGCGGCTACGTTTCGCTTCCATGACGAATAATCCTAATGATAACAAATAAGACAATCACTATAAATTTTTGAATAAGTTCTGATTAAGTTGACACAGATATTTGAATAACAATTAATGATCGTACTCCGCTTCATTATTATCAGCAGGATATTCTAGCCAATTTCATTTTTGAAAATAATTATTTCCCCTTTGTGTTAATCTAACAGCTCTATTTCCCATAAATTCATGTCAATTATTCTATTATCCCCACGATCGAAATAAATTCTAATTTTCTCCATCTAGAGAAAAATTAGTATATACGACCTCAAACAGATATAATGTTCTTTTTTATGAATATTTGTAAATACAAAGTATGATTATAGTGAAACACAACTATACTACATTGTTAAATGTTTTACTTCCCAATAAATTACTCTTCCACATTGTTTCTAGAAAAGCTTTGGGAAAAAAAAGTGCTATAAATAAATTTACAGCTGCTGCACCAATTTTTATTTCAAAACTGCTAAAGGTATCACGAGAATTTATAAAAGAACATTAGAATATTAAACATTCTATTTCTTTAAAATTGTTTAATTGTGAACGATTACCTTTCGAACTTCAAAAAAGACATAATAGTAAATAAGTACTGCGAGAAGAGGAAATTAATTATCCCATGTCTAGCATTATATATATTATATCATAATCAGTACTGCGTAAAAAGCTATTATTAGTCTAACATTCACAGCACTTACATTTATGGACCAGTACATGAAGAAATGTAAACAATTTCTTTCGACAAATGAAAACAACGCAACACACCAGAAAAATCCTTTCAAATACCATGAAAAAAAAGAAAAAAGTAGCATAATTCAGAGAATTAAACGTTTCTGGAATCAAATCCTATGTCCTGTCTAAAAAGTTCCTGGAACTTCAACCCAGATCTAGGCGAATGTTTAATTGAAAACTAATTGGAAAAAAAAAAATGAATTTCTTTCCTCACTAGATCGAAACACATTATAGCATCTAAAAACCAATGCCATTAGTAAAAATAAAAATTTTTTTAAAATACAAAAGCTTCATTTCTGAAGACACTTCGGAAATATGGCACAAGATGAAAATGCCATTTTTTTGGCAAAAACTGTTTTTTTTTTTTGCTATAAAAGAAATTTTTGCTGTTCAATCGAAGAAATTCCAACAAATTTTTGTTTTCGATTGGGAAAGGATAAAACGCCCATCGTTTCATTAAGCACTTTTAAAAATGTATCATTTTGATATTTATGATCACTATTCTCAAATATTATTTCGTTCATGGCAACAAAATATTTTAAATTAAAAGTAGCGAAAAAGAATTAATATAAACTAATGTAATGAAGTAGATAATGCTGGAAAGCATTTAAATCTAAATATTCTAGACGGGTTTACGACTAAAAAAAGAATAGCTATGAATGTGGAAAATGAAAAAAAGATATATTAGAAGGAAATCTGAGTGAGGATTGATCAACAGTAGAAACTTATTATTTTTACTGTTTTGCAAATTAACATAAATTTATAATCCATACAAATTAATTTTAAAACAGCAAACAAAAAACCAAAGAAAAAAATTAGCAACTGAGTAGCTCTTGTGCGTCCGAAAAATGCCATTCAAATTTTAAAAATGTTTACGCAAAGTTTGAAGATAGTTAATGACGACAAATAAAATCATAGCTTTGTTAAATATCAGATTTCACAACTCTGAAAGTGAATAAAAGAGATCTCGAAAGAGGATATTTAAAAGAACATATGTTGCCTTAATGAGAAGTCAAATCATAAGGATAAAATTCAGGATGTAATTTAATATTAAGTATTCAATTTTCGGAGGAAACTACTGAATGAGTGAATAAATGAAAAAGTTTCAATAAGAGATCAAATAAGTTTGTATATTAAGAAATAAAAAAAACTTCATATAATGAAAAATGCAGTCTTAAAATTCTCCAATCTTCGAAAACTGGATGGTGGACTAATATTCATCTGAATGATTTAACGCAGTTCTGTTAGTCAATTTTCAGCCTTTTCCACCATAGCTAAAGTTATTATATGCATTTACTTATATTATGAATGCAGCTGAAGACCTTTTTCACCTTTAATCTTTGTCTGTTCAATTTATCAGCATATGATGGCCTCAAAGATCGGAACATTTTAGATAGGAAGAAAATTAATTGTATATAAAGCAATAGATTACGATGAAATGTGAAACAAGCTAAGCCTGTTCAATTCGAATTAACATTTTAGGAAAAGAAAGAAGAAGTACTGCGCTGAGAAACGAAACAAGAAATGAAAAAAACCACTCTAAATAAAAAATAGTAGTGTGCAGTTGTTTAATCGATAAAAGAACAGAAATGAAAACTCAATGAAACAAGAAAAAAATGAAGAAAGGCAGGTTTCAGAATATTCTAAATGGTCGATAATTTTGATCATCTGTTCCAGTGTAAACAGCATTCGTTCCAAATGATGAATAGCTATGACATAAACTCTATTCTCTCTATTTTGTTTTTTTTCCTCACTTTTTTGCAGATTTGTTTCCAAATAAAAGAATATTAAACTGGAAAATTCTACTCTGCAAATTTGTTTTATTTTTCAAATAATCTTCTTCTTCAATTTAAATCACTTTTCCGAACTAAGCTTTCATTCATAACTATATATGCAAACATTCCAATCTAAGGCTTCAATCTTTATGCTGTCCACGATATAAGTGAGTTTTATTGCCTTCTTTCCTATATTTGAATTGTCTCTGATTAACTCTATTGATTTAGCAATGCATATTAGCTGTAACCGAGACAACCATCGGCATTATCTTTAGTCTCATAGATATTCTTAGTAATCATAGTCCTAGCCTGCTAACAAAATTACCCAACTATGATAGTGTTGTCATTTTTGCAAATATCGTAAATTTGTGTTGCTTTGATAGGCTGTACAGATTATAATTAATCAAGAGAACGTACATTCTTATCATGAATGATTCATTATCATATAAATTAGTAGAGAGGCTGATGAATTACACAGGTGGTACATTTCAAAGAGTATTTTTCATTTACAGAATATGTCCCCAGTGAATGAAAATGAAAATCATAAACATTCAAATAAAACTTAATTATAATCAAAATGAGCTAGCTGTAGTCAAAGCTGCTTTCAATATCAAATGATACATATCAACAATCCAATAAATACAGCAGCTCTGATACGACGTGAAGGGGGAACAAAAAAAAAAGAAAAATGTGAGTTACTATTGAATGTATGCACCTATGCAAGCTGAAATATTCAGTGTTTTCAGGCTATGTAATGCCATATTGATCGTTAATCTCCCTTATACACTCACTTCGCCTCGCAGAAATTTGTAATAATGTTCATGTTGAAATCCCGATACTGTCAACCAATCTATTATCACTCACTCTCTATAGTCTTCGCCCAATTAAACTTTCTCAGTAATATCTTAGAATGATTATGATTCGCTCAAGCACGATTATCTATATTGTGTTGATCAAAAGCGGAATTTATGAATCAGTCTACCGAAATCAAATAACTTTCCTTTAAATGTATCACTTAGATTTCTGTAAGACATCGATTATCTAAAATTATCATAATTAACAAAACGTCTACTAAACTCTAAAGATTTACCAAGCGCTGTTAAAAATATAATTTCAACTATTTCTCATTTTAAAGTTTTATTATCAAATATTTTGATATTTTGAATATTGTTATCATAATAATACTTTAAATGTTATCAAAGCAACTACAAATTTACAAACAAAGATTTCCCGAGACGAAAAGCTCAACAAATTGCAAGAAATCTCTAAGCATATCCTCTCTCAATCTTTATATTCTATTTTAATATAAAGATGAAAGAAGGTATATTTGAGTATAATCTAAAAAAGGAATGTTCAAACTGCTTCAAAAGAAAGTAATTTTAATTAGCATTGAAAGTATTAAAGAAAAAAGTAATCGAAATGCAAGTGAACGAACAGAAATGGCAATTGGATGGATGGATGGATGGATAGAAGAAAATTCCTTTTCCTTTTCCCCTCTCTTTTTCGTTTCTTTTACTGAGGCAATTTGATGGGAATTCATTTGCAGTACAATGAAATGAATGAGCACAATGCAGTCCTTCTCTGACACTCGACCAATTTAATCTAAAATTCTTATGCTCTAATGATTTCTCATGGGGTAGTAATCTCAGCTTCCCCAGACAGAAGGAATTTACCAATAAAATCTAGTGGTCATGAAGAGAATGTAAGGCTAATTAAAGTTCTCATTAAATTATATAAAAGAACTGATCTCCTCCATTCATTCCATAGCTGCTGCAATCGTAATCATCTAATGATTAAATGTATGTATTTTCTATTTGGGTTAGATTATAGCATGACCAGAACCCATCGAGTTAATTAAAATCAGACTCCACATATCAATATAAATTATTCCACGGAATTTGATAATTGCAAAAGGGAATTGAAGGTGACAAACATTTTATTCGATAATCGATACCTAGATGCAATGTTAAATTCAAGGATTGAAGAAATCTTTGGAAAACAATTAAAATCACTAATAGAGCATTTAGATTATTAAGCTAGTATAAACATTTGTAATTCAAATAACATCTCTTTTATTAAGGAGAAACAAAAATGAAAATAACGGAATAAAAATATGGGAAAAAAAAAGAGGAAAGAAGAAAAAGGAAAATCGAGCAACAAGTAGAAGACTTTCCAGAGGTTATGTTCTTACTTGCAATACTGCTTAATTGACAGATGTTTGAAAGGTCTGGAAAGAAATTGTGAACTAGTAAAGCATGAAGTAAGAAAGAGAATCAATAAACAATTAAATTTGGTTGAAAAAAAAATGAGAAAGGAAATTTATTCGAACGAATCTCAAAAGTGAATGAAAATATACACTCGAAGTTGAGTGAAGGAAAAGAAGCCAATGCAAGTGGAAATTGGCAAAATGGTGAACTTTATTATATTTCAACCCGACTTTCTCTCTAATATAATCAATAATTTCTTCAAAATTTAGCAAAAAAAAAAAAAAAACCATTTGAAATCAAAGGATAAATTTATTGCATTTTATCTTGTACTCAGATTGAATGACACAGTATCTAATGAAATCAATAACACATTAAACAAGGTAAAGCTAACAATCAAAACGTTCAATATTTTTTTTGAAGAGTAAAATAAAATCTGGCTAGATGATGCACTACTGCTCTATTCACAGAATCATTCTCAACCTTGCCATCTGAGAGTCATTTCATGATGCTTCTGATGTAGTAAGATATCAAAATAATATTCATTTTTTAATACGAATTAATAATGTTCCATGCTTTTGGATATAGCTCCCTTTCTATTTGTCTCATCGTTCCGGGCATAGAAAAGGAAATTAGCAGTACTTCTAAATGCACATACTAAGTGCTCGAATGTGGAAATGGTTCAGAATAAACCATTCTATATCGCAGAGGATTTGAGCATAACTAAGGGCAAACATTTTTCATTATGAACAGAAAAAAATTGTGAATGAATATTTGAATCTCGAACTTACATTCTAAATGAAACTTTCGAAAATCAAAAAAATAATCATAACAAAATCAAAAATTAAGCTCATAAAATAAAAATGGCTTCTTTCCTATTTAATCTGTAAATAATAATCGTTTTGATTGTTTTATAACTTAAAAACAAAATTTCAATTCCAGGATTTTTTAAACATTGAAGGTTTTCGTTTTACGATTCTTACCGAACAGTGCAGGCCAATTATTCACACGTTTTTCTTGACTTCCATTGAATGAAAATTTCAAAAAATACTCTTCTTCCAAAAGGAGAATATTTTTTGAAATTTTCGCTAGGGAAAACTTTCCACTAAAGACTTCTAAATCATTCATATTTTTGAAAAATAATCCCAAGTACTAAATTGCATCGCACTCTCAATCACAAAACAAAAATTATATTCTTTTTAATTACTTTTCTTTTAAATTTTAGACTAAAATTAAAGAACGATGAAGAAATATTCCATAAAGGCTTTTACCAAGGGAAAAAAATCTCCGAAATTCAATTCAATAAATTCTAGAATAAGGAAAAACTTCATAAAGTTAAAGCGAAATAAAAACTTGAAATGAGTATTTGCCATCCGCGGAACGTTGTAAGGATAAGAAAGTGCTATTTTGAAACAAATATTAAATCACTTTTTTACTGAATTTTATTGTATTTTCATTGGGAAAGGAATGAATATCAGCTCGAAAAGAAGATAATGGAAAAAGGATTCAGTATCGAGAAATGTCATAAAAACATGTATTTCTCAGAAAGTTTCACTTAAAGAGGTAGATCTAAAACAACTTTTCCTAAGATGCGAGAGAGAGATAAAAACAATAAAATACCTTAAAATAGGGAAACCAGGAATGTGAGAAATAAGATGAAATGAACAGTAAACCAGAGGTGTCATTCGACAATGAACACTCGACCGGTATGCAAAGCGTGTGGGATTATTTTTGATTTGTTTACATATTATAATAAGCTATGCTTTGTATGAATTACGCATGTACGTGTGGATTGGTAATTAGTCAAGAACTTTTCTTTTCATTATCGAAGAACTTCAAGAGTAAATGCGATTGTTTGTTTTATTGCTTCAAAATGATGAAATCTGCAGTAAATTAATTTCCAATTAAAAATCTGATCTTGAAAAACTTTTCTTTTCAGTCGAGGAAGAATGAAAATGGATTAAATTCAAAAATCTATATAAATAAAAATGAGAATAAATTAGATACTTTTAAAGCAACAAGCAAACCATCATAATGGTCGACTCTTATTTGGTAAGTAACATCATTTAATGAAACTTATTAGCTGATTACGAATCGAATCAAATCAAGAGATAAATTACAATCACAGGATGACTGTGATATTTTAATGGTGTCTTTCAACTGGACTTCAGTTTTAACAAACAAAATTAGTCCTTAATGATATATTATGCAATAAAATTTAATCATTCAGTGGTTGATATTTTGATTGAAAAGGAAATTCCTAATGCTACTTCTAATTAGCTATAATTCCATTTTCTTATGATAACTGTCTCTTAGTTAATTGTTTTATATAACTAATACTCATCTAATTCCATTGAAACCACATTCATTCTTATTTTCCTCTATCCTCTTTTTTCTATTTAATTATTAAATTGCTTTTAGATAGCTGTCAAAATATATGATTCCCATTTTCTGCTTGACTAGCCTGCGAAAATTATTTTTTCCATTCTCATTTTGATTACTGCCTCTTCACGTGAATTTTTAATTTTTCCATTTTATTTTCCTTTACAACGTACTTTCCATTTTACTTCCTTCCACGTTGCCCTCGAAATGATCTACAGCCTCATTCTGTTCGATCTATGCAACTTTTTCCACTAATTTGTTGACTTCAATTTTTAAGTTCTTGTACCTTACTCAATGCTTTTCTGATTGATTTTGCTTTAATTACTCTTTTAAGATTATGTAATGTGAGCGAACCATTTTTGCATTTCTTCTAAATATCAATAAGACGTAAAATTTAAATTCGAACCTAAAATAAACAATTCCAAATAAAAAAAAAACGACTGAAAATGAAGTAACAATTCCTAAACCAAATAAACAATAATTGGAAACGAAGTAACAACTCTCAGAAAACTCGATTTAGCCATTCCATAAATTTATTTAAATTGGAAGAAAACAGACATAAAATCAGACCTTGCTTTATAAATAATGCAGAAATTCATATGATGTTCCAGAAAAATCAATAATCTTGACAATTTTAAAATTTTATGCAAAAGCGACATTTTCAAATGAGTGCTCAAATTCAAACATTGATCTGTAAAATTAAAACTGATGTTCGAAATCTATCTTAAAATGTCTGAGGGCCGTCCTTTTATCTAATATTTATTTTAAAATTGCTTATGATTTTTTGTTATCAACAGATATCATTATACTGTTAACTTTTTTCTTCCAAAATTGGGCGAATTCATTGAAGTAATCATGCATGCTCACTTTTGATAATTCATTTAAAACAAAGCTTGTGATTATAAGCGGAAGATGATCGTGAATTCTGCTTCGGCTCATGTTCCAATCTTTTAAATTTAAAAGAAAAAAAAATCGTTCTAGGACAAAATAATCTATTTCCACTATCAGCTTCATGAATTTTCCCAGAAATAAATAAAAAAACAATTTCCATTTAAATTAATGCACACCTGTTTTTGATAGCGGAAATTTGTCCAAGAAATGAATAATTGTCCAGTTTTTTTTCGAGTCGGGTGACAGTTAATCGATTGGAATTACTGCAATCCAACAATTCATCCGCACGACCTGAAATTTTGCCTTCAGAATCTTCATTTTTCTATGGAAATCATTGTTCATCTTCCAGATAAGAAAGAAGTTTGTTCTAAATTCTAGTGGTTCTGAATGAATAGATAAAATTTCGGAAAAAAAAGTATCGGAAATATTAATTCTTCGTATATATTTTGATGATCATATGACATTATCAGATTTGACTTATGACACTATTGTATAATTTATTTGATTAGATTTATAATGAACGTCAAAGTTTTTTATTTCATGAACAATTTTTAATCCACATATAATTTAGAAGCAAAATATAAACTTTTTTATCGTTGTCATTATCACTATTGCGATTATCGAAAACTAATAATTATGTTATCTAAATTCCATATCATAAATAACGCAAACCACTAATGGAAAATTATCTTAGAAACTGAAACAAATAAATTGTTGAGCAAATGACAAAATGAATTCTGATACCATTATCGTTGAGATACTAGACATCGAAAGCAATCCGAACAATGTTCCAATAAAAACTAACTGCATACAATTTGATTGATCAGCATCAGTTAGTTAATGAAATCATTCAATCTCAAATAATGAATTTCGATTTTGATTTTCTCAACAAAAATTAATTTGAATAATACAGTCGTCGGACGTTTTTATTAAGTATCGCATTAGCTAATGCCATCCTTTAAAATTCCAAGGATATCGAGATCGACAAATTGGTTAAATTACGTTCTATTTCATCCATATCAGGTTGATATTACTTTGAATATTTAAACACTAAGATTAGTCAAGAAATTCAAGGAATAAATGGATTTCGAAATTATTCTGCACTTTGTCGTTTTTCAAATTGTTTATTTCGCTTGAAAAATCATTTATAGCTGTTCGAAATTATCGATGATAGTTGCCAAAAGTATAATATTCGAAAAACTACTCCTGTTGTCCCTAAATTCCCAATAATTGGAATTATCAATTAAAAGGAATTTTGTAATAGCGGCATGAATAGATTATATTTTTCTGAAAATCTATTCTTTCAGTTTCTTTGCTTATTTTTTTCTCTTCCACAGCGCAGAGATGAATGATATATTTCAAGTTCAAGATGGAAGACGAGATAATGTCAAATTTGTGAAAAGAATCTAATTACATCAGTCAAGGGGGCAAGTTATATTCAGTCATTTAAATTTAAGTCCTTTATGACTCAGAATTTCGTACGATGGAGGATATACATAACACAAATATCTGATTAGGAATAATTAACTTAACGTTTCAATTTTCACAAATGATTTGTATCCATAGCGAATAATATTTATGTAGTTAATGAAACAGAGAAATTGAATATATTAAGAAATGAATAGATCTGGAGTGAATGGAATGAACTGAAGATAATGCGACAAAGATACCGTGAAGTGAAGGATGCGATAAGTATCATTTCACTATCACATCAATTTTCTTCAAATGAATGACGTAGCAGATGTCGTTGTCGAGATGATTGATAAGACAGCAATGCCAGTGGGAAAGTATCCCAACATCTATAAATCGTCACAAGCAATGCTGTGCTTACCATCTATGGAAATTGCGTTTCAGCGAGCGGTATTCAAGTTAAACATGATGTCTATCTCGTCAACACTGAATGATAAATGCTAAGTATCACCAATCATAAGGAAGAGGAGAGCGCAAAAATAACTGACTCATACTTGGCTGGAAATTCAAATATTTCAAAAACACCAATTCAAAACATTAAAATAATAATCAAGGGGAAATCACAATCCCATCTCTCCTACTCATTTCTTCAAGGAAAAAAAAAAAATGATGATTCGTTCGAGCCAATGTTCAGAAAAATTTTGCCCGCCGAATCGGAGAAGTCGCGGCCGTGGAATGCAATTCTTGCATCCGATTATACTTCAGCTCTGCAACTGAAACCTGCACATTCTCTTTCTGGTATTTTTTGTGATTTTTCATGTTTTTTTTTCTTTTTTCCATAACTTCTTAAGAATTCTTTCGTAATGTTTGATTTCTAGTTAGAAATTTAATTTCTAACTTCGAAATTCAAAGGTGAAAGGAGGACCTAGTCTTTCTTCGAAGTTCTCGTGCCATTTGTATTTGTATTTGTAAATACAAACAGGAAACAATAAATAGCTTTTCTCTTTGATTTTTTTGACTTTTGCCACTTTGATCGCTAGACATATCGGATAGCAAAATTAAAGAAAAAGTTATTGGATATCCATTAAAGGTGGAATTCCGTGTGAAGACAATTTTGAGTTTCTGTAATCTAAAGCAAGCATAAAAAGTATATCTTGTTGGGCTAAGAAGAGATATGAATGTCAGAAACGACTTATAATGGAAATTGAAATATAGAAATTGCTGGATATAGGGAGGATAGAATATCACCTTTTAAAAATGGACTTTTTCCGATCTGTAACATGAATATTATTGCATAAATTATATGAAAAATGACTCTAGAAATATTTTGTGATAACTTAACACCATCGTAACTTAAATACCATGTTTTTTTTTTCGCAATTTTTTTCTTTCTTAACAATCTCTTTAAGTAGCCAAAAAATATGACAGAGTTTCTGGAAAAAAAAAACTATCAGAATAAAATTTATACAAAATAGAATGATATTGGAAGCATGCTAAATTTAACAGTAATCGTAATCAAAATGAATTTTTTTCAGTGGACTATGTTCAATATAACGTCCCGAGAACGGTCACAATCAAGAAATGACATTAATATTTATTGGTCCTTAGAGTGAAATAAGATTTTGAAAGATACTTCACACAAACCTTGGCTAACTCTTTTGGAGGGTTGACGAGCTACGGTGGTATTTACCTGCTTTGTATCTTGTTGCTTCTGCTGATTGATTATTATGATACCTTCCATCGTGATCAAATTACTATAATAATTTTAATAATTTAGAATTTATGAAACTTTAAAAACAATTCGCTGAATCATCCATCGCGCAAATACAATGTCTGTACATGTTAATGGATTAAAGATGATTGAATATGAAATGGCTTTTTTGAATGACAGATAAGTGATAAGAGTAGAGTGCAGAGGGTTAGAAATTTTCCTGAATCATTTTATCCAATTTAATTACATCCGATTCAGAATCACTAATCTATTTATTATTATTTCTTAAGGAACCGAAAATACTTCGGCCATGCTGATAAACATAGTGTGTCATCATTATCATCTCTGAGAAGATTTATGTCCTCTTAATCACTTCATATATTTAGATCATATTTTTTCGAACTGAACTCTAAGATTACTACATCCGTTTCTAAACTAGGTATCGTTAAATGAAACAATCAAGAAATGGATAATATCATATTCAAGGCAATTTGTAGTGTTAAAAAATGGATCTTAAGACTGTTGTGCTTTACTGATTTGTTTGTTTGAAGGTTTTTCCCTTTTCCTTTTTCCCAGATAATTTTATATCACTTTAAAGCTGACACAGTACAGAAAGCTTATCTGTGAAACAAATCTATCCTCTATCGATGTTGTAACAATTTACTATTCTCAAGTGGAATAAAATATGCAAAAAAAAAAGAAAAAAAAAAAAATTTAGAAGATGAATCACGAGCATGAGCATGAACATGCACATGCATGACACACACGCATACAAAACAAATATCTGAATTTGTGATGTACATGAATGACAACGAGCGGAGAGATTCGATGTTTTACATTTTCAACAATCCTCCATCGATCCTATCCCTTCCCTCTGAAATATTATGCATAATTATTGCGATTGTATATTTTGTTAAAATGGTGTCATTGAAATAGAGCAAGCAGTTTCATTTGGCCGAGAAACAAATACAACCTCTTGCAACCAACCCATTCCTGCCTCAGTTTCGTTTGCATTTGCGTGCGACACACGCAGATGACGAGTTTATTGCATGCACATTTATCGGCATACACTGCTATCTGATTCCTGCACTGATCGATTTTTAGATTACTTGTCCTTCTACCTAATGTTAAGTATGATCGCAAAATCTTGGATTATAGAAATGTTGATATTATCATTCCTGCTTATAGAAAAAACCTGCGAAATTGTTTGAGCAACCAGCGTAGTAAAGTTCCTTTTATAGATTCTGTCAGAAGGACCACGACGAAAAGATGCTTCTATTTTATGGCATTTGAATATTTGCGACGGTGATGAAGTGTGCGTTGGATAAGAGAAAATATTTTTTTCTGTTTTTCGCATCCTTTGAAAAACGATATGTCGAGGGCAACTATGATTTGCGAAATTGGATCTTCAATAGCTCCATATATCTGTAGCCAATTCTCACGTAAGTAAACTATGGCTTCACGTGAACTGTATTATGTATGTAAGCCGTGGCTTCATGTGAACTGTGCTACATCTCTGTAAGATTTGAAAAGAATATTATTGTAATGAGCAGAATATATTGCAATTCATCATAACAGTTTTTTGGGGGAAAAAAAAGTTAAGTTAGAGTAAATGATTGATTATTTAACTGATTATTGTAAAATCAATTGGTAGAATGCTTATCGATAGAAAGTACCATCCTATTTTCTAGCAAGTTATTTTTACATGTGAATTTTCCGTAGCATTTTGATGAGAAAACTATCGTTTATCCTTTCCAAAAATGTATGGATAAACGGAAAGATATAAAATGAAACGGAAACTGAGTTAAAAGAAGCTAAAAATGAGTAAACTGTGGCGTTTAATTCAGCCATGATAATGCTTATGTACTGTAAATTTCCCTAATCTTCCATCCCCAAAGTGATGAATTGTGAACTGCTGGACGACAAGTAGAAATACTTTGTCATCAACGAGTGACGTAAATCACGTAGTCTGATCAAACTGTATGAAGAAATGAATATTTTGGTGTATGAGAATGAGATTAGAATGTATAAAATAATGTCTTCCCATCCTTTCTTCCACCATCAGTTTAGACTTGAGAAATCGAAAAGTGATCATAGCCAACTTTTGGGATGGCAAAAAAATAAAATAATCAAAAGCGGTAGAGCGATATTTTTCGTGGGCATAATGTGATGGACTGGTGACAGATACAAAACGAAAAGGACAAAGAGTAAGCTTGGCTACTAAGTGCTTCTTGCCTAGAGATGTAAGCAGTGAGAAAGTCTACATGCCTTCTGATAGAGTGATTTTATCAGAGGAGAAGAATTTAATCATATCTTCAAACTTTATCATATCACTTCATCAGTATCCATTTATAAGTGATAAGTTTCCTACACAAATATCACATGCCTTTCCATCCTCGCGTCGCATTTTGCATATTATTAGCTTGTCGTCTCTCTCAAACGAGTAATTTTTTTTAACCGAGTTACATTAAAGACAGTTCAATTGCCACCAAGTTGGAATTGGGCTGAATTTGAATGAGTACAAATTCAAGATATTAAACTTTTTATAAATTTAAGATATAGAAGAAAATTTTAGGACAGAAGATGAACAGACAAGAACAGCCATCTCTTGAAGTGATTGCCATAAATATTTTTATAAACAAGAACAAATTAGTAAAAAATTCAGAGGGTGTTTTTGAAAATGAAATTCGCACAGAACAATTTTTCATGCTACCGGTAAGGAGTTCATCGAATGTCATTCAAAAAATTATTTTCAAAAATTACATATTTCCATAGAATTTCCGTTCAATTTCAGTACAAGAATGGGCCAGCTATTGAAATTTTTCCTCGCAATAATTATTCAATAATGCTACTATAAATTTCAATTTGCAATCAAAGTTCTTTTTTCCTATATCTACTCCGTTGGATATGTTATTAAAAATTTTCCCGTAAAGTAGAAAAAAACGGTCGATAAGTAAATTTCTGAATTTCTACAGGAAATTTCAACGAATCGATTCTTAAATGTTAGTCGAGAAGGAGAAATGGTTTAAAATTATTATAACATTTTTGAGATCACAAAAGTTGGATAAGAATACATTGAATGTCATCCAAAAAGTTACTTTTCTTATTTACAGAAGTTACATAGTTTGATTAAATTTCAATTTCAATTTTGGACATTCATTATGTATTTATTTTTTTTCAAATCTACGACAGACATCGAGCAGCGTTCATTTGAAAGGCAATGAAATGAAAATCAAAATTTCATTTTATAGTATTTTCTCGTTTAAAAATATACACACATTGACACACCACAATGGGAGAAGGTACCATTGATAATGATAACAGCTCCACTCATCGAATGATTAGTTTATCTGATTCTTCCATGTATAATTGCTCTCAAATAGATGGAAAATCCTGAAGGAACAGTTTTCGGAGAGATATTTTCTGATATCAGTTCGGTCATCGGCATTCAAAGATTGATTGATCAATGGATAGAAAGATGAATCACGTAAGAACGATGATCTTCACACGAAGTTTCATTGTTGCTAGAAGATAACGGATCAATGTAAGCGATGCATGAATCACATACATCATGAGATTTGTAGTAGACGTAGATGAAGAAGAAATTGACTGGAAAAAGTGGACGTTGAAAAATGCAAGATGTAGTTTCTGGGATATTGGCCAAGATGGGAATTTCAATGAAATTAGCCAGTAGGATCAGCGATGGCACATTTGGGACAAAAATGAGCTTTTTAAAAAACAAGGATCTATGAAGGGGACACGGAGCGAGCCTGCATTCATTCATTAACAGCGGAAGATTCTGTTCAGATTGATTAATGCAAGCAGCCAAAGCCAAGCAGCCATCTGAGAGTGATTCTAGCCAGGGTGTAGTAAAACCGTACCTATTCTTTCCTGTCATCGCTAATAATTTAATTCATCTCAACTGGCATCAGTAATGATGTAAGCCTGAGCGAGAGAAGAAACGATGCCATTTCCTTACTGATTTTTGATCTTTTAAAACTCGAAGATTCAAAACTTCCAAATCAAAATCTATGCAACCATGTAAACGCCACGGTCTATGATGGCAACTAGTTGTCGTAACTTTGGATTACTTTTTATTTCATCATGTGGTACATCCATCTTCATCAAGTTTTTCCACTTCGCTAAAGGTCCAGATTTCGAACTGTTGTCGTGGAAGCAATTTGTGAAAGGTTGTTTGTTGGAGATTGGAACTTGATATAGATGATTTTGTTGTGTAATGAATCCTTGATATGACGAATTTTTTTTGCTGCAGTTACGGTAAACAATGAATTGATAAATACCGGTCATACAAAGATAATTTGGACTTCTTTTTGATAATAAGAAAGTTATCAGATTATTACTGGTAATCAGAATTGATAGATTCTGATGAAATCCCCGTCGAATATTGACAAAAAAAGGATCGAATATGAACGAGTGAAAGAATTCTTTTAGATAGAACTCTTTTTATGATGTTGTTTACTACATATCACCATAGCAACACACAATTTGCAATATCTTAATTATATCATAAAGATCAAAAGTTTGCAAAAGTTTTCATGTTTTAATATTTCTCTAATGCAAAGATCTTTGATTGTTTCGTCATATCTATATTCCAGAAAATACTTTGGTTTTTTCGATAGCTGTTGAAACAGTCTTTGAAGAAACGCATTCTTTGTAAACCTATTTAAGATTCCTTCTAACTTATCATTAGATAAAAATAAGTTGAATCAAAACAATGATGACTGTTACAAATTCTTTTTTCAAACTTTTCCCTTTAAAAAACATTGAATTTTGCTCTTACTTCTCTTGAAATTGAGCAAATTTTTTGAAATGAGTTAACGGTTAGAAGAAACAATGATAATGAACTGTCCGAATTCACTGAAGTAAATTACATTGGAATGAAGCTTTTGTCATTACGGCATCTTTTTTGAATGCTTCGTGTATCATTCATTATTGTTTTACAACTTCTTTTAAAGATGCAGCAAATTAAAACATCAAATCAATGGTGTCATATTCAAAATCACACAGATGGATCAATCAATCAATCACATATTATTCTTCCTCCATCGCGACATTCATCCTTCTCTTTCGCTGTTTTCTCGTGAACAAACAAACGTTCTTCAAATGAATAGAGGATTTAAAACAGTACCGGACGGAATGAATTAAACACACTTTCGCAAAATGCTGAAATTGACTCTCTTTACATTAATATCTCAAAACAAATAAGAGCATCTGATATTGTGGATAGAAAGTGAAATATTGAGCTGAATTAAGTTTACATTTAAAAATCTTGAAAAAAAAATTTACTAATCTGCGCTCTGTAAAATTCTAAACGCATATATGAATTGAGCTATGAAAAAAGCATTGGATGATGAAAAAATCACTTTGATCCATTACTCATAAAGTGAGGTCTTGGAAGATAGCTGAAAGCAGCAAATCGCCTGTCGAGATGATTTCGAAGATAAGGTAAACGCAACAAGAAAAAGAATTTGAATGACATTTATTGCAAATCGATTGCAAAAAGATTTTCATTTTAAAATTTGTATATCCTATTCGTTGTTAATTCATTTATCGAGGATTTGTATGAGACAAAAATAGCAAGAAACCAATGAGACTGGTTCACTTATTGCTAACAATTCCTTACACCTATTGCTTGATGTTATTAAAATTTTTGCTTGAAAGATAAATTTTGGAATGAATTTGACAGTTTTCTTAATTTCCAATTATTTTTTCAAAGTTCGTTTCATGTAGACATTCATAATGCATATTCATGTTTTCAGTAATCTCGCGATCATTCAGTAACCGTCTTATACAAAGTTACTTATAAGGTTCATTCCATATTTTAAAACGTTTGATGACAGAATGAAGCCTTTATTTTCTCCAGCCGAAACTTTCTTTATTAATCGATAACCACTGATGAGGAAGACGAAAAATCTTCGTACAGGGAATAATTTATGAAATCGGAAATGATACTATAATTCATATTATAATTATTCACATTGTATGCTTACACTAAATCTAAACTTCGTTTATTCCAAGCGATATCAACTTCACTACCAGTACCATTAGTGACATCTAAAAACTATTTGACATTCCAGATCTAACTTCTAGTTCAGCACTTCATTTCTCCCTCCCAAACATTTCAAATGCAAGCTTATTTTCTAGCTATGAAAAGAATCAATACACCAGATGCAACTAGCATGATTATTTCCTGCAAACCAGGAATATGAATGTGAACTACTGGATGAAAGTACTATTATTCCTTAATAACGGTCACAAAAAACTCCGAACTTCCAGCTAAGTATAGAATATAAAAAAAATTCATCCCAATTTTCGAGAAAACGATTTGATCAAGTTTATTCAAATCTTATCTATTTAGATTTTAAAGATATAAAGTTATTCAAATCAAATCTTATCTATTTAGATTTTTTATCCTATATCCGGCAAAGTCGAAGAATAAAATAAAATGAACTTTCTCCTAATAATAAATTCAAAAAAAAAAAAAAATTATTTAATTTCATCGAAATCGTTTCACTTTCCCTTTAAAACATAATAACAAACATATTTGAAGTATATCATTCCATTACGACCATGAGAACAAAACTGGTACTACAGTGGATTAATGTAAAAAATCATAACAGAAAAAGCAATCTATTTTGCAACGAAATTTCCGAAACTAAATTTTATTTACATAAAACACAAATGCAGGTAACGGAAAATCGTTAAGTATAGAAGAAAATTATTGGGGATTTATAAAAATCTTTTCAAAACTAACATCAAGAATAACATTAAAAATGAATTTTATCGAGCAGATGAAATAATTTTGAATTCATCCATTTTGTAAAACAAATTTTAAAAAAATGAAATGCAAAAGCAGAAAGTCTGTACATAACGTCCTGAACAGAAACCATTCAGAAAACAAGTTGAATCAAAAAACATACAACAAGTTGCTGTATGTTTTTTGATTCAACTTATTTTTTTCTTTTGAGTGTTTCACAGTTAAGAATAAAAGCTACAAGTTTTCAAAAACAGCGTTTTTAAAAGTGAACTCAATTTTGGCAAGAAGTAGAGAAACATTAAAAAAAATCAATAAATGAAAAAGAAAAGAAGCATGAAGCAAAGAGAAAGGCACTAAACAAAAGATTTGTGTCAAGCTGTATACAGGTATTACCAAAAAAAAAAAGAAAACCTCAATAACTTAACTAAAGAATGGGCAAAACAGAAAATGTTTTATGATTAGGACTGCAAGCCTTATTATACGATTAATTTATAAGCACACAAATGTTTGCATGATGCAAAAAATACATCGCGCAGTTTAAATGATATATTGAATTTTTTGAAAATCCATTAAAAACTGATTTGTCAACTGATTTAAACTAGAAAATTTATTTCCTCCATATTATTTTAAAGAAAAATGATGGATAACTTTTATTCCTATTTCATTATCTATTTTGTTTTGGTGTTGATATGTCAATTTATTTGTATTCAATTCATTTTGCATATTCTTTTATAGAAATTCTCATCAGCAGATTAAATTATTATTTTTTTTTAAATACTTTTTGTCTTTGTATTTTCCGTAAAACGACAATAGAAATTAAAAATTATCCATTCATTTTTCTCTAACAAATCTTTTTTTTGGAAATAAATTTTCTAATTTTAAGTCAATTGAAAGAAAGTTTAACGTTCTTTTAATAAATAACTATACAGATTTTTCATATATTCTCATGTTAACTACTATGGAACAAACAACACAAAAACAACACCAGTATGACTGGTATCAACAAATAAAATTCGTGGGCAATTTTTTTTTTGCCAAACTGCTCAGTCAAAAAAAATGAAAGAAAAAAAAAAGAAAAAACAAGTTTCACTTGACTCAAAGATTTCAGAAAACCTAAATATGTCTTTTTTTTCTCAATTTCAAAAAATTCCTTCGCTGAATCTTTTTTTTTACTAAAACAATCACTTCTATAAGATAAGTAAATACTTTTGAGTAACTTATTCTCCAATTCTGATTCCAGCATCCCAAAACCAAATCCAGCTTGAAAATTAAGATACTCTTAATTACAACTGGTTTCAATAAACAATCGAATTTTCCTTGCTTTCTATCAGACGCATTCTGATCGCTAATGCAACAGCAGCATCCAATATTCACATCTGTGAATACTCGAAATTTCGTGGAATCCCTTACGTGACAAAATAGCCGCATTATAGTGAACATTCATTTTGAACGTAGAAGACTAAAATTAAAAATACTTGATATTATTTAATTATTTTTTATCGATATTCAATTCTTCGCTTTTATTACCTTGAGTCATATTGAGTTTGATTATAACAAAATAATGGTTAGAATGCAACATATTAGTATTTGATACTTTAATTTTAATCAGAAACATGTTAGCTTACCCATGCAACATATGTACCGTTAATTCGTAGGTACCCATAGTAACTGCTGTGTTTGGGACTGTCCGTAAAAGCTAAAAATGGAACGACGTCAGCTATCAGTTAAAATTATCATTCAGTTCAAATTATTCGGCAATATATCAGATTTATACTCCAAATTGCATAAAAATGTAATAACTCCTTAATCACCAAAATAGCAAATCTGAAGCAATAAAATACTTAAATTTAGCAAACCTGTACAGTCAATCCTCGGTAAAGCGCCCAAAATCCTTCCCCTCGCAAAACAAACTTTAGAGTAGCCAAAAATCCTTTAGTTGCAGCATTCTCTTCGCGCATACGAGTACGCACTACTTCTGTAATTAGAGAAAAATGACAGCACATACAACTCAAATCGAAATGCAATTTAGCAAATGCAAGCTGATGAAGAACTGTTCAACTCGAAATTTCATCATCGTTTAAAGAAACCCATAAGGGGTTGAAAAAAATGGTATTAACTGGAGCAAATAGTATTAACTTGAGTCTATCCATGAGGCCCAATCCACTGCAAGATGGATTTAATAATCTTATGAAGTGATCAAAGGATTAAACAAGTTCTGAAGAAAACCATTTCTCAAAAAAAAGAATAAAAAAAGCGAAGAAAAAAACATTTTGCACATCTCATCATTAATCTATAACTTAATCTAATCTATATCAAGATTTATTTAGAGACAAATGAATATAAGATAAAATTTACTGAAACTTTAATTTCCCCTTGTATTGAACTGTTTTTTAAATATAAATATATAAAAAAGAAAAAAAAAACTAGGTAACCTAAAAATATCTGGACAATCAATTGAAGTATAACTGCAGACCAAACCAAATAACAGAAACATCAAGTCTAAAGGAACGAACCATGTGGATAAGCTAATGAACAAGCGAAAAATTTCGCCGTCCCACCAGCGAGCATAAAATGCAAGAAATCAATCATTTCACGATTCTCGTTTTCAGTTAAAGATATTTGTACCGTTGAAAGTTGCTTCTCATTTCCTTTCAGGAAAGATTTTTTATCCCATTTTTTGTCATTTGTTTCTAAATCCGCTAAATCCTTGAATTCATCAATATTCGCTTCTCGAGAAGAAGATTTCCACTTCAATAACAACGCTCGCATTTCTTCATATAATACAAATTGAATTACTGTTTCAGAAATCCCAACATAGGATGCGGTTACTCCCTGAAACCACAGAATAAACTACTTTATCGAAAAAGTTAACCATACTACAGTATCGGGATAATATCATACAAGTGAATTAGACCCATAAAATTATCCAGGGAAGCCGGCTGAGAAAAGGCAAGTGAAAATGGAAAAAAAGGAAATTATCATGAGAAATAAGTAATCATACATGAAAACGTTAATACCAAATATTCCGGTAATTTATCTGCTGAATAGTTACTATCGCTAAAAGTTTCCAAATTTCGAAATAATATTTTGCCCGTGAAGATAAAAATCATGCAATCAAGTTTGTCTGACTATTAACACTGTTCTCCTAACACACAACATTCGGAAATAATTGAAAAATATTCACCCGATAAAAGCCTTTAAAACCATCGGTTCGCCACACTCGTCTAATGCATTCCGTAACTGAGAGTGGCCCTTTATGCAACTGCAAACGCGTTTTAACCAGCCAAACTGGATTAATGACAGTTGCAGCTACGAAACCTTAAAAGTAGATCATTATTAATTTAGTCTGGTAATCCAATTCCTAAAAACGTTTGAATCTGATAAAATTAAAAGCTCACCACTTGTAGCTGCGGAAGACATATGTATTATAGCGCTATCTGAGACAAAAAGATCCAAACTGTTCAGTAATCGTTTGCAACTTGAATACGTGCAAAAGTAAACTGCTCTGAAAAGATACCTTTTATTTCCTTTTCGATGAAGAATTCGATTCAAGTAATTCAAATAAGGAGTAAAATAACAAAAAAAAAAAAAAACGCAACATATCATTCAAATAATGCGTTTCTACGAAAAAGACTGCACTGAATTCTGGGATTCCAAAAATGCTGGCAAGAAAGGTACGTGAAAAACTATTTAAAAGTAACACTAGTTACTCAATGATTGATTCCAAAGGACTGTTATCGAATTCTAAAGAAAAACACAGCAAGTGATATCTTGCAGTTAAAGAGAGATCTTCAAATGCTATATCGTCTTTCATACTTCGAGAAAAATTTAAAGCACTCACTTCGAAGGTGCAACACCAATAAGGTTAGGACCAATTCCTTTGAAAAGAGCTGAGAACCCTTCATTTACCACAATTTGTCTAAAAATAAAATTAAAACTACTGCACTATAAAAAAAAAAACTACTATTTTTTCTGTCATTACATGTCTTTAAAGAATTGAACCCTGATGTAACCCTGAAATCACGTAAGAGCATTTTTCTGTATACAACAAAAAATCAAAATCACTCTTAATCAAGTCTGATATAACTTCAAACATTTTCTAATTCGTGAAATCATTTCGAGCATTTTATGTTCTTCAAAACTAAAAATATACTTGAAGAAGGTATATAAACTCCTGCTCTGCTGTACAGATAAACCAGGTTTCGCAAAAAGTTGAACATTTCGTTGCACTGCACATGTCGGTGGCAAATAATACAATTGCAACTTTGGAAAAATGTTGACAGCTGCAATATAGAAATAATTTAAGAAATAATGAAATTTGAATAAGAATAAAGTGTAGTATTATACAGAATTGTATGTTAATTACTCCCTTTAAATTAACAAAAACAATTTTATCAATTTTCTCTTAATAGCACAGTTGGATATCACGATTTATATTGCATGAACATATATAAATTAACCCTAACATGTTCTTGTTCGACTACGACATAATAAAATGTGTGAATGAGGTAACCGCTTGCGGGATTTGGAAGTTCCTTCGGAGTGTGAATGAGATAATGCGTATGCATATTCCGTACTCTGCAATCGTGTCTTAACTACCTGAAATAAGTTACTCAATCGATTCTGATTTTTGTTTATCCTTCAATTTTTGGTATCAGATATGTAATTTTTAATCATTTCCATCCATATATCTGAATTTCTCAATTTACATGATAATATATCTATTTATTCACGCATTGCTCGGAGAAAACAGAGATTTCCATACTTCCTGAGGAATAAAATTAAAATTCAAAATAAACTGGACCAAACTTTTCTTTATTGGTTCGATTATAGAATTCTGAAAACTTTAAAGCCGAATGAAAACCAACAAAAAGAACCTCAAGTGGACAGGTGATAGCAGTTCCAGCTGTACCACCCAAAGCACCTCCAAGAAAATGCACGAAAGCTTCTGTGTCCATATTATTCACCAGTGACTATATTATAACATAACTGCGGTTTTCTTTCCTGCATAAAAAGATTATATATTTATAAAGAAAAATGAAATATTGTTAAAGTGAGTTCATCAAAAACTTCGTTTAAAATAAGAAAAGTTTCTGTTCGATGGCATATACAAATGTTAAAGCAATAAAGTTACTCTGTCAATAAACTATGATAGCTCTTGAAATATGAATGAATGAGTTTTATAAATAAAAAAATTTTAAAAAACATGAAAATATCAGAGGAATATTTTATTAGCTAGTCGAAAAAAAAAAACCAATTATATTTCATGAGTCAGGAAGAAAAAAAAATCTACTTATCACAGTGCACAAGCACAATAATTTTTATCAAAGAAGCACATATCAACTGAAAACTATTGAAAAAAAATGAATACACATATAACATTAGCGGCTGATATTAAAAATACGACCAACTCTTGCAAGAATTTCTAATTTTCTCCTAAGCATTAATTATCCATGTAAAATTTTCTGCCAGTTTGAAATCTTTCCCTTAATTCATTCTAAATCTTTCATTTGATAAAAATTAAAAAATCAGCGACTGAAATTTTCGAAGGTAATCCCATTTAGCATTACTATTTACAACCATACATCGTTTTCCGCATTGTAATATTCCTTTAATTGAGTCTCCATGCTGAGGAATTTCGCACTACCAAAACGATAATTAAACTCATTTCCAACTCATTGTTTATCATAAAAATGAATAATCAGATGTGATGGTCAATTTGAAATTTGTATTGTTTACAACTAATTTTCCATTTCAAAGCAACTTTCTTGGCTTCATGCCAACAAAGCGCAGAATATTTCTGTTAATTTAAAGTAGTATTATTCTATAAGGTATGTAGCTTTAAAATCCTAACAGAATGGATAACTTCATAGATAACGCAATCCAAGAACTCTCAGTCCAATTAAAATAAAAACTCCTTCTATATCGTATACACTATGAAATAAACTTATGCCAAATGATCATCAATCGATATATCATAAGTCAAATTATTATCAGTTAGTTGATCTACCAATCTTTTAATTGGTAACTACAAGAATCACACAAATCATTCCACTTCCTGCTCGTACGACGCACCAGGACAATACGGAACGATCAAAACATCTCTAAACATGGACAAAGCCCTAACTTCAACAATTAACACACAGAATGCAAATCTTCGTTTTGGGAACCTGGAGAAGGGAAAAATCGGATAATCAGAGTGTAATAGTTGAAAGGTCAATTATGGGGACAATTTTCCTTTTTTAGAGATTGTGGTGGAGAAACTGGAGCAGGATTCAGAAAGTTAATAGTAACAGGACGGATGGTGTGGAAGCCGATTACAGAATCTCAATAATCGAACAGATGGACTTGACGAGAAGAAATGAAGAGGACATAGGTGACATGAGTCAATGGAAGGAATGACATTCTATATTGGCAAAAATAATCTTTCCGTAAACCTTGTGATGTTTATCCACTCGATGCCATCCCTTCCGATGATTCATCTCTGATACAAACACAATGAATGAATGGGTTAGGCATTTCGATCATTTTACTAGAAGCATAGCAATCTTAGATGATAAGGTGAATTAAGTCTTTATTTCTTGCAGTGATTAGTTTGCATGAAAAATGTGAAAGTTCAAGGAATTTAGAACTATCCTCGAATTCTTGTAATGATAAGGATCATGATGATAATGAACCAGATGAGTATCTCCTCCAGAATCTTCCTAATAATCATCCACAGAATCGATTGCTCTTTTTCATCAGTATTAATTGTGTCCTTTCCTGACTTCTGGTTAGTTGTCACTTTCATCTGATCAGGTTCTTTCTTGATCTTTATATCTAGGCGTATCGCTTGGTCAGGATTAACATTGGAACTTTTCGACTCTTCGGTTTTTTCCGTTGATCCAAGACTTTCTTTCCATTTCAACTTGCTACGAGTCTTTGGTTTCGTTTTCGCTGGATGAGCTTCTACGGCAACTGGTTCGAAAATCGTTCGTGCATGCAGTTCATCATCCACCTTTGGTAATCTGGGTATAATATTAACATGTTTCGGAATTGTTAAAATGCATCTTCAGCATTTTTTAAAGTCCCCAGAATCTTGTAAGAAATAATTAACAACACCTTTTATAGTTTCTTTTATGGGAATTGAAATTGGAGAATGATTCCCGCGACTTTTCCACTATTTTTAAGAAAAAGCGTATAAACCCAAATACACCAAGCATTAACCATTGTATAATAACTTACGTTATGGGATTTTTGCTAACTTTTATTCATTTAAACAAAAAAGTGAAAATAATTTTTTAATTTAATAGAAATGAAAAGTTATCCAGTCACCTCTTTGCCTCTTTTTTCCCTGATTTCGGATCTGCAAAAAAATGGTGGCAGAAATTCAAGCTTTACTTAAATAAGTAAAAAGTGCTAAAGCGATTCTATCCATGGTAAATTTATTTTTATTGAACCATAAACCAGGTAGAATAACCTTTATCTGGAGTATGTGCACTTCCTTTTAACAAAGTATTATCGCTGAAAATTTATGAAATTTAATAAAATTATCAGCACTTTTGTTATAGATTTCGGTTGGAGTAGTAAGTAGTATGTCTGACATGTTTTACATATTTCTATGCATATAATTGTATATCTTTTGCTTCAGATCCTTGGGATTGGATTGGTAAGTATGAGCTCAGGAACGCTAATTACATTCAAGTGGATCTCAAGTCATCTATGCTATTTATATATCATAGGTAACATTTTTGAAATCCCAGCTTCAATGAGAAAAATGAAACAATGTCAGTCAGTCGTTTTCTTGGTAGTATGGTACACATTGATTTAGCTTTTTACGGATATTATATATAGTTATTAATATTTTTTGAAAACCAAAAGTTTCGTTGAAATTATTGCTACTGTTACATAGTCCTTTTTACATTTCAAGCAAATCAGAAATAACGGAATTGATGGATCGATTGATTGAAGTAGATATTCAATGCATCTTGAAAGTCTTTCTGGAGAAAGCACATGTTTGATGGTTTGGCGTGATTGTAAGGCGTGCATGATATATGTTTTGACTGTTTGGTTGAATATCAATTTTTACGGCTTTCATTATCATTTATATTTGATAATCCAGATACACTTAGTCGATGTTATCATGAAAAGGAACAAGGAGTACCGAAGCATATCCCACTCAAGCTCGTCGAGACCTGGAAGAACCGACCCACTTCTTTACATACTAAAACAATGAATATTCGTCGATAGATGCAATTTTTTAAAGATTCTCCAGAAATCAATAAAATAAGAAAAACCGGCAAAAATGTATAAATTTCGCCCGATTAAAATGAAGTAAATCTCTCTAAGACTGTTTTGTTTTAAAATGTTGAAAAAAATTTCGAGCAAAATTAATTTGTGCCAGTTGTGCAAGATAGGCCTGCTTCTTTTGTAACCCAACCTTCAATTCTTAAAAAATTGGAAAGTAAGACAAGGAGATAAAAAAGACGTTAAACGTGGAAAGAGAAGGAGCAACTGGTAATCTTTTTTTTTTTTTTTTTTTTTTTTTTTTTTTGAATTCTAGTCCCAATCACGGGGAATAATTAATCTAAAAACCTTTAAGGGATAGAATTAAAGAGAGCAAGAAACTGGGATGAAAGGAGAGGGACGATGAAAGATTGAATATTGGAAACAATTAAATGGATTTTGCATTAAAAAGCCAGAATTTTTCACTACTGATCTTTTGAAGTTATTAATTTATGAGAAACTATTAGCTTAAGGAGTGATTTTTTTAATGGATAATTACGAATAGCTTTATGGGCTTGCAAAACTTAACAACATGCACCAAATTCGAGATAATAACATTTAAATAGAAAAAGAATGAACAACTATAAAAAATTTAAATTCGATAAAGAAGTAGTACTTCATCCTATTAAAATTCTCTTGAAATTTAAAAAAAAAATTTGATAGGATGAAGCTACTTTTGTAATATAATGTTAAAAATATCTTTAGAAGACATCTTTTATTAATTTGGAAAATGAATTTTACGAGAATTTCATGCATATTTCAGGAAAAAGATATATAAACATATCCAATTCATCTTTAGATTCTTCAGCATTACTAAGAATACATTAAAGTGATGCTGCAGACAGCATTGCTAGGTCATATATAAGTCGAAAAAAAAAAAGACATTCACTGAGCAACAGTAGATGGTTTGTTTTTTTTGGAAAGGGCCAATTTGCAAAACCAGTGTTTAGCTTAATTTGTACGAAGATTTCTTCATAATAATGTTACGATATCCGTATTTTAGAAGGAAGATACATGTTAACATATTTATTAGTTGATTCGAAGAATATACGAGTCTTTAAGTCATTTCCCATTTTATAATCACTGCCGAATATTGTCATTTTTCTAAAAGCATCTGGCAATAAACTAAATGTTAAAACTACTGATTTAACAAGTAGATCATCCTGATAGAAATCAGTATCGGGAGATGCAGAGAACTGCTTTGTTCGACACCTCATCCAGCCATTCATCAATAAACTAAACCTACTGCGTCCAGCACCTCCAGTGCGAATACGAAGACTGCATGCATTCTGAAATTTTATGAGTTACTTCCTTTTATTTTTCACATCAATCAGGCAGTAAACCAATCAAACTTATAAACTCGTCTATAATATTCTTAGTATATGACAGATAATTATAGATTACTTTTTCTCAGAATCTTTCCGCTACAAACTTCGGCAAGAGACTTCTACTATTCCGGAACAAATTTAACAGCAGAAAATAAAGCCTGACATAAAAACTGCATCAAATTTATATAGTTGATATCACTCAATGATGCAATTCATTATGAGTATTAAATTTAGACAGTTTTTATTTCTAATTGGACTGAAATATAAATGAACTTACTTGATCCTGAATATTCTCAATTGTTACGTCGACTGCTTTCATTTTCATTTCTCTAATTTTTCCACAGTTTTCATTCTTTATTATTGAATAATCTATTTTTGGTTTCATATCGTTCTGTAAAAATTTCATGTTCTTAGACTGTTCCATTTATGAATGTCGAAGTTCTAAGATTTTTTAAAGAAGCATATCAATTCGCTTAAATTCATTAAATCTGAACTGTCTCACTTTTTCCGGATTTTTTTAACAATTATAATTGATCACTTTAATCATCATTATTGACAGGGAATAACTTCTCACTATTTCATAAACTTATCACAATGCTTTAATCATGAATAAACTTATTAGTTCGTCTAGATCCTCACAATGACAATCAACATTGTTAGCAATGTCATACTCTAGATATATTCTAATTCTTGATTCTAGAATTTCCAATTTTTTGAAATTATCGATTGAAATAATTCATGACTTTAGAGCTGATTTTCCGAAAACCTACCACAGCTGTATAATTACGCGAACCAATAATATAGTTCCACCATTGCCTATTCTTTTGATGTTTTGTCTCTTCAGTCGTGGATTGTGATCGACATCTACAACAACCGGTGCAATATTCCTCACAAATCATATCAAGCTCTATTTCTGGATATTGCTGAAAAAGAAAAAATTTTGCATAGACTTCTTTTATGCATCCCAAATAAAACTGTCACTTAGATATCAACTAGGGGTTTCCCGAAAAATAAAGCAGGAACATTAATGAATGATAAAAATTTCTTCAGACTAAAAAAAAATTGATTTCTTTAGATTCAGTTGTGTTATTTTCGATGAAGTTACCCGAAGTTTAAAATCAATCGATTTGAAGTTCAAAATTATTCCGATAAATTGAAGCTAATTACAAGGTAACCTTTAAAGATCGTATAGCGGCAGTGAAATAAGCAATCCAGCGTTTTAATCGACCCCAATACCATAATTTATTTTTGTTTGTCTCAACTCTATCGTACCAACCAGCATGCAAACTTGATACACCATAAAGCGCTTGTTTCTCTTCATCTGTGTTGCTTTTTGAGTTTTCCTTCAATGATAATTTATAGAATATTAAACTGTTTATGGAATGCGATGAAAGTGATGAAAATAAGATTTTTATCTTTTGCTTTTTTATTTCAGCATCATATTTTCATATTTTTAAAATTCTTCAGCCTTAAAAGTATTGGTAAAAGATTTTTTAAAATTCATTTCAAATCTCACGTTCATCAGTTTTGTTTATTCACTTACCGCAATACAATATTATCACAGTTTATGAACGAAAATCACATGAAAGATTTAATGACTAAAACTTACAAATCTTATGCTTGATAGATAAATAGGTCGAATTTTTTCTTCAATAAGAGCCATAGCACTTTCACAATATGGGCGAATATCATTTTGAACTGCTAAAAAGAAAAAGCAAACAATTCACTTACTTGCTTCATAGTGTTATAATTTAAAGGGTTGCTCTGAGTTGAGTGCCTTTTTCATCGTTATTCATTATTTTACTTAAGCAATTTATCTGTTTGTCATTCCTATTCTCATTATACTTTTTAAATTGTTCAATAAGTATCAGTAGATGAAGTATTTTTTAACTGCTTTATTTTCTCACATGAAAATGAAACAAAATACTATACATGTTATCTTTTATATTCAGCATGAAACTTATTGAATATAGTATACAAGTTTTCTTTATATGCAGCTAAATGTATTCAGCTAAGTGTAAGAGTTTAGAACATAAAGAAATTTTTGCTTATAAAGTATTTCTTATATATAATTTCATTATAGTGTTCAGGAATATTTCTCATGTCACAGCGATGCGAACCATTCATGTTCCCATCGATTCACATTGATTCGTCTACTACAGAAAAAAAAAAAAAAAAAGAAAAAAAAATGTGAAGAACTAACCAAATACATTAGGAACTAAACCGATTAGTGATCGATTCTCAGAACCACCTGGGAAAACACCAACAGGTATCGATGAATTATTCTTTTGACGATATATTGCACTTAAAACAGCGCTTAAAGCACCGTCCCCACCAACAACGTACAGAGCATCACATTCTGCTGTATCAATATATTCCGAAATAGTTTTCAATTCGGAAATATTGGCAGACTGGAACAGTACAATTATATAGGCTTTGGAAGCTGTAAATAAAATAGAAATCGGAATTACATTAAATACTTTCACTGATTTTTTTTATGCATTAAAAAGCTGACCTTGATTATTTCCACTTGTAAACCAGCTAAATTAAATAATGGTAAAGCATTTTTTTTAAAATTGTCGAAAGCACTCGAACAGGTCGTATCTACCAAAACAGTGACACGTCGTAAACGTCCTGCTGAAGCTAATGGCACATCACCAAATTGCTTCGCTTCTCGAGCATATTTGGTTCTTATATCACAATCTCTAAAATGACAAGTTTCATATTAAATCTTTACATGAGTATAAATAAAACACAAATTATTTGAATACGGAAATAAATAATAAACTTGCAGGGCAAAAGAAATCCTTTAATAAAATTACTAAGCTCCGATAAGGTTTTAAATTTGCATTTTCTTTAAATTCTCGGACAACATGCAAAATAGCGAAAATCGATACTAAAAGGAAAATATCCAGATAATACACAAAAGGATGAACCTTTTCCAACGATAAATCTTGCAACCCATGAAATAAGCAACAACCAATGTAAATGCCGACTTTTTTTTATGCTCCCAAAGTTTCCTTGGTATATTTGTGAGTTTCATCTTTATTCCAAGAATTCATCAATATGACCCTGTAGAGAAGCTCAAAATTCCAATATTTAGACGAAAATATGAATCGGATCGAAAGAAAATCAAGTGACCACTTATTTTACTTTATAACCTACATCACTGTCATCAAGTTACGAATATTTTTATTTATTTATCGTACAAGGCTACGTATTTCTTTGGCGAATTTAAAATTATGATTTAGGGGATGTAATTTCCCATTAATAAGCGAAACAGTAAGGAAACTTCTGATTCTTTTGACACGACTTGTTCAAATAAATGCAAACATATATTGTAGAAACATTACTGCAAGAAATGCAATCGAACAAACTACAAATTTATTTACAGTGAACAACATAAGTATGAATAAATACTGAGTGCTTTGTAAGACAGCTGGATCGGAAAACTCATAACTTTGTACAGAAATTACTGTGACACATGCTTTGTTAAATTCGAATACAGATAAGTCTGCGCTATCAAAACGAACCAGAATAGAAAGACTACATAATTTATAGTAATATTCATTTTTTTTTTAATCTGATGGTTTTTCAGTTCATCATTATTATCTAAATGATTCCAGGTAGGAAGTGAAATTTTAAATCGTAATCATAATTTTTGAATTCTTTTTTGAGAAGAAAAGATCGTCATATGAAAACGATTTTTAAACATCAAAATCGCTTGTGCTTACTGATGAGTAATTACAATTGAATGCATCAATTTCGAAATAAAGTATAAGTAAAAAATAACAAAACATGGGACATGACTTCTGGCCAGACAGTGAAAAAAAAAGATATATAAATAAACAAGCAACAATTATATTAAAGCATGAAATTCCCCGTAAATGCAAATGACCTAAATGACCTAAACATATATATAGGAGTAGTAAATGTTATTGGACAAATTGCTTAGAGATTCAGCTCTAAAAAACAAATTCGTTCAAAAAAGGCTAACACATTGAAACGGAACACATTAGAACTCGTTAATTATGCATAACTTTATGCAGCATTAACCGCATACAAGTGCTTGCATCCTCTTTAGAATCATGTCCTTCAACTGAAATAACAAAGAATTGCTTTTAGAGTTTACTTCATAAATATGTAAATTTGAAATGGCAAAACTGGATAAATAGAACTTAGCAGAATGTATTCTTCAAAATTTTAAACAAATTGATTAGACCATGCAACTGGGAGATTATAATTGTGTAATATTAACTGCTAAAGGCAAAATTAACGAGAAGATTAAATGATTTCAAAAAACTCATGCACAACCTCCAGTCACCATATTTTCTAAACCACCAAATAATTATAGGGCTCTACTTTATTTAAACACAAATAGAAATAGAAGGATGAATGATTTTAAAAGATTTCGATTCATGTAATACAACCGAAAAAAAGATATCCATGCTTCTCATATATCAACTAAATCCTTAAAATTCGTTTTGGAAATATCACAGAATTGTAAACCAGATCACGCTGAAAAGACGATATAATCTTTCCATAAAGTAAAATTTAAGATGAAATGACTTACTATCTTCCTGAATAATAAGTTGTAGTATATCCGAAGCAATGGTTTTCAAAGCACGCTTGTAAGGTGGTCCTAGTCTATGTGGAAATACAACCGATGTGTCCACCACTCGATAATGAACCACACGCATTGCTTTTAAGTCACTTTCAAGACTATGCCCAATCAGAATTGTTTCCGAATTCACCAGTTCGAAAAATCGCTTCTGAGTCTACAACAAATCATCATTTCTTAAAAATTTTTCAAACAATCAGTTTTGTCATAATGAACATAGAGAGAGCACAGTTCAGTGACAACTTTTTACTTTCAATTCTAATCTTACTTTAACGAAGTGCATAATTTTTTTGCTATAGAAGGCTTTTGTATGTGAAGCACCAAAATGTGAAAAACGAGTGATACTCTCTAAGTTTGTTTGTTAAAATCTTCTGAATTCCTCCGACAGCTTTTCATCTATTTTTTGTCCAGTTGCATAATAAATACAGTGCATAGAGTCATGAGATCACCTATATAATTATAAACATTACTAATGTTGCTTAATCCAGTTCATTACATTACTATACTATTACACTTCGTTGCTTCTATTCCTGCTATTTTTTATAATAATTATCCTGTGTTTTAAAATATATGAGAAAATACTTACTTGTTCCAGGTCAAATTCCGCTCTTTCAATTTGATCTATTGTCAAACCGCTAAATCGTGTATTGCAATCGCGTACTTCATATTGTGGACGTACAATAACATCCATCACTAGTTTATCGTTCACATCGACTACAGATATTCGTGCTAAACTGGCACCCCAGGCTGTATATACCATTTCACAATCAAATGCATATACTTTCCTACTTCGCTCATCTTTTGGCCCCGATGGTGGTGGTGTCTGCAAAAAAATACACAAATTACCAAAGCTGATTGCAACATGATGGAAAACATATAATATGAAGTACTTTTCCAATAAAGGATGATAAGCGGAGTTCAAACAAAGATATAGAAAGATTTCCTTAGATGTCCCTAACTAAAGCTATCTATATATGGATAAGGAATTTAACAGAAAAAAAAAATAATTAAAATCTGAAATATAATTACATAATAAGATGACAGTTCCAAAAATTTGGAATTTACCTCTACATAACTTTCCAACACTGATTTTGGAGAAGTATCAGTGACATGACAATCAGCTACACAACATCCTGTTACATTAAGATCTGACTGACAACAATTATATCGAGATTCCCATAATCCACGAGCTAATTTAAAAAAAAAAAATTTCAAATTCAAAGAACAGAACAAATTATATTTTGCAATGAAAAAGACAACTAGCAATTTTTTTATTGAACTGGAAGTCATTATTAATAAAAATAAATAATTAGACGAACTTTTGATCTTGTAGGCTTTTCCCCAATGATATACACACTGCTTTAACGCAGCATATTCACCTTTCGGTGTAAGAGTAAATTCAGTGCCACAACGACAGCATATTCTTTTGAGATCTAAAAACAATAATCAGTTTAATGAAAGATAAATGCCATAAAAATATAGGACAGACCAAAATTCTTAAAAATAGAATATCAAACCGGCAGAATAAATAAGAAATATGGTTAATAATAGGGAGAAATTATATAGAAATTATAAAAGCCATTGAAACTATCAGGAATCAATCAAACAATTGCAAAGAGAAAGCTTACCACTTTCTTCAACAAACAATTTCTTCTTACTGTCTAATTCGGATGTTTTAATCTTAACCCTTTTTTTATCTGGACCTTCCCATAAAGGAAAACCATTTTGTTCCATTTTCTGTTCGTCTAAAACAAACTTCGAAAGCAGCAATCTGTAGAATTCACTGCAAAGTAATTGTGTGATTATCAGATAAGAAATATAAAAAATTCTATTAAAATCTTTTCCATTGTAACAAATATCACTGTTCCGTTTTATAACATTGAAAAGCCATATATTCCCCACAGTAATGCAGTTGGAATATCTTCAAAATTATGATGCTTAATCTTAACCTTTCATTGAAAGTTTGTTTCCCAGAAGATGAATACTTTCTTTGGCCTATTGTGATAGATCCATGATGACGACCAGCTAGGATAGCCGAATGTGACACAGATTTTAATGCTGCAAAACGAACACCAGTTAGTTAGCGTGAAGAATCTTAACAAATTAATGATACAAGAATATAAAGTGAAGTTATGGTAATATATAAATTGAACTTTCAAAGAAAGATTAAGGCTGTATGATGAAGAAAAATTTAATTTAACTTGGCTCAAAAAATGAATATAGTTTGTTTTAATACATCAGTAATACTTAAATAGTGTAGATATTCAAGATACTGCATTTCTCAATAGTAACGAAGTTGAGTTGCACCCCAAACGTCTTTGAATGCAAGCTTTCTAACCATGTTACTGTTTACTTTAATCCACTCAATGATCAAAGTATGGAGGCCTCATACTACTTCATGCTACTCATCCACCACGAGAAAATCATTCTAGAATCACTGGTTAGAATTTCCATAACAAAGTGAAATGGCAGAAATTTTATGTGGGAATTATAATTGCAATAATTTAAATTGCACTCCAGGAAATTGATATACTTTGCAATACCTAATTTTACAAAAGTAGCATATGTTGTATTTAAAAGGCTATTTCCTCAAGCATTTGAAAGATTACTTTATCCATATGGCTTATTCTCCTCACTTCACCTATGTAAAAGAAGTATTAATGACTAAAAAATAGGGTGGCATATATTCTCATGACTAGAATGTGGAAGAAAAAACATGAAAATAACCTGTAGCTTGTGATGAAGTAACATCCCGCAAACGTCGCAAAACATTCACTGCAGCACTTGTATAGCCACCCTTTGTTACAGCTCGATCTTTTATTGCTTTTTCTTCTTGCTGAGCCTGGATTTTTACTAACATTAAAAACTGCATAAGCTGCAATAACAACAAAAGTCATCCAACTCAGCAGTTGGAAAACAAAAAAAAAAATATGCACTTTCTTGCTGAGTTTAAATTATCCAAGTAAATGCTTATGAATATTTTTATCGTAGAATTCGAACTTTGAATAGCCGGAGAGGCAAACAAAACGAAATTACTACTAACCTGAGTTATGGCGTCATTTGACGAATCGCAAAATTTCTGACACTCGATGTAAAATAAATTCAAATAATGGGCACGCAATGCATATGGTACCTTACTACATGAATATGGATCTAGCGGTATTAAATTTACTTCGGCAGATTTTGATATCTACAAAAATTACGAAAAATCAGCACTAAATCGGCAAAATATGTGGAAATTATTATAAAAAAAATTTTATCTTACCAAATAAATCATATATTTACAGCATAAATTTTATCTCATTGCTAATGCAGCGATAACCTTTCATAAAATCAAAGTATCCCACTGTAAAATAAAAATGACAATGTCAAAAGGACAGATAGCGTCGCTATTCATATACTGTTCTGTCTACGATTGTACTACTACCAACAAATATTATAATGAAAATAATTTTGATAACATCAAACAGTATACTTTTGGTGCATGTGCCACTCGTTTTTCACCTTTGCTGATCGTTGCTGCTACTGCGCCTGACTTATAATCATACTTTTTCTCAGCTGTTGTAATTTTCTTTGCATCTATTTCTCCGTCGAATTTCATACTAAAAAAGTGGAATTCAAATGTTTCGTGATCATTTAAAGGTTGCTAATCTTACGTCTACTGGTAATTTAAAAATTTTACTTTTTAAAAAATTCGTCCCTTGCTTTCTGCAGTTTTTTGTAACGATCCATCAGTTGCTGAGCCATCGTAGGTGCACGGATTTTGTTTGTTGTCACACACATTTGTTTAGTCAACTGAAGTAATGACTTCTTTATATTTATTTCTATATGTGACAGTAAATATACAATAGTAAATAATTAACTAATAAAACTTGAAAAAAATTTTGATTAATTATCGAAAATAAGCATAAGGAATGAATACCTGCAGATTATTAGCACTATATACTATTTGCTTTTTCTCTTCCATTTTGGTTTCCATTTCTTTTTGCTTCGCCATTTTCTTTGATATGCTGTCTACTTTCAATTTCAGATCATTGTTGATATTTTTTTGCTTCTTCGTAGCTGGTACCTAAACCGAAATTAACGTATTTGTGTCAGTTGCATTTTCCAAAAAAATGAGAATTTCTTGAGAGTTTGCTAGTCAAGCTAGCCAGTAAAATTATGGGTGATTGAAATGCTTGACTTTAGTCGGCCAACAACTATGTTCTCTAGATTACTTAACAATTGTTATTCCCAAACATAAAATACTGACAACAATTCTCTATTACTACGTCACATTGCTTCAACAGCAGTAAACAAATAAACAAAGACTAAATGTAGATAAACATACATCAGCTTCGAAAAGATCTTCGATAGAAAGTTGTTCGCCAAATTTCTTTTTTGCTACTGATTGCGACATACCTTCACTTGACTGTTGCCGTTTTAACGCCACGTGCAATTTATTTGCCTCTACATTAGCAACTTTTTTCCCCTTGCTTTTATCTTTCATTTTCTCTCCCTTTGATTTATTTTTCAAATTCATCACATCCTCTTTTTTATTGTCATTTTCCTCAATTCTTGATTTTTTCTTTTGTACAGCTTCATTTTTGGCTTTCTCCACTGACTTCAATAAAGCGATTGGTGTCGGCGTATAGCTACCAGCATAAGTTAATTTCGATTTCAAGTTCGAGCTCTAAATGAAAAGTTTAGTAATCAAAATCGAACGATCTAAACAGACATAAGTCAGGGAATGAAAAAATCGGTCCTGCTTTGATATTTAATATAAAAATTCAATTTTTCTATGCAAATAAAATAATGCATGTATAGAGATTCTATATGTATTATATATCCACCACCTTATTTTTGATTTATTCTCTTCCTTTTATCCATCCTAATTTAATTGTTTGAATTCATTCAAACATATTGTCCCAGAGAAACTTGAGTTGCGGCAAATTTTTATAAATCAAATCCAGATAATGTACTAGCAAGAACTCATCTTATCTGCATAAGTAAAAAAATAAAATATGTTTGCGTAGGTCAAATACAATTATATGGCAACTAACTGAATGTTTCTTTGCAGCTAGAGAATCTGAATTTACTGCAGCTGGTGGCTTAACTAATGCTCTAATATCATGAACTATCTTCTCCTTTTGCTGGCGCTCGATTTCGATCTTTCGCTGTAATTCTTCGATTCGTGTATCAATATCAGCTACTGATTTTGCATAGTCATTTAAGCTCATTTCAGTGAACTTGGTATTCTATAAGAATGCTTTTATTAAAATTCGAAAAAACTGGAAAATAAAGCTGGAAGATTCGGAAGTTCTAGAAAGTTGCAAAGAAATATATTACCTTCATATAAATTGAGAATATAAAAGAATGCATTAAACATTCAGCTCTATCTCCCAAAATGGTTTGATAGAAAAACCATCCTGAAGTAAGCTCACAGTCTAGATCAAAAAGACAGAAGCAGCAAATAAGCTGCAACCTGTTCTTAGAATATTGAGGAAGTTTTCATTAAAGATAATCTTTTAGTAATGTAAAAACTACCATAAATTTGGCTTCAAAAATTCCAAAACTTTAAGAAGCATTTTATATCACCACATTTTTATCAATAAGAAAAACTTACTTCAGTCTGATCTGAACTATTACCAGATGGAGCAGTAGAATTTTTTGGGTTATCATTGACGGGGTCCAATATGTCATCCACCAATAATTCTACTGGTATTCTTGATTTAGGAATTTCTGGTGAAGGCATTCGTTTACACATCGGCCGCGGAGTAATTTTTGTGGGAACATAAGTAACTTGAAAAAATGGAAGTATTCCGTTTCGAATAATTTTAGGATATTGAATATGATGAAACATGTTTTAATGCGTACAACTACGATATTAGAATCAAAATCTCACTATGTAGTACTGAATTTGCTCGAAAATTTTCGAAATCTGTTCTGCCATGTTTTTACATCACTTTGCTACCAGCACGATAAATAATATAAATCAATGTCTATATCAGTGGACAAATCAAAAATATCTAAAACGAAAGAATTATAAGTTGGAGCACACCATTAGAAGTGAAGTGAGATGCGTTATATTGTACAGCTGATGTTGATGGCCGCTGAGTGTATACGATAGGATCCAGAGGAGCGTAAATAGACTGACTGCAAATTGGCATAATTGTTTTGCTGACTGTTTTCTGATTTTCTACATAACCAACATAGCCCACAAATGGTTGCTCAGGTGGAGCTGCCGATATCACAGATAGGGAAGATTGTTGTTGTTGTTGTTGTGATATATCATCTAAAAGAATCCCTTCAAATATCAGTTCGACTAAACAGAAGTTGTGAAGCCCAAACATAAAAAGTTTACATACAAAAATAAATTTCAAGGAAGGTATTGTTTGAATTTAAAAATATACAAAATGAAATGGGACGAAAATTTTCAGGATTATAATAAAACCTTTAGAGTGCCAAAAATGACAATGTGGTCGTGTACAATTTTCATCATAAGGACACATGATATCGGCAAATAATCCTGATCGACCAATCATATTTTCTTTTCCGACAACTAAAACCATGAAAATTATAATAAAAATTCTTGTCACTTATCGCGAAATACAAGAATTCAAACATGATAAAAACCAACGCATTCTAACGCATTAATGCATTTCAGTTAAACACAATCTTTTTCTTTTATTCTTTCATTTGACATCTAAAATTTGGTGCTTCATCACATAGAAATAAGCATTTCTCATGCTTCGATTAGAAATTTACAAAAGACGGCTTTATCTAAAACTACAACAGTCGCGTTAGCGAATCTGAATAATTCAAATCTAATTATGTACAAAAATCATTATTTTTTTGTCTATTCCCACCAAAATTTCGCAGTCCTTTTAAGCAGTATAAGTATGTCTATTATGATTTTAGCGAGCATCTTTATTCGACTAGCCTTTTCGGAATATTCAAGACAGAATCGCTTCGTATCTAAAAACAAAAAAAAAATATATATATACTCTGCATAAATGCGTCGAAAAAAATTCGTATGAGTATGTTTTATCTTCGCTACTTTTTTAAAGTCAAAAATTAGCTCTTAGTAAATTAGAAAAAAAAAAACGTAAAACATAAAATATAGACACGAAATAGCATGACGACAATAAATTCGCAACAGCCTGCTCAAAACTCCAAAAAAAAAAAAAAAAAAAAAAAAAAAAAAAAAAAGACCGATGAAGCAACAAGTACATAGCAAGGAGGAATTCATAGTGCTTCAGAAATCCACAAAGAATGGAAAATTAAACTTCACAATGAAAAAAGAACTGTTGTAGAATAGCAGCAATACGAGATTCCATTCATACAATGGCCTTCATGAGCACTGTCTCCTTCAAATGACCTTTTCCGCATCTGATGCCAAGAATCAAAAGAGAATAAATTAAAATTTTGCATAAATTATAATTACAGAAAATTAACTTATTTGAATCACAGAAACTAACACTGCCTGACATTCCAACATGTTGTGCAGGCTTAATTCGCTTTTTTTGAAAAGGGATTTTTCTACATATATTCACAAGATCCTCTGTTAAATAATATTAATTCTGTCTTTTTCGTGAAACTTAAAATTTGATCCATAAAGATTTTCAGATTTTTAAACCTATCCTCGAGAAATGGTCGAGAATCATGACATCTTTAAGAGTCTAGTTTCTGTTAGAGTCGTTGTTTCCTCAGATTTATAGAAAAACCCTTCAGTCCTAATTATCTAATAAACAAGACCTTTAGAGTTTCATTACATAATTTTGAAGGACTTCCAACAAAATTTGAGAACATTTTCCGGCTTATCTTTGATTTCCATGTGTTTTGGAACATTTCTTAGAAGAACATCCAATAAACCCTATCGACTATTCAATTAAAAAATCACAATTCCAGTTATAATAAATCTAAATTATTGCAATTCTCAATCTTACATTTGCGGACGGTACTGCATCGTTAAAACAATCCTTATTTGATTTTTCTTTTTCAAAATTTTTAAGCGTTTTATCCAAGAAATTTCTTCTTTAAGAAGAATCTAAGAAAACTTTTTTAAGAATCTAATCTTTCAGAAGAATATCTCATTGTTTCTAACTTTCTTCCTTTCCTACTCACGCAAACAGAATGATGTTTCCGTCAATTTCCCATTTCCAATCACTTAAATATTTTTGTTTCACATTAAATAATTAGAGACCTTAATATTACCAAACCGTCTTCAAAGATATTCCATATTAAACACCCTGATATGTTATATAAAGTAAAAATTTTACATCTAAAAAAGGAACAGAAATTTACTATTTCACTCTCACTATTATATCTCGCACAAAATCTCACTTTTCCGCAAAAGCATATTTTTATTTTCAACTAATTTCATATTATTTTCAATTTATTTTCGACTTCATCGTACAAAATGAATTTTCGTCAAGTATTCCGAAAGTTTAAATAATTTGAAACTTTGGATTTTTTAAATTTACGAATGAGGCTAGAAACCTTAAACAACCAGTAAGTATATCAAGCTAAAGCATTTTATTCGCAATTATAACAAGCTAAAAAAATGAAATTTGATGTAAAGCAAAATACAGTGACATCAGCCAATAGCGTTGATTCATAAAAAACTGAATGACACTGAAATCTTGAACAATCTCGAACTAAAGAGGTAAGATTTGTCAGAAAATCTATCTTAAAATCTAGGACTACCTTAACATAATTCGCTAAATCATATGAATTTAAAAAATTCAAGAAAAATCTGCTTTTTCAATACAATATAATGGAACCAAAGACAGAAATGCTATACAATTAGTACAACATGATGGTATTTGTTTATATTTTTTCGAAATTTACGTAATAACTGTAGGAGCGTTACGGCCGGTGAAATGTTCTAATTTACTTAGTTGAAGAGCCACAAGAACCAAAGGCTTCAAAAGTTCCTGAAATTTTAAGAAAGAGATTTTACGGTTATTAATTCACGATATTTCTGCATTATGGAAATGAAGAGATAAAAAAAAAAAGAAAACTTCGAAGATTATGTACTAATTCCTATAATTCGAAATTTGAATTTGATAGAATCCAAAAATCTGAGAGAAAAACATAAAATCCAATGAATGCCATTAAAAACAATGAAATCTTTACCCTCAGCTTCTTTTACTTAAAAATTATTAGATTTCAACTGTTTTATTAGCACTAAATTCTCAGAAATATGATATTCATAAATACCAAAAGCTTACCTCGGCACTTTGGAAAAGTCGCTGTTTATCTGATGCATCAATAAATGAGTCAACATATAAACGGACGGTAGCACCCAATGAACCAGTGCCACTCAAACGGAACACTATACGACTGCCATCTTCGAATAAAATACGTAAACCCTGAAAACTTATTTACAAATTGTCCCAAAAGTTTATTCAAGAAAAAAAATGACCGTGAATACTATAATTTTCAAAGTTAACATGTATAGTCTATAAACTCTCTGGAACTGATTAATTTAATCATGCAATTAACCAGTGAATCTATCAATGACATCTTAATAAAGAATATAATATAAATGCATGAATTCTCATGCAGGTTTTAGATATTGTAGTAAATTCAATATAAGATTTATTGTTTTATCTTTTTTTCATAGAAATAAGATGGATATTCAACTTGGAAAAATGGAATCACACATATAATTGAAATTATTGAAATTTGAGGAGTAAGAAATGCGATTAATCCATTAATTCCCCATCAATTAATCAGAATAATATATATTACATAATTACTCATCATTTGAAGGCTAAATGCAACAGTAAAAAATTTGCAAATTTAATCTTCTTACATCTCATTTATTCATTATAAAAAATTAAAATTTAATCAATTTGTTAGTTTTCAAGAGGCTAAATTTAAATTTCTATTCACCATTGACCTTTTGTTTTGCTGGCTTATTATTCTTTGCTTATGAAGGAGGAAAAAAAAATGAAAGACAGGCTAAAAAGATCAGCCCATATAATTTGAAACATAGCTAAGCATCTTCGAATTTATTTGAATCCCTCACCTGTTTCTGCGAAACAGAATTATCGATAGGGTCAGTATAAGCAAAGTTATCAGCTTGTTTGACAATGAAACTTTTCTCATTTGCCGTAAATTTTTGGCCAATAAACGCTTGCATTTGGGATTCGATGAATGTCATCATCAAATTTGCTCCAGATACATCACAATTTTCATAATCATATCTAAAATTATTATCAGAACAATGAATCATATCTTACATATACATAAAAATACATATGTAAGAAATTGTCCTAAAGCATCTACAAAGGGTTGAAGAAAAATTATGACAGAATTAGCCAGTTAGCATAGATATTATATCTAAGCTGTTTTATTGCGGAGAATCAAACCGCAATAACATGCGTAAAATATTATGCCGAAAGTTAATGTTTTCTCCATTCGTTTAAACAGATAAGATGGAATATAAAAATTGAAATACCGTGTAAAAACATTTCGACCATACATCGACCAATGCTCCTTAATAACATTTTCAACTGATTGCTTCTTTTCTTGCAAAATTTGCAACCATGCAAGCATTGCCCAAATACCATCTTTTTCCCTATAGTAGCATTTTGAAGTTATTATTCATCCAACTACATATTCTTCCATCTTTTCCATACGAAACCTGCTTAAAGTCAGAAAAATCTTTTAAAATAAGCAATATGCATCCTGAATGTTTGCAGTATGCAGTGATTTATCATATTATATTTTAAAAAACTAAGAATTAGGAGGATGAACTCAAAATGACTTATCCAGCTTCAAAATAACCACGAAAGTATCTTGAAACATTATTTTGGCAATCAGATGACCTCAAAAAATATTGCTGGTTTTAAAAGAAAAGAATTGAAATAGAGAAAGTTTTCAAACGCCACGAAAAAATATCCAGTTCATAAACTAAAGCTAGAGTGACTTAATAAAAAACAATATTATGAGAGCAGGTAAATTCTATAAAGTCATCGTTCTATTCTCAGTGATTCCACCACTAATCAATCTACTCACCTTATATGATCAGAACCAGTGCCAAATGATTCTTCACCACATAGCGATAATTTACCGGCATCCATAAGATTTCCAAAAAATTTCCATCCAGTCGGAGTTTCATACATCGGTAAACCTGTTTCTTTAGCCACTCGATCTACTGCTCCTGCTGTTGGCATACTTCTTGCATAACCTATGAAACTGTCATGCTAGAAGCGATCAGTGGGAATCGTGATAATAAATCAAAAAATAGATGCAATAAAAATGAATGAAAATTCGAAAATTTAAAATGAAACCTGAACAAAAAAAAAAACCTTAAATGAAAACTTATAACTTCATGCTTAATAATTTCGATGAGCAAAGTTTTACAAAAGAAATCAAATAACCTTTGATGCCATGTTGTTGGAAATAAGGAATGCACTTCATGTTTGCAGCAATCACAGCAAGCGAGTCACTGGGCGTCACGAAGAAACCATTTTTGCCAAGAATCATATTCCGATCCTAAAATAGGTCCAAATTTACTTTCACGACTTCACTAATGTTAAAATGGTAAGAATATTTTTAAAAAATAGCCGAACTTTTAATTTAGTTGCGATTTGAAAAAGGATGAGGATGCTAGAGAAGGAAGAATAATTAAAAACATTAAAAACATAACACACCTGAGCAAGCACCTTTTTTTTTAATAATTACAGCTCCTAAGCAGTCAGAGTAATAAATGAAATTCCAAATTACAGTTCTAATTGAAACTTATTTGGAGCTGAATATTCAGAATGAAGCCAATAAGTGCTTACCCCATCGCCATCAAATGCAGCACCAAAATCATGCTCGCCTTTCTTCATCGTATCAACCAACTGTTTCGCATAAGTCAAATTAGGATCAGGATGGCCACCACCGAAATCGGGTTTTGGAGTTGTGTGACACAAGAATTTAGGATCCACACCAAATTTTTCTACTAGAATAGTATTTACGTATGGTCCTGTGGCTCCATATAAACTATCGATTAGCACACTGAATTGTCCTATTGTTTGTCCACTAAGCAATTCCCTTATCTGCAACAAAATTTATCGACTTTAATGAATAGTTCATGCAACATGTCCGATATCAGCACTACTCCATATCATACTTTTAAACAAAACAAAACCTATGAAGAAATAAAAGAATAATATTAACTTTTGAGAAATCGAATATCTGTTCCATCAGTTGAACATAGTCTTTCACCGGATCAATAACATGCACAGTAAAAATATCATAACCATCGATATTATAATCAGTCTTTCCGATTTTAGTGAAGTCTGCGTGCAAATCATTGCAAATATAATATTCCGAAATACTTTTGCTCAGCGCATAAATAGCTTCTGTCAACTACAATAGGTACTTAGTTACGAAATCTAAATTTCACAAAATTAAAAATTTCAAGGTTCATTTCCACATCTGAAATTTCTATTTCGCTATGGAATGAGATCTTACTTTTTCAGGGGCCGGACCACCATTTTCGCAATTGAATTTTATTCCAAAATCCGCTTTAGGACCACCAGGATTGTGACTGGCAGTTAAAATGATACCACCATTGATCAAGCTACCATCTGTAAGTAGAGTTTTTGGTGAAACAACTTTTTTTTTTTAATATAAAACCTATTTAATGATATTAATAATTTTCTCACAAAAATTATAAAATTTGATGTGCAAAATTTCATTTTACATTTCATATACTACAGTATCTCCAAGTATTACAAATAACTGTTGTATTTCTGTTATCAAACAAAGTACTCGATAGAGTAGCGTCCTTGTGAAGAGGAGTAATATTTATTAAAAAGTTTGATGAACAAAATACAAACCGTTTATTTCAAGTTTTCTAATTAAGCATGAAACAGCTGGTGTACTGAGAAAGCCATTCTGCCCAACAATGAGTTTACGCAGCTAAAAAAACAATGTATAATCATCAGGAAATCTTGAAAAAAGAAGTACTGGAAATATAGTGGCAGAATAATTATATAAATAATCCGTCCGAATCCAAGCATATTTTTTGTTATTGCATCATTATTTCCTTTTTCAAAAATGATTGTGTTCGTATTTTCTTAAACACCAACTAGTTTTTATATTTGTTTTTTAACTAATATATTCTGTACAAATACCACTTTTTTCTCGCTTCTCCTCCCACCAACAAATAATTCACAATGCAGACTTCATAATTCATTCAGAAAAAAGAAAAAGAACATACCCCATTAGCTGCGGCCATTTGTATGATAATATTAACTGTTTCTGGACAATAATATCTGCCATCACCTCCAACCACCAGAGTCGCACCTTTTTTTTTATCACCTAAACCCGCATCTAAGGTGCACTGGATGAAATTTTGTGTATAATTTTCTTGTTGAAATTCCGGAACCTTAAACATGATAAACGTTTCCACTGCTTCCTCATTTATTAATCTTTTAAAATCAAAATACATAGAACTTCTAAATCAGAATCATAAAAGCAAAATGAAATTTATTCCTCCCAATTAAACCATTGTTCATCGAACCATAATTGATACGTCATTGCGTTAGGAATAAAAATAGATAAATTAACAACGGACTAACTTACCCTCTTACGTAAACCACTAGTACCTGGTTTCTGTCCCTCATACGGTTTTGTTCTCACGGTTATTACTTTGAATGGACTGCTCATCCTGCAACCATATTTTAAAATATAAAGAATGAAAAGAATACAATATTTCGCGTTGCTTCTTCCCTGTGAAAATAATTTGAAGAATAACCGCAATAAACTGTGCAAAGATCGCTTCGAATTGTAGTTTTTTACTGATGTATTAATTATCATTATAAATAAATATGGAATTTGAATACTCTCTTATTTATGAACCGCGTCAATGTTGTCCCTTTCTGGGATCTCTATTCTTCGCTTATTTAAAAGAAAGATATTTTCTAGTAATCAATGGAGAAACATCCTAATGCAAAAACCATCCACTGTATCATACTTTTAACGCCGATGATAGTCAAATTTCACTTATAAAGTTTTGAGAATTCTTCTGAAGATTTTCCGAGTACGTGTTTCTAAAATCAATATTAACTTATTTTCCTTCCTGCCGATGAAGAATTTTTGATTGCATCGAATCTGCTTACGATCGAAATTCCCCCATTTACAAAAGCATAACAGAATATGTTTGATTTGAACTTTAAAGTCGATAAAGCTCAGGAAGACATGAATTCGGAAGCTTAAAACGATGTAAACATTGCCTGAAGAGCGAGGAAAAGCAAATGAACTATTTTTAAGCAACTATTCCTCTCTATCTCATTCTTATCTATAAATTTTAAGAAAGAACAACTGAGCACCGAAGCACACATGGGCGAAGTCATAAAAACAAACTCCTCATGCAGCTCTCTAACTCTCTTTTACCCTTTCCTTCTCTTCTTTTATTCGTTACTTTTCATGTTGAAGATTGAATTCTAATCAGTACTAATCTGAATTTTATAATCACTTCACCATATCATTATCATTCCTCTCCTAACCAATACATGAAGAAAAAGTACATCATAAGAAACCCAATCTTTCTACTGCTTCCTCACCTTCCATATTTTTCAAGAAACCGGATGAGACCATTGGTTTGCAGATCGCTCCCGGTCTGTTCTCATGTGATTTATCCCACAGTTTTTGGGGGTTTCGACGATAGGTCATTGTTGAATGAAAAGGGTAGACGCGTAAATTTTGATGGAAGGGATTGACAGTCTCACCTGAGTAGGATGTTTCTATCTTAAAAACGCGACAAAGTGGAGGGATTTTATCAGACAGTTAATTAGTTATAAATTAATTATAGATTGTTGGATAATGACAAAGGGTACTTCATCGTTTGGAAAGCGTCACAACAAGACGCATACATTATGCCGTCGATGCGGTCGTTCATCATATCATATACAGAAGCATCGATGCGCATCCTGTGGTTATCCATCTGCTCGTAAGCGTACTTATCAGTGGTCCGCGAAAGCAATCAGGCGACATACCACAGGTACTGGTCGTATGCGTCATATCAAAATTGTACGACGTCGTTTCAGGTTCGTTTTTTTTTTCTTTTTTTTTTATAGTAATTCTAATTGCGGAATTTTCAAATATATTTTCTCCAGTTATAGCCATATGCTCGTCATAATTTAACATTTTTCTAATTGAATAAGTGTTGATTCGAAAAATTTAGTGATAGATAAAAACTGGTGCATTTTCAGTACCCTACCCATTTCACCATATTCCAATTTGAAAATACTGTTTGTTTATTTAGGACCAATCAAAAATAGGATTTTTGCAGTTAGTTTATATATATATATATAATTGTTGGGATATTAATTGATGCTTCAGGACTATTATTTCCAAGTTTACCGATTCATTTGTTTCAGAAATCATTTCCGTGAAGGAAAAATGGCAAAACCAAAGAACCGTCAAGGGACACAACCAACAAATGCTATTACAATGAGCTAAATATTTGAAATTTCCTTTTATTTTATGCTTAGTGATTTTCGAAGCAAGTTGTTCAAAGTAAATTTATTTGTTATCAATTTTGTACTTTGACATTTCGTATAAGTATATAGCAGTTGCAATCAGAGGAAAATTGAATTCATTCGATTTGATGTGTTGTTTGCTTATCATGCAATCGGCAGATATTGTACATCGATGAGTGATGAATATTAGAATGGAACCAAACATCTTAGAACAGATGCAGTAGACTTGTAGACTCCTACATTATGAGAAGTCGTAATATGCATTAGGACAGCTAATGAGCTTTTCATTTGCTTCATTTACTGGCTTGACTCAGTCGGAATTGGAACCGCAGAGTTTCACCGTAATCAAATGGGATCGAATAGGATAATGATGGAAGAAAATGCATTAGTGAAGAGGAAAAGTTTGAATAACAAGGTGATGTTTTTAATATATTATATATATTGAAACAGAAGTGGTTGTCTTCTAGCTGGTAATGGCTGGAAGGCTCTTGTCTCAAGAAGAAGTTGGCTGTCTTCAAACCACATTAATCAGTTTGCGATGTGTTAGGGTGTTTAGTTGTCCTCTGTGGAAATCTTCAATTCATGTTCTTTATTGGGTTCCTCTCATGCTAAAATATGGATTTATGAAAATATTTTTGATCTCAGCAGAAATTTCAATTTTAAAATGGAGCCAGTATGCGTTTGATTGTTGAGCTGTTAATAATGCAAGATAATGAAAGGGAACTCAAATTTCAGGTACTGAACATAGAGTATAAAACATTCCATCTTTATCTCCTTTTGAAAAGTTCTGGAAGAGAATGCAAAACTGAAATAACTTTACGTAATTGGGCCTTTTCTCATTGATTGACAAGTTTTTAATGCTTTTCACATTTATTGCTGTAATTTTTGTTTTCTTTCCCTTCAGAGATTATTCCATTCCCTGACTTTAAGTCAAATTGCTTATAAAAAATGGCATATGAAATTTTCAAATTTGAACTGATTGTAGTGGCAATAAATTTGAGCTAATTGTAGTAATATAAATAAGTCGGAAATTGATATATGCATGAGTTAGTCATATTGAGCAGTTTTTGGAGCTAAGAGTTCCTATGGATTTCGAGATTTCTAATTAGTATAATAAAGAGAGCGCGCACCGGAAAGATTAATTAGCTGTTGTTTACATCCAGATTTTGGATATAATTTCATATTTCTATAAAGAATGCTCGGTGAATGCAGCTCGTTATTGTCTTGCAAAACTTCCGAAGAAGTGAAAAAATGCGCTTTCTTAATAAGATTTCTGCTCAAATGATGCATTTTATATGTATGACAAATTAAGCTGCAGTATCAATTATTTGGCAAGATTAGAAGCATAACAATTATGCAAACACCAGAAAGCAGGAATCGGATGAATTATATAACCATGTGATTTATGATATCGATCTATTCGTATTAGGTTTATTGTTGCAGAATAAATTTTTGTCCCTAAGAGCAAATTTTATTAAGCTAAGGAACGAAATTGATTTGGAGAGAAATTCGGCATTTAATCTTTCTATCACTTGATCTTTACTTGAATCAGAAGTTTGACTGTCGGGTAAAAAGTGAATTCCATGTTTTTGGAATACTTCTGATTGATTATAGTATAAATCAAACGCATTCTTGCTGTGAGCAACACATTTTATGTCAAGTTAATCGTATTAATATACTCTTTGATAGTTGTTCTCATGCAACTTAAATTTGTTCCACTAAATGTGAATTTCTATTTTCGAAAAATATTAGTATCCGAGATGAATGGTTCCAGAATTATTCTGAGAATATGAACGTGGTCGGTATTCAAATCTACTGCTGCAGAAGAAAAACCACAGTAATCGAGAGTTATCTGTTTTATGCTCTCCAAGCTATTTTCATTTTCAAATAATCAAATTGAATATCAATGATACAACTACAATATCAAAATTCTGTTTCTTGAAATTCTAAATAGCTGGACATTACAAGGTGTGGTTTGATTGACAAATGAATTCATTTTAAAATTATTTGGTATTTCAGTGATGAATGAATTTTGAGCGTAAATGATATTGAAACTGAAGCAAAGTGTTTGTCAAGTTTCCTTATTTAATAGGATAATAATCAATAGGAAGGTGTTTTAATCAGCTGACTAGATGAATATGGTAGATCGAGATTTAATATCGCAGACAGCGAACTTGCTAATGAGATTTAAGGTTCTTTCTAATCGTCCAGCATACTATATAAAGAATATAAATATAAAAGATGAGAAATTGCAGAAACTTAGCTAGTTCGATTTTTTAGATAATCGAAATTGCAGAAACTTAGCTAGTTCGATTTTTTAGATAATCGAAATTGTAGAATCTTAGCTAGTTCGATTTTTTAGATAATCGAAGTTGCAGAAACTTAGCTAGTTCGATTTTTTAGATAATCGAGCTTTGCTACTACTAATCAAGCTTTGTTTGTAATTCTGCTTCGGTTCTCTCTTGCAATCATCTTAGTTGTTTCGCCATTACTGTAGTTTTTTTAACTATATGATGCTAATATACACCATGTGACACATATGTGACAAATTATACTTGCAGCTTTTTCTAATCATCTGCTTATAGTTATCTTGCTATCTTAGAACAAATGCAACATTTCCGCATTCTTTGAAGGAAATTAGGTTAGTTAGGTTAATTATGTAGCATTTATAAAGCGTCTCAAGAATTTCTTCTATGACTTTTTAGAAAATCCAAGTTTTCGTGAGTTCGTTCTGAAAACTTTGTCAGGATAAAGATATAACTAATGACCTATCGATTAAGGAAATCAACGAAATGTCTGTTTGTCAAAAGCTTAAAAAGGTCATGATATCGTTTGAGTTATACTTTAAAGCTAATTCACTGGATGAAGAAATCGTTGCGTGATTAGTGCTTGTACTGTCCGCATCATTACTTCTGGGATATAATATTTTATTGAGATTTTTTCTGCCATACTGATGTTAATGGCCGAATAAATGCATTTATTGTGCATAATTAATCTCTGAATTATGGTAATTTAAGTCCTTGTTAGGCTAACATATCCCTCTCCTAGCACTGGCGTAAATGAATTTTAGATTCCACGAATAATTATGTAACTCAATCCACAGCCTTCTTTTCCAAGTGATCGTTTTGCGAAAACCTGCTTTCGCTTCGTTTTCGCTTCATTTGTTTCAGTTCAGGCAAATACAATTTTAATTTGAAAGTATGAAGAATAAAAGGAGACTTATTGCTCGATTTCCTCCGTCGAGCATTGTTTTTGCGCATTTTATTTCCCCAAGGAATTGCTTATTTCGCTTGATGTGATATCGTGCTTTTACTCTAAATGTTTATGCCATTTTCTTGCTCGTTTTATCACTTGATGTAAATGTTTACGTAATAGAGCTCAATTTCATTTAACTCGCTTTTATAACTTGATTAATTAACATACGTAATGTGGCTTAATGTTTGTGCCATTTTCTTGCTCATTTTTATCACTTCATGTTTACGTAATAGGACTCAATTTCGTATCACTTTTTTTTGTTTTTATCAATTGAGTGATTAGCTCATCCCATTACATCAACAAGTATATATAAATAACTCAGCTAATGAGATATCCATCTATCAAAACAGTGCTTCTTATTTGTCATCCTTTGATGTATTACGATCCATTTACTCTCACCAATCTAAAAACCTTTCATGCTATCAGATTAATTTACCAACTCGTTTTTGATTCCCTTCACGAATATATTTCCGATTAATGGCTGGTAAAATATATGAGTCGGGAAAGTTCTGACTCTAAGTGGAATACTTTATTAGCACTGGGAGGAGAGCGAATTTTCTCATCTTTCTGAAGTTCCCTTGAAACAGATACCATTGATTAATTTTCGCATCGTTAGCATTTCGAGATAGCACAGATGTTGAAAACCTTCGAAGGATAATCGTGCTTAAAGAAGCTGAACGATCACTCTCCTGTTCGTGGCTTATTCGTAACTATTACGTTTTAAATATATCGCTATGAAAGAAAAATAATTTGATGTATTTCTCAAAGAGTTAACTTAATTTTAGATGTAAGAATTTTGCGCATAAAATTATCGGAAATTTTTGCTGAAAACACATCAAGTTTTTTTAGATATGAGGAAATTAAACAAAATTTATTATTTCGCTTCACTGCAGTTATTACACAATTTTTTCAATCGAAATTTTCGCTTTCCTCATCTTTGCATCATTGAAATGAGATTTCTTAAATTTGATTAAAGATGTAATGCTTAACTCAATGATCAATTCGTCGAAAGACTGTGTTATTAGATGTGACATTTCACATTCAGTTGACATCATTAAGTAGTTGCATACAAGTACAACAACTTATTTTTAGCAATCTGTTTGAAATATCTCCTATTTCAACTACTATAATTGTCAGAACTTAAACATTTTCAGTTAATGAAAATATCATTTCATAGAAAATTTGTCACCTTATAATTCTATTTGGACATTCTAATTTTTTAGTTTAATTTGAATAACTTAGTAATTTCACTTTAATAGTTAGAATAACCTAAAATCAACTGATAATTGAACATATAGCAAAAAAAGATGCAACGGATGATTATATTAATTTTTATTTACGCTTCAACAATGACAGTTCAACAATTGTATTCATTCCGTTACGAAATGATTTTATTGCCATTTGAACAATGCTCTTATATTATAATATTTTGTGGGAGAATCCTCAAAATATTGATTGCATTGAACAATAAATTTTGATGGAAGCTTAAGTGTAAACACAATTTTTGTAGTGAGGTTATGTCATGTTGGTATATTAAAATCAATAATATTTAGTTGCTTTCATTTCAGAAATGTTTTAAGTAATGTATTTTCTCATCCATACTAAACAACAATCACCAATCACTAGTAATATAATTAATCAGTCATTAACATTGATACTAGAACTAATCATTTATCATTGTGAAGTTAAATTTAAATCTGATACTGTTGTTTAAATGGGACTTAAACATAAAAAAAAAAAAAAGAAAAAAACGAAATTCAGGAAATAAATCGAGATGCTAGCGTTAGATGACATGTGTTTTTTTTTTTTTTTTTTTTTTTTTTTTTTTTTTTTTTTTACATTTCTTCGAAATGTATTGTAAATATGACATTCCGAAATCAGAAATCCTGAAATGTTGGCCAATCTATTTTCAGAATTCGAAGAATGTTTATATCTTTGTTTTTCATGTGCCTGAACATAGAGTAAGTATGGACTGCTTTATTTTTAGGTGAAATTTCTAAAATAAGTCTTAGTTTTCTTTATTTAATATTTACAGGTTGGAGTAAAAATATTGCTGCTTTCAAGATCAATGTACTTGACTTTTATTCCTTTGCTGATCCTTTTACCAAGATGAATCAGCAAAAAGTGAAGCCATCATTTAAAAGAAAAGGAATTACAATTCTGACAAGACATGGTCAAATAGTTGGGGCTGTATCAGAATCAGTTATAAAAATTGGCTTGGAAAACACTTAAATCTGGTAATTTTTTCGGCATGCCATTCTAAAAATTTGTTAAATTTCTAAGAATTCGTTGTAAGAAAATGACTCGCTGAGAAAGGTTTTGTAAAAAGTATAGCTAATCAAAATCACACAATCATTTTTGTCATGAAAGCCAAACGAATGTTTTCTGTTGTTCTTTGCTGGATGATCAAAATCAATTCATTTCTCTTAACTGAATTATAGTCAATTTAAAAACAGGACTTTGTTACGAAAAGCTTTTTTCATTTTTCCACTTTATTGCTTTTATTTCTTGTGATTCTGTTTTTACTAATTCGCTCACCAATTACATGAAATGCAGTTTCCTACTTTTTTTTTTGCATACAGTTTATATCTCATATTCCAAATATAATTTTGCTTATTTTATTATTAATACTTTTGAGTCTTTTGCTCTAATTACATTTTTTTCTCATTACTATCATATTTCCTCGCTAGCTTTTGCATGCATTTAATTAGTTGAGGGTTAGGTAGTACTGAAAGTTTCTGATTCTTTAAATTTATCATTTTTTCTCAATTTCCAGAAACATTTCTGCATAATCCGATTCAAGGGAAGTTCCTTCTGGCTGAAACAAATAAATTAATCCAACTACTCCCAATAGTTTAGAAAGAACTGATAGGCATGCCAACAATCAAAAATAAATTTGTAATTTATCTTCACATATATGCAGCCTATATCAAAATATAAATAGCTATTCAGTGATGCAATTATCCATTATTGTTTGTTTAAACTTAATTAGAAACTTTATCAACATTGCCCTACATTGCAATGCTTAAGTTCGGTGTTAATCACCCTATTACAGCTTGCAAATTAACGGTCAAATGAAAGTAATAAAGAAAACCAAATCGAGTTATCGAGAATAAGAAAAATAGGAGAGATTTTTCGTTATGAGATTTTACCCGCAAGAAAAAAAAGAGTTTTTAAATTTATCAAATTTTTGGTTAAAGAAAATAAATTGATTTTTTTAAATTTTTTCAGTTTAAAATCTAATTTTTCGAGAAGAAAAGGTCAAAAGAAAATATTTTTTTGGTTCTCATGACAACATTGATCATAATTTTAATTGATCTTACCTTTCCAAGTGAACTATTTTCTTAAAACAAACTCTTCGAAAGATGACAGATTTTTAGGAATGGTTTTATACATCCTCAAAGATTTATCAGAAATAAATTAAATTTCATAATTAATTCTTCTATGGTAAGTTTGTGTGTTTTTTCTAATTTTTGTTGAATGTTTATAGCAATTATTGTGGTGAAACATAAGCATCGTTTAACATCATGAGAAATTAGAGAGTAAATTGTTATTTTCGACAAATGCACTAATTAACTTGGAGCGATGATTGTTTTAATAATAGTTTTGTTGCAAAAGCTTGGCCATGATTTTCCAGTAAGCTTGTAGTCTGAGTCCTTATTTTATCTTTAATTACCTTTCATTTACCTTTGTCGCTCATAAAGGTAAATTAGTCATATAACTTAAAAATAGCATAAAGTTCACGCCTTCAACATATATATAGATTGTTCATTACAACTCATTGATGCTTGCGGAATGTGTCTTGTTGGGAAAAAAGAAAATATTTAACAAAAGCGACGTATTCTCTGATCGCGATTCTCGAAATTGGCTCTATCCATTTTCAAAACATGTTTTCAACAATATCTTCACTCCAAATGAGCTTAGTGCAGGTGTGATCAATGTAACAAATGCTTACTTTAAACAAAGAAATGTTAACATTTTCTTCCTGGAATATTTACCATCATTGATATGTGTTCATTCACTGTACTATTCTCAAATATTTTTCATCCGAAGCTACTTCAAAGCTCTACACTCCCATCTTCCTTATCCCGTTTCCGTTATCCCCTGTCCCATGTCTCCTGTCCCGTGTCCCCTATCCTTTGTCCCCCGTCCCCTATCTCGTGTCCCCTCTCCCACATCTCTGTCCCTTGTTCCTCCCAACTATCCTGCATGTCTTGTTCGAATTACAGTTTAATAATTCATCTATTTACTACACCCATTGTTATCAAATATTACTTGTCAATGCGGATCACCTAAAATAGGTCTAATCAAAGCTTAGCAACTTGTAATTTATTGCCCGAAATTTCAAAAGATCATTTGTAATACTAGAGACAGTGGGCAGAAATTGAATTTTAATGAATGCATTGGGAAATATACAGATCTCGAGAATCAAGAGAAACTTGATGGCGATGAAATTGTTGAAGTTTGTTTGTTAGGAAAAACTTCTAGACTTTGTTAAAAACTTGAATGTAATTACACCATTAAGCATCACCAGTACTTCGCCCTTCTACCTTTCTCCCTTGCAGTCGATTTCATTCCTGACATTTTCATCAAAATAGTCAAATTATGTATAATTAAGACTCTTTTTTGCCGATTTTCCAAAATCTATGCTCTATTCTTCACTTATTTTCATGCATTCGCAGATATTTATCTAAAAAAAGAGGCCACAAATTTCGGAACAATACTATTCATTTGCTCTCGTAATTTTTACTGTTCCGTAGCAAGTCTTTGTAGCTAAGCTCGCTTCATTTAAGTCGAAATTGTTTCTTCCCGTGCGTGGCCATCATATTTTGGAGACGAAATTCGTTTTGACATTACTGTAAAATCGAGGAAAATGTCTAAATTGCAATATTTCTAGCATGTATCTAATAGGTCTGAATACTTTCACGATTCTGGCGATATGCTTTGGTGACATGGCATACGGTTATGCAATTCGGCAGAAAAAACAACTGGCACCATCAGTACAGCTCGAAGATAACATCAATTCCATTCTACGACTGGATGAACTGGTATGTGAAGATCGTTGTGACAAAAAAAAAGGCCACATGAAGTTTTTAGCAGTTTGCACAATTCCTTCAATTGATTGATTTCGAGCATTTTCCAAACTTTCCTTTTCCATTCCGCTTAATGCTGGTATTGTCATTAAAAATTGTTGTTTTCCTGTGAAAAAGGTTAATTATGGAATGAAAAATGATTCCTCTTTAACTTTTTCATAATATTTCAGGGCCTTAAACGCTCGTTTGGCAGTCCGTCACATGTATCACCAGCAATGGGTTTGGGCGGTAGTTTGGATGATCTGCTGTCATTGCAAATTATTGGAAAACGACCGGCGTTAAGTCCAGCAGATCAATTCATTCAACAGTTCGATGTTCGTGACTTTACGTTTGTGCAGTTAATTACAATGCACTTCGTTTTTATTTTCGTAACGACTCAGATACGATAGTCATATATTTCCAAATCTATGCTAATTTTGAATTTCAAATTTTCCCATTTAAAAAACCAGCGGATTTTTTTAGACCATGCAACAATTGATGACAGCTGGAAAAAAAAGATCACTGTCACCCGCGATCGATTTAGAGGAACGAGTGCAAATTCCGCAAATGCTAATCGATATTGGCCGATAAAAGAAGAAAGCAAAAATATTCAGTGATGCTTGTATTAAATCAAAGATCTCAGAAAAATATAAAATTTCAGCTTATTACCATAGCTATCCCATTTGTTCCCTCGGCATTATTTACCATTATTAACATTATTATTCGCAGTTAGATTTAAAATGCATACCTCTAAAACCGTGAAAGTTTTGGACCAAAAATAAAGTTTTGAAACTTAGAATCAGTTCAGAGTGATGGTGCAAAACTTGATTTTGAGGCTACCATCAATTTTAACGGAAATTTCGCATGCAATGTTATCTAAGCTGCTCTGATCTGCCAGTATTATTGAAATTGTGACATGCATGAGTGATTGTTTCAAAATTTGTGGCAAATGCTATTTTAGATAAATATCTGCAAAATCTTTCTGGACGAAATTAAAACAAAAATGCATGAAAATAAGTGAAGAAATACGTAAAGCAAAGAGCATGGATTCTGAAAAACCAACAAAAAAAAATCTTAATTATACATAATTTGACTATTTTGATGAAAATGTCAGGAATGAAATCGCTTGCAAAGGAGAAAGGTAGAAGGGCGAAGTACTGGTGATGCTTAGTAGTGCAATTACATTCAAGTTTTTAACAAACTCTGGAGGTTTTTCCTAACAAATAAACTTCAACAATTTCATCGCCATCAAGTTTCTCTCGGGATCTGTATATTTCCCAATGCATTCAATAAAATTCAATTTCTGCCCATTATTTCTAGTATTACAAATGATCTTTTGAAATTTCGGGCAATAAATTACAAGTTGCTAAGCTTTGACTAAGTTCGTTGCAGCTGATTCACGTTAGCAGTCATGAAAGTAAATTCTGTTCAGGCTTAAAGATAATAGCAATAATATCAAAAGAACAATGAAATCTTCAAGAAGCGAACTTATTTTGATGTGAACTACGTGATCCCTTAGCACTTCCTATGGTATTACATGCATATGTGAAAATAATTTTTCGATGTTTCTCGAATTTTAATGAATTACTTGAAAAACTTGTCAAAAATGGTTATAATTTTCAATCGACATAAATAAAACAGGAAAGAAGCAAACAGGTAAAGTATTCCAGACATGCTATTGTCAATTAGTAATAAATTCAAAGAATGATCAGAAATGAAAATGACTAACGAAATGTCACTTAAGAAATGAACATTTTAACAGCAACTCATTCTTCCTATTCCTTACTTGCTTCCTTTTTCAACATTTATTAAAATTATTAAATAATAAATATGCAACTAGAAAAGTACATTTATATGCAGTTAGAGTCTTCTGTCTTCAGGTTTTGCAAGTTAGGAAGTACTGCACAAGTGGAATTCAACCTTTGTCTCCAATTGTACAAGCCGTATCTATTGCATTTATTTTGAGAATAATTTTTGGGAAAAATTTGTGTATTCATGATTGACTTATTCAAAATAAATTAGCATATTTCACAGGAAAACTTATGTTCTTCAAGTTTTTATTAAGCCAAGAAGTTTAGCTTCAAGTACAGCTAAACCTGTTGACTCAGTGTAATATTATAGTCTTACAACGAATTTAGGTTCATTTTTTTAAAATATTTTGATGTCGAACCCATATCGTTTGGATGTGAAATAAATGGTGCCTTTTGAAAAATTATTTCATTTATATTCGATGCATATTTTCAAGTTCTTTTCAGGAACATATCAATTCTACATGACTAGTTTGCAAGAAAAAGATTAATGATAAGATGAAAGAGGTGTTAGTGCATTAGATAATGAATAATACATATATTTCATTTCTGAATTTCGTCGTTTACAATTTTAAATTCATCCTTGCACATTTCGCTTCAGCAAATATTTTTCCTCCTGGATAATTCAGATTATCGGAGCAAAAAATCATTGCATTATTGCTGGAAAAATGCGTTACAATATGCTCTATATTAATTGCATTTTGGATGTGATATTTTGTTAACTTTTTATTTGATATAAAAAATTATCTTATGTTTTTGTACGTACCGGTGTAAAGGATCGATAACCAAGATAAATGAGTCGAGGACGAGAATCGTACGAAAATTTTCCTTCCTTTCACACTTACGAATTCCCTCGGCCTCTTCTTTTTTATCATTCCTTAATGTTAAACTTTGGATCCAATTTCGTTCAGTAAAAATTGTGAATCGCAGCACGTTAATGAGGAAATGTTTGTTCCTTATTTGTGAATCAGATCAATAATTTATTTCACATCGCTTTTTTTGAGCATATCTTTGCCCAACTTATTCTATTATCGGCATATTTTTGTCTAACTTATTTGATCAGCTAATCAGCATTTTTGGAAGTAATTCATTATGGATGTTTTAAGATGCTTCAATACAATATTAATATATTCTGAGATCAATGAATAGTTTCCATAAAAGTGAATTAAAATACTACCAACATTCAGTGCATATGAAAAAAAAAAAGATCTGAGAACTCGCGGAATAATCCACTATTTTCGATGTGTAGATGCAAAATGATCCTCATAATGTTTTGTATCATAACATTTTATCATTGGATTACCTTATTAACCAAACGAATTACCAAATCTATAACTGAAACATATAAAGAAATTTCGGATGCAGACTGTTTCTTCTAAATTCTACAATGGAGGATATTTCAAGGATAAAATGAAGTCACAGTTCTAAAAAACAATTATGAATATGGAAATGGCAATAATTAGCGAACTGGGATTGAGGTAGCAATCACTGTTGGATGCTGCAAACATTCGTGGTGTTCCTAACATTTTTTGATGATTTGAATAGAAGCTCCGTAGTGCTTTTGGACAATCTTCTCTCTGAAATTCAAGGATAAAGAACTGCCGTTTATACAAAACATTACGTTCGTACCTTAATGATACGACATATGATTGCACTTTAGATATAAAGACGCTTCAGATATACCCTTAATAGCAAATTTTGGAAAAAGTTAAACAAATAGCCACCTGACAACAGCAATCACCATTTCCATTGCATGCTATATCGTCACCAACGAACACATTCATACCACGACATGCGATTTCAATGTCTTTTTCAATACAAGTCATTTCCACACCTTTTTCATCAACCCGAGAAGCACATGCATCACAGGTGATGCGTCTGTATAACTGTTCGGATGTCGGATAGAAAGAAATGTTTAAACTTTTAGGACGACTTCCTATCCATTGTTGCCGATACACATCACAAATTATATCTGAATCAGAATTTTATTTGCATCTAAGAAAGAAATTGCACACTTATCTAAACAAATGCTTCAGTTTTGAAATATCTGAATCAGGACAAGTCCTTCGAGTACCTTTTTTGGGCTGAAGTAAGCCTTGAAGAAAATGATTACGCAACTGATCATAACAACTGGTAGAAGCACAGCAGCAAAAATTAGGACCACAATAAGTCGGATTTCTGCTGCACATCACTCCTAAACAAATAAATTCTGACATAGTGAATAGAGAGAAACTTACTTGACATCAGAAGCTTAAGAAGCCCATAGCTTTAGAAAGTAACTTCCTGGTTTAATTATGAGAAGCATTTGAGTACAGTCATCGTAATTCATGATATATAATGCCGAATCTACATTCTACCATTCACTTTTTATCGAAATTTTTTGTTCATTTCTTGTGCTCTTAATGAAATACATCTATCATCTTCGATCATTTTTTTAATCGAAAATGATATGATTTACTTATTAAGAAATGGTAAAAAATTTTGACACTGTAAAAGAATAAACCATAAAATTCATTCAGAGTTTTACTCTCCTCTGATCCATGATGACGACGACATCCAGTTATGAACATATTCAAACGAATGATTCCAAAGCACAAGGAACAGTTGGTTGCCTGGGAATTCAAATATTCAAATATAATACTTAACAGTTGATAATGTCTACTGAAAGAAATTCAAATAAAAGAAGTTCAAAATGATTTCCTTCTTTGATGAAATATCATTTTAGTGAAATAAATTCATGCAAATTCCCTTTCAAATGTTTGATTTTCACAATAAAACGATTTTCAAAAATAGGATCACTTTTTTCACTAAAAAATATGAATGTCTGGCAAACTTCCCTGATTTCAATTAACTAGTAAATTTAATGAATCAACGGTCCTTTTTTAGAACAAAATATAAGAAAACTTACGGACCAAAAGAACACTTTTTGGGACAGGATCCCTCTCTTTTCGCAGTTTGTTCAGATCCTGCGAGTACACATGACAAATATAGCACAGCATTGCGTTCCTATTGATAATTATCAAAATAATACAGCAGAGCAACAACCGCATCTAGCAAAATAGAATTCAACAATAGCCCGTGAACCACATCAATTTATATTTTGAAACAATGAAACTACGAATAAGGCTTTTACTTGGATTTTTTGAATTATTTAAAGTGGAATTTCAGCAACGATGCTACTTTCTCCTTAGCACTGCAGAATACGCTCCTTCGTTGAAGACTTGCCAATTTTTCATTTTTATACTTCATTCTAGAAGTATTTGTTAAAGAAATTTGCAGTTTTCTTTTTCATGTTTAGATTTGAGCATATTCAAATTTGTCCTCTTCATATTAATTTTCACCAGTATTTTAGGATGCTGATGCAAAGCATAATAAAAAAGCAACGATAAAGTTGAAAATAGATGTCGCAAAAATTTTGAATTTTAATCTTGCTCGTTAGATTTTTTTGGAAAGGCAATTTGAGGGAAAGTTCATATTACTTCGATCGCATGTGTTACACTGCCTTTGATCATTTTATTAGGAATAGATACGAAACTGTTTCCATTGAAAGAACTTATTTTCTACAAACGAATACAGAATTTATACAGAAAGCCATGTAAAAATCACATAATTACAATTTATGTACTCCGAAACGTAAAATAGATAGGAATATACAGAAATTCATTTTTTTTTTTTAATCTATACAAAATCTGTACAATGTTCAACTCTAACAGTTCTTCAAATAGTACAGCTATGATAAGCATGAACTGGGAAAGTCTCTTTGATAAATGAAGAATTTACAAATGTATCATCTGTCGTGGGCTAACATTCGCATTACAAAGACCAGACCATTTCGAATGCTTTTGTTATGCCAACGTCGTAAGAATTGAAGTGTAGCAAGCCAGCAAGTAAACAAATGCTAATTATGTAGGAAAGTGGCCCCTGAACAATTTTTGCCATTGTTGGCCCAATCACATATGGACGACCATAATCCTAAATACAAAATTCTGTAACAATAAACATCAATTTTCAGTCAATTTTTGAATCGAATAAGCAATATATATTTTGCTGCACTCTATTACAAGGATACTCGGTCATCATTTGCTGATAGCTTTTTTGATAAGAAACTTCTTCATCATGTGACACTTATACCCTATATTGCATACTATGCATGTATCTAAAGATATTTTGACCAAATGAAAATTCATTTTAATTATTTGATTCAACACATTATTCAAAGTTCGAGCAACAAAAGTTTCATTTTTGACCAAAAATTAGAAGATTAATTAAGTTTTAAAGTAACATGAATCAAACAAGACTTACACTCAACACACCATGCAGACCCCAATGGACATGCAACGTGATTGCAATTGCCAAAGCAGTATCCATGGTAGGTCCATGGATGAAATAAGCAGCTGGAAGAAGTGGTACCATGGCAGCCGAAAAGTACCTCTCGATCTTGAACATCATCGAATGATTATGCGTCTCTTTAAATGTTTTTCGTGCACTGCAATCAAGAATTAAACCAACACTTCAGAAAAAATACTTCGATATTTCTACTAAACAGATAAATCACAATAATTAGAGTTAAGTCAGAATATTATTGGATAATTAATTAATTATTTAATCTCACATTAAAAAAAATTCAAGAGCAGTAAACACACAGAATTCAGCGACGTTTTTATAGATTGTTAAACTTAAAATGTTTATGACTAATAAAAGATTAAAAAAAAGAATTTAATCTTTTAAATGAAGAAAATTTCATCTGAATCTATGGCTTCAATTCTGTTTAAAAAAAAATTAAATTATAAAGGCTTAACTATTTCTGGCAATACTTAAATTTAGAATATACTTACACAATAGGATCAAACTGTGGACGATCTGAAACTCCTCCCGCGACATATCGTTGCAGGGGAGGATAAACAAAGCAGGGACGAACAAATCGCGCATTTCCAGATATGACACGACCACCTGTCGACAGCATCTGGAAAAGACTGCGTGAATATTGATTTCATTTATGAATTCGAATTTTTCGTTCCACGTTGACAGCTCTCCACAGTTAATGGATTCCAACAATAAGCGAATGCTTAATTCAATGGTCACTAACCCCTATCTTTACTGTTACCCACAAACTCCTCACCCTTGACCACTACGCTTCACCACCCACAATTCACGTTGACGCATTCGCCCACAAATGAAATGCTCAATAGAAGAGGGGAAAGCGCGGCTGGCCGTTGCGATATCCGATCGCATTTCACGGTTGGTGATTATTGCGAAATATCTGCGTGTCATCGAAAGGTAGTGTGCAGTCTGAAGGCGTCTGATGGATGTCTGTAATATTCGAGGGTTGTCCCTTGACGAGAGGAAGAGTTGTGAGGTTAGTTTCTTGAGTTGCCGATTGCAAAAACAGATCAGCAGAGGCGGTATTTTGCTCGCTACAATGCATTCGAAAGTAAAAAGTGCGAACGATTTCGGTTGCTTCACTAATTTTGTTTCTATTAAAATAAACTATATCATGATCCCGAACTATTGGATACTTGAGTTTTCTATGAAGATGTAAAGATAGAATACTCATATATATATTGTAAGGAATTTTTTGTAGAAAGATTTGAATGGAATTCAGAAATTCCTGGAGATACATCCACCAAACTGGCCCGAAGATGTTCCTTGTCTTATCAGAGGTAATTCGGCGTAGTTTATTTGTATTATTTTATAAATTACTTCTTTTAAATATTTTCCTCCAGATTTTATTAAGAAATGTAAAATAAATTGCAGAAATATACTTGTCACCGTTTGTTTTCAGGTGCTCAGAAGCTTCAACATGATTCTCAGTTACGAGTCCCAGTTGCGAAAGATTCCTATTTGAATTGCGAAATTACTTCTGATGAATTTGTGTGTTTTTAAGATTGTCTTACAGTAATTTGTTTCATTTTTTCAATTCACACTTTTTGTCTTACTTCAATTTTCAGAATACTGACAATTTACCTTGGCAAAATGGATGTGATATTACAGGAGCCCTGAATCAAAAATATCAAGGCCATGTGATCAGCGTTTCTAACCTTACAAGTTTAGCAATCCAAAAACCAAAGAAAGAAATAGTGGTGGATTTAGAACATAGTGCTGAAATATCTTACGAACCTGGTGACGCTTTCTATTTCATTATACCGAATGTCCGGGAAGAAGTTGATTTTATTTTAGAAAGGTAATTCAAGGTTTTTTTTTTCAATTTCAGATAGAATAAGAAATGAAAATGACAAGAGAGATACTCACTGCTCAGTTCAATTGTACGAAAGATGAAGTTTTATAGCCATATGATATTTCGGAATCGTTTTTTGAGAACCAGACTATCTTTAAATGAAGACAAAATTATAAGAAACTTTTAACAATGTCATATAGTGCTTATGGATGATACTTTTCTTCTTTTAAAAAAATTTTTTTTTTCTTCAAATCACAAAAAATTCAGTTTTTTCTTACATATTCTGTTATGATTATTGAAGTCCTTTGAAAATTATGAGGAAATGATAGTTTCTCTAAAATATAAGATAAGATTCTATGAACAGCGCCTAAACCAATGATTGGATTAAAATAAATAGTTGAGTGGTTGTCTTCATTAATCTTTTTTATATATTTAACTCTGTCTTTGTATAACTGCACTCAATACTAACATATACATACTGTTATTGAATATTAGGGCAATTCCCAGTATAAGTCTAATAAGTGTAAGTAAATCTTAGTTTAGGTAACTTTAGTTTAACATACTACATAAACAGAGTAATTTTGCAGAATAATGTTTGTTGGATTTTTATGTTTTTCCGGACTTCAAGTCCATTATTTTGATTGGTTTTCTAGGATAGGATTTCTAGAAGCAGCGGATCGAAAATTAATTATAACTGTCAAATCTCAATCTACAACGAAAAATGCAGTTCTACCACCATATATACCGGAAATTTCTACCTTAAGATATGTTTTCATGTGGTGTCTTGATATCAGACGATCACCGGGCCGAGTAAGTTATTTTTTTTTCGGGAAAATAAGGATTATTTTTTTGTACAAAAGTATTCTGCATATTCTAAAGAAATAAAGCTTGACGTTTTTAGCCTCTTCTTCGTGTTCTTGCTGAATGTACAGAAAATGAATGTCAAAAAAGACGCATTTTGGAATTATGTAGTGCTCAAGGAGCTGAAGAATTTACAAAATTTGTTCGTCAGGTGAATTTCGAAATGTTTTTCAGATTTATGTGAAATTATTTTATTTGACAGTCATCAAATTAATAGTTATCATACCAATCATAATGTTAACGTTTGTTGAATTCTCTCATTTTCCCGTGGTGTGTTTTTCCACAACTATCTTACCATGCAGAAAAAAGATAAATTGATCCACAGCTGGTCAGAATACATATTTGAAAACATTTTACGATTATTTTGAAGGTAATGAATTGAAAGAAATGATTTCAGGCTGGTCTTTCACTAGTTGATTTCCTGCTAAACTTTCCTTCATGTCGACCTACAGTTGAACGTTTAATTGGTTAGTTAAGTCTTTTCAAACTCATTTCTACATACTTATCAAATGTTGTATTAATTTATATCTGATCTATTTTTTTAAGAATTACTGCCACGTTTGCTTCCCCGACCATATAGTGTCAGCTGCATCAGAGAACTTTGGGGAAAGCGCATGCGTTTCATTTTTTCATTAGCACACTTCAGTGCCACTGATGGCCGCCGTTTTCATCGTTTTGGCTTATCATCGGGATGGCTTGCAACGTTGAAAGAAGGACAACAAATTCTGGTTAATTATGACTATTTTTGATTTCAAACCATATCCCAGTTTTTAGATATTGATTTGGTTAGAGCTAATGCAAAATAATGCTCCGTTAGTTTTAGTTAATACTCGGTGTTTTGTTTTTAGTTGTTCCCGAAAGAATCATCTCGTTTCCGTTTACCGCCACCGGTGCATTCTTCTTTTGATCTTACGCGTATTCCTCTTATAATGATTTGCACAGGAACTGGACTGGCACCGTTTTTATCTTTCCTACAAAAGTTGTAAGTTTTTTCGTCTTTTTGACATAACTTTTTCTTACGTTGAAAACTATTAACCAACTTTGTAATATATATTTCCAGAGATTTTTTGAAGGCGGGGAAATATAGAGTACGACGAGAACTGTATTTTGGTATTCGAAATATCAAAGATGATTGCATTCATTAGTAAGTTATAGATAGAGCAGTAATCATTTTGCATTTGTAATTTGCGATTTTGCTAGCAATCTCGATTAATTTCTGATGAAGAAAGCCTTAATATGAGGATGATCATAACAACGAAGTTTACAGTGAGCAGCTGTAAATTATATGGTCTTCACTTTAATGGCAATCTCTCTCTCAGCGGTGCTCACCAAAATGTGAAATGAGGGTGATCTCATTTCACATTTCAGAATGCTTTGGTAAATGTTTTAGAAAACATTACTGAGCGAGGAATTGCCATTAAAGTGAAAACCACATAATTTACAGCTGTTCACTGTAAACTTCTTTGTTATGTACATTTTCATTATGTACTTCTTTTTATTTAGAATTTAATTTTCCCTTAATTCAATTAAAGTTCACAGCGAAGTCTGAGAAGTTGCTATGCTTTAAGCATAATATCTCTTCAAGATGGTCTTAACAAAAATTTGGATTTGAGGAGCACCGGTAGCAAGTCTATATCAGAGAAGTAGAGCCAAATTATTCGTAACAAATTTCGTATTTTCGATATCAACAGAATCAAACAATTGTTAAATTCCATTTTATGGCGAATATGTCATGCGATCTGTTGACGAAAATATTCTTTCACATGTATCTCTATGTGAATCGCAACTATACAATAGTTTTGCTAATAAAATTCTATTTTATAGCGAAGATATCATGCGATCTGTAGACGAAAATATTCTTTCACATGTATCTTTGTGTGAATCGCAACCATATAATGGCTTTGCTAATAAAAGATACGTGCAAGATGCCCTGCAGGAGCGTGGTCGAGAGGTTAGTTCTTTTCGAATATTTGTAACTTTTTATCTGTTGAATCATAATTTTCCATATTTAGTTTTTTGCAATTCTTTATGAAATATGAATTCACTATGTCTCAATTTTTAGATTTCGGATATATTGTTGCGGAAGAATGAAGACGAAGATCATCCAGCAATTATCTTTGTGTGTGGTTCTTCAAAACAAATATTACAAGGCGTGGCGGATGTGTTTCTACACATTTTCAGCGGATTCTTAAGTAAGTTGTTTTTTCTCATTATAAAACAGTGCAATTTACTGATTCATTAAAGGAATGTTGAAATATTAACTATCCCTAACCTTATTCACTTTGCCATTAATTTTTGTTTTTGTTATTCTGCGATTGCTTAATGCTTTTTATCATTACTTATCGACTCTGTTTTATGATATTCTTTATGCATGTTTCATCATGTTAATGTCGAAATGAAAGAAATTATTAGCATTATTACAGATAAAAATAAAAATGAGGCAGAATTATTCTTGAAAGAGCTGCGGAAAACTGATCAGTATGTTGAAGATGTTTGGTGATAATATATGAATTGAATTTTGCAGTAAATAAATTTAAATAGCTAATTTATATGGAAATTGGATGTTATTTTTAAAAAAGTTGATACAATTCATTAAATCTGTATAACATTCATATTATATAGAATATCTGTACCACTATTTACTAATTTTTGTTGAATTTGAATTTGTGTCGACGTCTTATATATGGATGAGAGAAATATTGTGCTACATTTAAATACATAAATTATCAGTACCCTCAATTTTTATTTCTTTTCATTTGATTCATTAGTTTGCATATTTTCATTCAATAAACTGTCTTTTTGAAGGCATTCTTGTTTTATATTTCAAAATTCGCGTCACAGAACCTCGTTTCCGATAACTTGCTAGCATTACATTTGTCGGTGCCAGGAAATCGGCAATCTCCGAGCGATTCAAACGTTGAAATAGCTCTCCGTCCTCTCCTTCCGAATGTTCATTATATCTGAGTCTTGAAAAATTAGAGACTTTGTGTTCAAAATCTTATAAATTTCCGCTTCTGCCAAATTTAAACATTCAATTTAGTGATCTTCCGTGCTGCTGATTTCTTATTGGCGAAAACAAGCATATATCAGAAAGAAAAAATTCGAAATATTTTCTATGAATGTGAGTCACAAGTAAAACAGAATAAAAGAATCTTCCAAATATTATAATGTGATGAATTCAACAATTTACTGACAGTATTATTACCGGAAATCAATGAAATATTGGTCGACAATAAGGTTCATTGCTGAGTCGAGAAGATTAGCAAATTGTTGCTCGTAAGCGATATCTAGTATTTTAACGGCGTCATCCAAACTGATGCTTTTCCAATTCTGTCAGACTAATATGTTCACTTCTTTTGAATTTTGAAATAACTGACAAAGATGTGGATGTCAAGCTCCCTCCCTTTTCGAAAATTCCTCTACATGTTCAAATTTAAAATTAAAAATGACTTGTAAGAGAGTTTCATTGAGTTTGATGGATATATGGTTAATAATCTCAGTCTGTTTTAAAGGTCTAATCCTGCGGACGCATTGCAGAAATTTTCGAACTTTGTCAATTAGCCGTACTTCCATATTGTAGATGCCTTTAAATGCAAAATCCAGAACCTAGAAAACTCTAAAAAATTAGAATAGATATTTTGACATCTTAATCTAATCATTTTGTTATTATTTGAAATTTGTCTTCGCAAAATTTATTTATTGTAAATTTTGGTGCCTTATGAATAATGGAAGCATTTGTAATCATTCGACCGATAGTTAGCTGCATTTTGAAATCTGTTATCATTCATCTCGATTTCCGACACATCATACATTTGAAAGACTTGATGGAAACCTTTTCGACAATTTCTCGATTAAAATTAAGGACAGCAGAGGATGTAGAGGGGTTTGTTGTGATCAACTCGTGGAAATAATTTGTTGATAAGTAGAGCAGATATTTTGATGTCTTGATCTCACCATCATTAGCCATAATTTTGAAATCTCTGAAAAAATCATACGTTTGTCTTCTTTTCTTTCTAGTCTCGAAATACACATTGGTAAAAACTGAGAAGTCTAAAAAAGCTGACAAGATGACATAAGAAATATAAATATGAAGCGAGAGTAAGCTGGCAGAAATCAAGTTTTAATAGAAAAGTAGATAGTTCTACTGGTAGTCATTTCGTTTAAAATAGAAAAAAATAAACATAAGAATCCTGAAGGAAAATAGTGAAATAAAACAAAAAGAATAGTGAATAAGAAATAAGATCTGGAAGAATGATCCAGACAATATAACAGTTCAGCAATGCCTATTTTTTTTTTTTTATTAAAAGTATGCACGAAATACTGAATGAATAATGTCCTCTAGAAATTTGAATAAAGCTGAGGGTGCACCTAAATTCTGAAATGATGCACCCATGAAATTAGAGGTCTTGAAATCCAGTATCGACAGTCTTTGAAATTAAGCAAAAACCTTTGAGCATCCAAAATTTGTGCCAATGCGATTGATCGAGAATCATTTTCAGGGATATGAGTTAACGGAGTCCTTTCGCGACGCCGTAGCATTCCGAAAAAATCGTTAACTTTGAAAATAATTCTTACAGTAAGAACTATTTCACCACCATCGAATGCTTGCGAATGGATGGTTCTGAAAATTGTCCGAAAGAATTCACTGTCTTCTGGAACAACAAATAAGCCACTGAATGGTTTTTCCTGCATTTCCAATTCACTGACTGAAAAGAATTGATTTCGAGATATCACCCATCGGCCATATTCCTTGGATTCTATTTAATCTCCAACAATAAACTCCAAAAAAGCCACTACAATCTAAAATTGTGCCGACATTGTGGTCGTTCAACAATTACTTTATAATTTAAAAAAAAAAAAAAAAAAAGTGCGAATTCTCCAACTACAGGAGTAACCAACCTACTTTGATCATATTTCCTGGAAACAGCATAATATTTAAGGAAAATAAAGCCTGGCGGATAAGTTTCGTCAATTCGCATACGTCGCTGTGCAAGTCGGATTTGTGGTGCTCGACGATCGCATGATATATCAAAAAACCTGGGAAGCGATATGGAAACAAAGAGAAAAGTCACCCCATCCATTACTATTTCTTAGTTTTCTATATTCAATTGTCATTATTAAATAAAATTTAAAAAAAAATCTTCCATTCTATTTTACTGAAGGAGATGAAGAAAAGAATATGTTTGGGAAAATTCAAGAAGACCTGCATTAATGCATAGATTTTCAATATCGATTCGTTTGTTGAAACTGGACATTACTTTCAGTTAATATAAAACTGACCAGTCAATGGAACGGCTCCCATAAGTAGAAGAAAATGCAGCCGAGTGGATTCGACTGTCCATATAAGCAATAGTGAATGCAGAACGGTGGATGAAAATAAGCTCATCAAGTTTACCCCCATCATTCTTTGAGAAACATTCCATTCCTGCCATCCTACGAAAACACCGACCCAACAATGATATTCATACAGAAAACTTCTATTTATTTATTATTCGAAAAATTTCAATCTTTTTACTTCAAAATTTTTTTTTGGAAACCCAAATAGATGCTGTAATCCGTTTAACTCATAGCACAATACTTTCCCGAGCTATTTTGATTTTTCTTCAAAATATTTCAGAATTCAGTTTATAAAAAGGCTATTTCAAAGAATACTTATGATGTAGATTACAAACTACAATAGTAGTCTTATTTTCAGTTACCAACAGAATCTATTAAGACAATTTTTTGTACAGAAGGGGAAAAAAATTTACTTGTTAGTAAAGATTACTGTTCATTGGGAACGTAATTCACCACAAAAATTTAACGATTACTGCAGAGATGCATGAATAATCTGTATCCTTACATTTTTATTTACAACACTTTGACCCAATATAACGCATAAATTCAGCACAAATTTATTATTACCAATATATAATAACCATTTTTACAATATTCAAGATAAAGAATGCATAATAGAAAGTGTGCCGTTCTTGTATCCATTACCGAAATGATTCCTAAAATATTTGAAGATATTTGAATAAAAGTTGATTATGATAAAAATGAATCCTATCCAGCAAATAAAAATATAAATTAAAGTATATGTTTAAACTTATTTTCTTATAACTTCACTATTAAAAGAATCTAAACGTATGCAGTATCAAGCGAAGTTCTAGCAATGAACCTTGAATTCAAATTCCTCATATCCTGGCATTTTACTCAAATTATTTAACATAAATGAAAACAAAAAGATACTCAATAAAATGATAATTACGCCATTTTAATTGATTTTCGACCGACGGAAACATGGCAGTGATGCGAAATAAAAATAAAATAAACATAAAATAAGGATAAAATGAAAAAGACTGAAATATACGCAAACTGACCAATGATTTAGATGGTGGAATAGTTCATACAGTTGAACACGTTTCTCAATTCCTTTCGCTTCAGGAATGATTTCGTGATAAGCGGAATAAACACTGCTACCAAAGCCTCCGAACATTTTCATTATACCAAGTTCATATTCACTGTGCGCATAAAATGCAGCAGGATCGAAAATCACTAAAAATATTAGCAATAATATACCTTGCATTTATGATATGGTATTTATGGTATACCAGCGTAGCATACTGATAAAGCATGTAGTTGCAATATCTTTCACTGGTATGTCGGCTGCTGAAAGTATCGAGAATTTTATTAGGATTAATTGGTTCAGGAGAAGCGAGTGTTAAACAATAATGTTTGTCAAAAGGCAATAAATGTAAAAATATTTTTATAAAGATTATGGGAAAACTATTTTAATGTTACTAACAACGAAAACTGCTGGTATATTTAGCAATGAGAAATTAATACATCGACATAATATTATCAGTAATCAAGTTTACTGATGACGTTCAACACTTTTAAATAATAAAATCTCAGCTAGAATTGTTCACCTGGGCCATCAGAGCAATAAGAATAGTTTCCAGACCATAAATCTCCATGAACGATAGCTGGAACAATGTTCCCAATATCCTTAAAGATTGTCGGGATTTTCCGCTCCAGTTGAGGCCATGATGAAAGCAAATCTCTATCGTTATGTTTCTGTAACAAAGAGAGTTAGAAATGACAAGAAATGATGAGAACTTTCAATTCAAGTAAAATTTTCAGAACATTTTTCTCATCACTTTTTATTCATGATAATATATGCTTAAATTATAAAAATAACGGCACATCTTTCAGATTAATTCTCCACAAACATACTTCCAACAACATGTCAATTTGATATTTCAATCGATTCCGCACGAAGAATTCCTGAAAAGACTTGTGAAATTCACGGAATCTTTTATGTAATTTCTGTCTATCGATTGTTCAAACTTTATAAAAAAGTTAAAAAACAAGTCAGAAAAATATTTCGTTATTTATAGTTTGGGCCAATTTCTAGTCGCTCTTATGATTATATCGTTATTAGTATTAAAACATCTAAAGATGCATTTAAGTACAGTGAAACGTGACGCAAAGTTAAACATAGCAAACTATTACGTATTGTAAAATATTGATTGGTGGTTATCAGTGTTGCATGAAATAAGATTAAAGCAATATTTTACCATCCAATCATCACACCATTCATTATTTTGAGGCAAATAACCACAACAAGTGGGTACGTGAAATCCGAACTGTGTAATCGGTTCAGCAGCTTTTTCCAAACCGCCAACAAAACTACTTGCACGCTCTTTCTCTTTCAGTAAATGTGCATTGTGCATATGCATTCTGTAAATCAAAGGATGATTCTGGCAGTTAATTACATAATAAGAAAAAGAAAAATAAGCAAAGAGAAAAGTCTAAAGATGAGTCTAAATTCTTTAATCTCCGGAACTTTGGCTGATAAATAATACCTTAACTCGCTTTTTAATTTTGGCTGATAGATAACATGTAGCGATAGTTCTCAGATTAATCTATTCATTATATTTTCGGAAAAATTATAATTAATCTACAACATGTCAACTAACACTAATGAATGTATAGCACAGAAACAAAAAAAAATAAAAAGATTGCCCACCGTGCCAAATCTCGACCAAGTTTTGACGGCTTTGCGGGACCATGTAAGTCAATGTATTCCGTAATCAAACAGTGCCGGTTGTTATCGGATATACTCTTAAAAATTTTTGATATATATTGATTATAAGCCTTCTTGATTTGAAAGCACAATTTAAATAAACATTCTACGGAAGTATTTATTTAAATTCTATGAAAATGATAATTAGTTCGAAATTTTTAATGTCATTTATTTTCAATAATTTCTGAACAGATTTTGAAGACCTTGATTGGTTTTGGTACACGTATTGTTTCTGTACGATACAGAGCTTCTAGGCTTGCGAATTCTCCATCGAACATGCGCTTAGCCTTTAATAGAGTATTATAATATGATTGCTATGGATGCGTGAAACGCATGAGTTAGAAACAAAGGAATGCACTTCATGAATGATTTACGGATCTGTTAGTAATAAAAATATTGGAAGTTAATCAAATATTACTTTTTACAAACTGTTTAGCAGAGTTAAAGTGAAAAACAATTTGAGGAAAATAAAAGATCAAAAGCGATAACGAATCAAAGAAGCAAAGAAAGGAAAATAAAACAAGCTTCGATTTAGTTCTCGAAATTTGCCCAACTCAAAATAGTGTTATTTTCTAAATAAAATAATGTCTAGCAATTTTAAAATATTTGCATATTTTTTTAAAATTCTATGAATCAATTAAAGAACTGAAAATAATTCACATTTTCACGTTCACTAAATTTGATGAACAGATCACCCAAATCAGAATGATAACCACCTCCTTTACTTATACATCCACCAGTTGCACCACCGAATGATTCCAGAGTTTTCAATCCCAGTTGTTTTCGTATCTCTGTTTCCATTTGAATTTTGCTGCATAAACAACAATTATGTATGAAATTTTTAAAAGCTTGAAGGGCGTGCAAGGAGATGAAATTTCGCAAAATATAACATGATATAGAATTAAGTGATTGTCAGTATCATTCAACCTCTACGAAAACGATAATCGCCAATGATCCAGAAAAAAAATTGGTGAAAGAATGATAAATGAAGCTATTATTAGTACGAAAACAATGCTGGCTCAACGCAAAGAATTTCCGAAAATTTTATCATGCAGTGATTTTAAATTTAAGAATTTAAACAATAAATTTATATACATACTTTAAATAAGAAACCAACGAAAATTATTCTCAATGGCAAAGAATAACCCAAATATTTGAAATTTTAAAGAGCGCGAAGTGTCATCTTTTAATGCTTTTGAGTATACGTTGACAGTATTCAATGCTTTTGAGTATACTCACCGTATTGTGTACAGTCTTGGAGCAAGAAAGAAATGTGAATACTTCTAGGACATGAGCTGAAATGAATACAAAAGAGGATTAGAATAAGACAGCAATAAAATTTCCTACTAATAGAAAACGCGAGAAAGGATGAAATTATGAGGAAGAATGGATGGATTAGGAATGATCATTTAATAGGCAAAACGAGCTTACGAAATAAAGCAATTTATGGGAAAGGAAAATTTTCACTTTTCATTATAATTATTAGAAAATAAAACTCTAATTTACCTCTACTTAGCTGCTCCATTGTAATTAAATGTTAATGTCAACTTAAAGTTGACAGCAGAAAAGTATTTCAAAATGCTTCAAATGCTTGTATGAAACTTCTTCGAAATGCCCTGAAACGAATCTCTGCTTCTCAAACTGGCAAATTTATATCAACCCAAAATATAACATCAATACTGGACTTAAAGGAATAAGCACCTTGTATTTGCTTTAATGCATATATAAAAATCTCTAAAAAGCTATTCCTCGTATTGATTTCTACTGAACACACTACAATAATTTCATCTAATAAAACATAAGAGACGAACGGAATAATTAGCTGAAACTTATTTGCAATTCGCATATTAGCTTAAGAAAAATTTCACCCTTGCAAGATGAAGAACTGAATGTCATTAAAGATTCAGAATTCATCATTACGCATCACAGCATATCGATCATGAGGTGATGGGACTGAGAATCAAAAAAACACAAATTAATGTAAATTATCCTTTCAGGTTACCATATAACTTAGTTTAAAATCAATGGTAAAGATATCTTTAGTATACCCAAAAACCGAAGATTTCTCAATATTCTTCGATGTCGATCGTAATTTAATTTTACTCTGTAATGCTTCAGGGAATTGAATTTTATTGTTAGATTAGAGTATAGGGTGGAGATTTGTGTCTCGACGCACAAAATGAATGAAGTAAAATGACTGTATTGATTACCATACCCTATTAAATTTTTTTTGGAATTGTTTTCTTTCTGCCGAAAAAGCAGGATTAAGATGACAGATTTAAGAACAGCACGGCGAACCATTACCGAAAGCGATAAATACTAAATGTTAAATTAATCGCCTACAATTCGGAATCTGATAATCGCTGATAAATAAAAAATCTGAATATCAATCATTACTCATCATCTCAGCTTAATCCATCTTCAAGGTTTCTAGTGCTTAATATTAGTGAAACAGAAAGAGGAGAATTGGATTGAACTGAATAATCACTTAAGTGTTTTCTTGAGGGGTCAACTCGCCACAGACATATTTAGATTCACGAGTTCCGAAGCAATGAACCATACTTTCATACTTTAAAGAATCAAAATTCAAAAATGCATTAAGCAAATAAATTTAATCGAACTCTTCGATAAATTATGATATAATGGAGCAAACAGCTTGTCATTCACTAATGTAATCTTGAAGTTACACAGGCAATAATATTGTTAAGATGTGCACATTTGCAGGGATTTCACAACAAGCAAAACATAAATGTCATGAAACTCATGAACTGTCCGATGAGATCGATCATAAAGGAATGAGACTGCTCCGTACCTGAGACATTTCATTAAATTCAAATAAAATTCCGAAATAACAAGCGATCCAGGAACGTGCATCCCTCTAACTTACTTTGCCCCAGAAAGGTCACGCTCAAGCTTTTTCCCAAACGTCTCAACCTCTCGCACACTCCTTTCCACTTCTCTGCTTCTCTTCCCTTCTCCGTGTGTTGTCTGGACAAAGGGATCATTTTATGTACATAAATTAGTTAATAAATGAAAGCAGAAAATCGGATCTTGTTGAGTCCATGAAGTATTTCGCGGTTCCTTTGGTTGAAGATGCTAGTTTCAAAAATGTTCACCAATGCTTTCCTTCTCTGGTCATCGTTTTAAGTTTTTCTCAAGCAATCAATTTGTGCAGATTTATAAAACACTTGCAGTGGAAGTTTTTATCTGTGCAGTGCTCTCACCGGTGTTAATTTTACCTTTTTCTCTAATTTATGATATCGAATTATGCTTGAGAAGAAGAGTGCATTGCATCAAAACATGCACAGATTATATGAAAAATTGAAACAGATTGAAAGAAACCTACAACATTGGAACAAGTATAGGTTAAAGTTGACATGAGAAAAATAACTCAAAATTTTCTTCGATAGGAGGAAAGGAAAGGAAATTCACTGTGTCTAAACATGTTATTACAGCCCCAATGCCATATTCATTCTTTAACACTTTTCACTTTTCATTAAATTTAATGTTTCATTTTATTAATGAGTCGTTTTAGCTGTTCAGCCATTCGTGGTGCAGAATGTGATGCACGAAGAACGCAGACAGACTGCAATGTTTTCCGCGTTCTACTTATTGCTGGGAACGGTATTATTCCTTACATCATTCGGCATTTCCGGCTTGTGCATATTTCTGTCGCTTTTGCTTGGCCTTATCTTCGGGTATTGACTTCTTTCTTGCTTCTTCATTATCCAGAAGTTTACAGAAAATTTAGTTATATAAATGATCTTTCGACTCTATTACCTGTATATGTCGAATATAGTTGAAAAAAGAAAAGAAAAAAAAAAAGTTGTAGTTGAAGTCTGATTTGTTTCAGATTGTTTGTAACAATATTCAATTGTGGCCATGAAATATCGAATAAAGATTTGTATGAATTAGATGAGATTACCAGGAAATTCTGTTTCTTAACTGGACAGCAAGGATATTTGGCAAATCATGGGCGATTCTCCAAGAATACTTGCTGTGAACAGGAGCAGCCTATGACGAATTCGGCCACTATTGATGCTATAATTGAACAAGTAAGAAACTACCAAAAAATTCACGTATACATTCAGCATGCAATTCATCTTTTTTTTTTTTCTTTTAAAATATAATGCCAAATATAATGTCATATAATGCAATTGAAATATAATGTCATATAATGCCAAAAACTTTTCCAATAAAGAAAAATAAATGAATTCTAATAAAATTTATTAAAGAATTGATTCTTCATTTTTCCAAGATGCTGTCCTATGTAATACGAGATTTCGTTGATTCATGGTATAGCGGGTTAACATCGGATCATCATTTTAAAGAAAGTCTAAAACGAAGTGCCAGGCGAACTATCGCCGTTTTTTTTCAGTGGTATATATATAAATATATAATTTTTTTTTTTACTGTTATCCATATGCTTTGTGAAATGAATTGATATTGCTAGACAATGACTATATTTGCTTGGAAACTAGTAATGACATGTGAGTGGTTTTGTTCATATGAGTATTGTAAAAATTGTAAGATAGGAAATGAAGAAGTATTTTCAAATGTTATGCGATTTTATATCTTTTCATTCTTCATTTCAGTGTTCAAAAAGTAGATTTTGTGCCTCTCTTAACTCAACACATTGTCGATGATGTTGCTTCACATTTTCGCTTATTTCGGAGAGCCAAAGTGAGCTTCAATGCTATTGAAATTTATGCTAAATTTAAATGGTTTATTGTTTGATAGCCATGCCCTAGATATAATGAGAACAAATGAAAAGAAGCTCAAGCAAGAACCATAAATAATCAAATTAAATCAGTTAATTGCTATAAGTGATTTCCGAAAGAAATCTCTGTTGCTCATTAATACAATGCGAACATTAACATATTTCTGCCTTTTTATATTTCTTCAAAGTTTATTGATCAAAAAGTAAAATAACCTCATAAATGTAAAAAGGACCAGATTGATAAATTAGAGAGACCATAATTAGTGCAGATATATACTTTCTTTTGCTTTTTTCTAGGAACGTGCACAACTTTATTATGGTAAAAATTACACAACGGATGAGTTAGAAACGATGTTTTTTGATTTAGAATTAGAAATGGAGAAATGTTATTGCAGAGATCTTGTTTCTACTTGTTCACACTATGAAAATGGTATGTGCTTATTACATTTCCCACTCTTTAATCAAGGATTGGTTCTAAAATCAGAGGGAGAGTAGTGTTCTCTTTCTTTTTGAGGTTAAGTCTACTTTGCAGCATATCATCATGACATTGCCGATGTCCTATTATATCTTTTGACACCTGCTGAAGATTTCCGTTCTCGACCGTTTCGTTTTCTTCTCCGAGAAGTATATGTTAAACGTATGATGCTACCCCTCTTCGATATGCTTAGTGATCCTGATTTCATTAATCATAGCATAATTTGGTTGGTAAGCTGTTTTATTTTTCTTGAAAATCAAATATTTTTCTTCCTTGCTTATAATCAAATGATTTAGAAAAGATCTCTCATTCATTGCAGCTTAGTGAAACAAATTTGAAACCAGAAGATTTTATCTCAACACTTGAAACTATTGACAGTGTGAAGGTATTGGATGCAATACTGGATTCACTTTGTAAAGAAGCAGCACATTTACGAACCAAAGATTCTGGTGGTGAACAAGGTCTCTACTCTTCTTTCTACACTTAATTTCAGGATATTGATTCGAGATGGTATGATCAGTAAGAAAAAAAATTAGTTAAGTTTTAGTGTATTTTTTGTTAGATTTATATTGCTAATAATTGACTATTCTTATACATACAGTTATGTGCAAAAAATTTGTTCCATTTGGCGAAGCAGTCCTTCAGGTTTTTTGGTTAAGCAGCAACTAACCAGTATTGATTATGCAATAAATATTATAAAGCGACGAATAGATACTCTAGCAGCCGCTGAAGTTGAAAATGATTTGCAAGAGGTTTTTTTTTTTATATTTTTACATTGAGAAATATTTTTACTTTCAAAGATTTCATTTGAATTGACATATTGAACTTTAACTGTGAAGTAATGCATAATAATCGCGCAGTTATATGCTAATTTTTCTTTTCTTCGTATTTTTAAAGTTCAGTTCGACATTTATAAGTATTAATGATATTAAAAGATGATCGAACTGAATTATAGGCAGCTAAAAAACTACCGGTAGGTAATTCATCTGTTGTACAGTTGCCAATTCATGTTGTATTGTCGAATAACACAGCAGTTACGTATTTCGCTGATTTCCTTGCATCTGTTGGTGGACAGACTTTAATTGATTGCTATTTGGCTGTTGAGGTAAATTATTTGTACAAGATTAAATGTAGAAGATGATGAATCTACAGTCATTCAATTTTTTTTCTCAAAGAAAGTAGCACGCAGTTTGAAAAAAATTTTGCTGTTAATTTGTTAGAATTTTTTCAGGGTTTTAAAATATCCGTGGAGCATCAATTACGAAGACTTGCTCTGGGCGAAACTCTTGAAAATGATGCTTATGAAATAGTTAAAGAAGCTGCGAATTTTCTTTATCAACAATATTTATCACAAGAAGTGATAAGTTTTACTTTTACTAGATAACTTTGATTTAGTTAAGGATCAGATTTAGTATTGATCGTATTATCATTACATTTACGCTTAGTGCTAAAATTCTTATTACGTTGGAATAAATTAGATGAACGGGATTTAGTTTCACCCATGCAACATATTTTGTAAATATTTAATATAGTTAAAGTCTATGTAGTGAGATTTTTCTTTTATTCAGGCAGTTACACGAATTTCATTGGATGATGTTACAGTGAAAAAGTTATTAATGCGTATTCGAAACGATGTTTCTCCTGACATGTGGTTTGAACAAGTACAGGCAAAGATTGTTGATATTTTGCGAACAGTATGTTTTTTTTTTTTAATCGAAATATTTCATGAAACAGTTTCTTCCACATTTTGGTATCCATTTATATAGTATTAAGGATATTTTAACGCTAGGATCAAAAAAAATTGATGAAGTATTGGTTCAACAGCCTTTATTGAGTACAAATTTGTAGGCCTTTATTAAATTAAAAATTTGTTCAAATTTTAAAATTGCAACAAAGAAAAAAATTATTGCAGGATTTGTAGCCACTAAATTTTAATAATATATTTATATTAATTTTACTGCGTTACAGGATGAACGCTTTTACAATTCTTTCAAAAAAAGTTCGATATATATTAAAATGTTAAATGAATTTGGGCTAAATGAGGATATCAATTGTCAGGCAGCAAATTCACGATATAATGATGAAAGTAATATTAAATCAGTTGTCACACCCACGGCGTTTGAGACTAAGGTTTTCTTTTTTTTTTTTTTTTTTTGTAAATCACTATTTATTAGAAAATTGGTATTTTCAAAACTGTTAATGTTCATTAAAGCCAGTCATAATAATTAATCAAAAATTTATGTAATAAACTGAAGTTGGTTAAAATCAACGATCTTATCAGTCTTGTAATAATTAAATTATTAAATATAATAAAAATCTCAAAATTTCGGAGGAATTTATAAACAAAAGATAGTCCTACACTTTAAGATTTCAAATGATATCGACGAGTTAAAGCGTACACACGTAGGAATGCATGTTGTCGTTGAAACACTTGGTATTGGCCAACAAGGAAAACAATCTTTTGCTCTTTATAATGTACGCGTTTCACGAATTGATATAACTGGAAAACAGAGTAGCAGTTGGAACGTTCTTCGTCGATATTCAGATTTTTATACACTCAATTCACTAATACAATCTCGTGTATGTGAAACTCTTTATTTCCTAACATTTTTAATAATCAACTATGCTTGAAATCTTTTTAATTTTTTTTTTGAGATTTTTTCTTTTTTTTTTCTTTTATTCAAAAAATAAAATTTTTGTTCAGTGGTTTACTAACTGGCATAAATAATGGAGAAATAAGGTTTCTGTTTTCTTATAAAATGCGTCATTATGAATCAGGAGGAAAATATGAGACCGAAGTAATATGCTAACTCTCATCTACTTATTTTGCTTAAATTCATCCTATAAACCAGAAATCCTCCGGTTGCAATGAAAGCGTACAATGTTCACATATACGTGGTATCACCTTACACAATGCAGCATTGTTCCATTTAGTAGAAGTTGATCGTACAATTAACATAAATAGTTTTTCCAATTATTTTTAGTTTCCGAAGCTTAGCAATTTGTGTTTCCCAGGGAAGAAGACATTCAATAATCTCGACTCACGTTTTCTCGAAAAAAGGACGAAAGCACTCAACAGCTACATGATGGTTTGTTTTCTTTCTCATTCAGTTTTATTCGGAAGTTCAAATCCATTTCAAAATTGAAATTATGACTGTCTTTGCGTTGGTTAGCTAATTTTAGGAAGAGATCTTTCGTATTTGTCTTTTTTTTTCTTTTTAATCCTGCATCATCTTTAAGTATGAATTTAGAGTATCCTACAGCCATCAGTTCTAGAAGCTAATGCAGATTTGGAAACACTTATATTTGATTTTCTCAGCATGAAGGATTACATCGGCGAGAGAGAAGGTTTTCCGAAAAAGGTACTGTTGAAATTTGATAAATTAAGGAATTTTATTTATGGCAGGATACTTTTTTTCAAACAAATTTTTAACAGGTTATGAGCGCTGTATTTGAGCCATTAAAAAGTAGTGTGCGAGCTTTCGGAAATGCAGTAACAGCTATGCCTGATACAGTTTATGATGGAGTAACTCGTGTGGGTGATGGTATTAATAAAGCTGCAAAACAGATCATTGATTTTCAACCGACACAGGTATCTGCTGGTGTTTAATTATACGAGATGACATCTTGGATATATCTTTGATCCATTTCTAATTTAAGCAAACAAAAGCTTTCTTTACAAAATTTAAAATAATTCTGTAAGAATAATTCATTGGACAGTTTAACATTTGAAATTTCCCGCATTTCCAGAATTTCTTCTTTTTCTGCAGAAGTATTACATGCCATTATATATGATTTTTTGTAGGGTTTAAACGGCCTATCAAATAAAAAAGATAATTTGAGCCGTGTGGCGGCAGTTTACAATGACCAGGTAATTATTGTATAAGCGACATTTCTTTAAGTAATAATACATTGATATAAATTAAACTGTATTATTTACATTCTTCTTTTTACGAAATAATTTATTATTGGAGTTTTTTGGGATATTTGAATATACTTGCAAAATATTTTAAATTTTAGATTAATTATATCATTTGTTTTCAAGAAGTAAAGTATTTTAGCAATGGATGGAAAGCATACCCTTACGAGTTCTTGTGCTTTTGATTGGGGAAGTATTCGGCGTACGTTCTCGAAATGCTTGGTTTCGAAGAAGACTGGTAGCTTTATTAAATCAGTTTGTTCATGCAACGGTGGGTACCTCACTAAATCGTAAAATTATTGATATCGTTCAATGGTTAACATCAAAGCAACAAGTTGCTCAATACCTTATTGCATTCAGGTATAAATGCTTCGGTTGAACATTTTATTTCTCAGAATTATTGACTATCGCGATTTTAAATTATAATTAATATTATCATTGTAAAGAAAGTTAGTAAACTATGAAAGTCATTGCCAAAATACATAAATGTTTTTTCTTTCGAATCTTCATAATTTTTATCAAATACACATATTCGAATTTGTAGAAATACAATATGGCCCGATGGGAAACTGGCGGATAGTATTGAACGTCGACCAGAAAATGAACAGCTGAGAACATTCGTTTTGGCAAGAGCTCAAATGTTGAGCGCTTTACCAGATGAATTACGACTATTTATAGGTGCTGAGATCACAAATCGAGGGATCGCAAACGTTTCCGAAGCATTTCAAAATAGTCGACTCAACCGGCGTCTTCTTTATGTCCTATTTGAAAGACTTCTTGCAAACTTTTTTCCGGATAATCATTTTGAGAAAATTTTTACCCAATTACATGCAAAAAGCCCACGTTCGAAACCTTCCCATTCTTAACCCTCGAACAAAGAATTTGTTTTCAGAAAATATGGAATCCAAATTTATAAGGATTAAAAAATATCCAGGCACGAAGTTACTAATTAAGCGGAGTTAGTTCCACCCAGTGGTCTGTGAGGTAAGCCAATTAAATCTATTATTGTGTTATTCTCACTATTCATAAGATTCTTGAAACTGTCAAGCTCTTTGTTAGCAGAGATAATTTTGTTTGATCAAGCCTCGAGACTTAAATAGAAACTTATAATGGATGTTTGTCTCCCAAGTCATCCCACATTCACAGCTACTATTCATACTATACATTCGGCTTATAAAGCATTCTTTTTATCATTTCATTGATCTCATTGATATGGGTTTTTGTATGTTTGCAAGAATTATTTGTACAAGAGATGCTTTTATTTCGACTTAGCTTTTCATATTTTCATTTTCATTTTGATTCTGTTAATTTTAGTTTTATAGTGATTTCTTGTCTTTTTATTCTTCAGAACACATCCGGTCTTTTCAAGTTCTGATATCACTTTTTAAATTATGTTACTTCATAATGCCCAAGGCTTTCCGGCATGCAACCACTGTTATGTAGTATTGCCTGCCGGAACTAATTCCATCTTTGAAATTATTATAAAAATTAGAATTAGTATAAAATTAGTAGAATTTCCTTTTTTCGAACATTGTCATTAGTGAGAGCGCATTTCAAATTAATCCGAATAAAATTAAAGAGATTCTTCATCTTTCCTTTCAAACTTTAAGCAATAGGATATTTCTTATCATGAATATTGTTATTATGTAGGTAATTAACAGTTAGATCAAATTAGTTTTGTAAAGTTCCAAACAACTCCAACAATTCGGGAAGAATTAGGTATAGAAAAGTCAAGTTAAGCAATCTATCATTTACTTATTTCCCATGATTGTGAACCGCATAAAAATGTGTGCATATGATGCAGAATTAAAATGCTAATAATACGACTAATGATTTGTAATCGAAAGTTAAAAAAAAAAAATTATTATAATTACTCGCTTGTGTTTTTCTCTATACAGAACTATCTTTTTGAAAAAACACTGCTGAAATATTAAACAAAAATTGGTATTTTGTACAAACAATAGATCTCTATTAACACATCTCGAGTATCTTCAACAATTTATACCTTTTGAAATATTCAGTATCCATGTGAAGCGCTTGATAACCTCGAGATAAAATGTAACGCGCCCACGCAAAACGCAGTTGTAAAGAAGCGGGCAATACACTGACTTCTTTGACCCGTGGATATAAAACACCTAAACAAATTGCCAGTAATGGGAGCGGTTCTATCCGTTTTTTCATCACACCACTAATTTTGATGTGTTCCTCCAACAACGCATCTGCTCCACCACACACTAAAAATGGAAAGGAAATAATACATAGCAATTCCTTATAATATTTTGATTGCCGGAACTAATCATATTATTAAAGTTATGGAACGAATGTGTTCCATGTAGTATATTCCTGACATTACAATGCTAAATAGATGCATTTTATCTATCAAAACTGATACAAATGCAGAATTAGGCATCGGAAGAAATTCCACAATACCAGACATCTAAGGATGTCTTTTAAAGCCAGCCGTTAGCTAAGCATCTATAATTTACATAGTCCAACCTCACAAAGTCAACTTGAGCTTCCGATAGTCTATACACCCGCATTAAGATTATTTTATTATTTAATCATTGTCATTTCTACACTAAAAAAATGAAAATCTGTCAAGGACAAGAAATCTCACCGAACAACTGTCCTTCAATAACAGCTCCCGTGTGCCACAATCTGCACGAATTCACTTCATACTTAGTATCCACTGCAGTCCATGTTCCCAGATAATGATCACCATTGTCCTTCTTTATTTCTATCCTCCAGAAATCAGAGAGTGCCCGGGCTTCATTCGAATACCCACCATAAAGCAAAGCCTGATTTGGAAATAGTGTATTGAGTGAACACCATGTTCTGCCTTCCGGTTCGTTTATTCCTGTCACCTCACTGAAATTTTTATTCTGAAATCTGAAAATATGAGTTTTGGAAACAAGACAAAAGTTTCATAAAAATAAAACTGTTCAGGAATAAATGAAGTTTTACATTTGCGTCCAAATGAGAGACGACAGATCAAGCAGATATAAATCATTCAATCGCTGATTTTTGTTTCGTCCACCGAAGAGTAAGATATTATCAAATTTTTCGAGAAATGTGCATGCAGATGCTGCACGAGCTGAAGGTATCGTTCCTCCGACTCTAAAAATGCTTGAAAATCGATCGCAAAAAGATTGCTAATTTTAGCAAAAACACTTCAGGTATGTCATTAATAATCAGTAAGAAACTATACATATTTTCACGAAAACTCTAATCTACATTTTGAAATTAAGATGAAAAAAAGATTCTATCCCAATAATTTTTGAATATTTCTTCTATAAAAGAATCGACTTACTTTGCAAGAGTCCAGTTCAACTGCTTTCCTGAGTCAGGATCAAAAATTAGTAACTGGTTATTCCAGTAAAAGGGGCTGTTATCATCACTGACAAACTCTCCCACATCTCTCAAATATAGTGCTGAATTTGGCATATCGAAAGGGCGCGGTCCGTACCCACCAAAGTAGTAACATCTAATAAAATAAATTTTTGATTGTTGCATGATATTTTTAGCATCATGTAGACTGATGATAATGACCTCTTACGATTTGTTATAGCAGAGATACTAGATTGCAAAACATTGACAATGTATTAGCTCATAGAGCATAAAGAATACAAAAATCTATTTCAATTTAAATACTTGCTTTTATCCCCTGTTCAATGGTTTTTTTTTTTTTTTTCAAAAAATCTGAAATACCCTTTGACTTCATGATTATAAAGAATTTATCGTATTGCTTGATTTATTGATTGAAATTGTAAAAATTGCATTCGTTTTGACAAAACAGTTCGGTGAAACTTCATTATGCATGATGATCTGCTAAAAATCAATACACTACATAAATAGTCTCATGAAACTTAGTAAACTGTTAAATATAATACAGAATTCTAACTTTTTTCTATAACACCATCCAGCCATTTTATCTCGAGGTGTTGGTATCAGACTATCGTCGTCAGTAACAATCAGTGACCATCGTTCTTGTACCAAATCCAAAACGTACATTGCCGATGAATAGCCTTCCAGAATATTATTAGGAGCTGCTGCAAAATTTCCTAGTACAACATATAATACTTGAACGCAGCAGTAAACACCATAATTTGACACTTTCGGGAAATTAATTTAATCTAAATTTGAAGTCAAAAAAATGCTACACATGGTATCCTCAGAGGTCACAATATTTAATCCAGTGCTTCATAGCAAAATTTACATGCATCAAGAGGTTGATGGATATAATTGTTTTCATAAATGAAAAAGAGGAATACTGACTAAATGGAAAGAATGAGGATAAGTCAAGAAATTTAGATAACTAGCAATCTGCAGAATTTAAGCATTCGATGACTTAATACCAGCTGTTTATAAATAGATCGAGCCTACGTTTAATCAACTGATATAAAATTTTAAAAAATATAAAATTTTAATAACTGGTGGTCGAAATTTGCTCAGCTTGATTTTGTAGAAATCATCTGCTAGAGGTAAAAGGCCTTAGACTGCAATAAGATAAAACCAAAGCTCTCATATTTTTTATTTATTGTTTTACTTTCAAGTGTTTGCATTACCGAATTTTCGATCCTCCATGTTTAAAGTGCTGAAGTTTGGAACAAAAAAAACAAAGCAACTATATCAATAAATTGATAAATGCCTAAACTTCGTAATACAAATTTGATTCAATAAATGCAACTTAAAACAAAAGTACTTCGAGAAGTATCTGCGCAAATTTCTTATATAATTCATAATTATAAAAACAATTTGCGCAGATAATTTTTTCGTTTTTAGATAAGATATTAGATAAAATTTTTATAACTATCATAAGTACTGATTCATTTTGACCGCTATGATGTCGTCATGAAATCTAATTATTAGACTCTATTTACATTCCAGTATAAATGATTATATAATGAACCAGATGGTTACAGATGAAAAAGCTATTATTCCTTCAGAAATCTAAATTTTCACAGAAAAAAAGCAAGTTAATCATGCTTGAAAGAAAACGATTTCAAAGCAATAACTTCGTAGCGACTTTTCTCCTGCACGTCATGATATTATATGAATTTCAACTAATATGAAGTTATCCGAAATGAATGAAATTAACACTTACAGCGTCGGACGTATCCTCCAAAAATAAAAACACAACAGTCACATAATATGGCACAAGCACCACTAGTTGATGGAGGTACATCGCCATGTGGAACATGATAAAGTATCCTGAAATGATGAACCATTTGTAATTTTTTGGAATTTCTAATTGTGAGAAAGTAAATATTTAAATCACGAAAACGCCAAACGGACAAAACGAACCACTTCACATCGTTACATCCCGCCAGCAAACCAGCAGGTAATATGTACAGAAATGAGGAAGAACGATACCGAAAATCATTATCTTCCGCGCGGTAATAACCACCCCATATAATCAATGCTTTATTGTATTTAATCATTATGTGTCCAACAACTGGACTTACCTCCTTGCTATCATCATCCTGCAATTGTTTCAGCTTTAATATGACCTGACATAAATGCAGAATGTCTTTTTTTTTAATCTACCAATTTCAAAAAACAAATTTCCTCTGCTAATATGAATAAAACTATACAGACATAGGAAACACACTATAAAAATGCAAAAGATGGGTGCGGCAATTCTTGAATAATGAATGCAAATTAGACTTGTGAGAGACGATATAAAAAGATTTCTAATAATCAGTCTTGATGAACTTGGGATAATGAACAATGCAGACAGCAAATGACCATGTGAGAATGTTACCGATTGATAGTGAATTGAAGAAATTAATACGCGAGACGTCAGAAGCCAGGTGAGATGAAAAAAAAATATATACATGAAAATATTAACAGATTACCACGATCTGATAAGGCAGTCGATGATTACTCCAAGATACTTCAGCGCCTTCCGGTGGCCCAGCAAACATTGTTACTATAATGCACTGCAATGAGAATATCGAGATAAACAGGACTGACTAGATTACATATTATAAAGTGATCGTTAGAGCAAGACAGAAGACTTAAGATATAAATGGAAGTAATTAAACAAAAGCGATCACTTATTTTTTATAAATCTTAATATCCCTACTAGATTATAACTCAGAAAATCGTCGGAACTTACATCACTTACGCAACTCGGGAGAAACCAAGATATAATGCACGAAAACAAGTAAATAAATTGTGAGGTAAATGAAGAGAAAAAGGAGAAAGGAGAACGCAATTACATTCGTAATAATTAAGTAGAGAAAAAAAGAGGTGAGAAGCATTATAATTCCATTAACTCTTTCAGTTTACAGTTGACTTTTGACCTCACTCTAATCCTCTAATCCCTGATTCTTGTTTAACTACATAATGAACTTTATAATCTTCATCACCCTACCCCTTAACTCCAACTTAATCCTGCGACTGCCCCGCAGTCAATCAATTTTACCACGAACAATCGTCAGCGCCTACATTCCAAAATAAAAAAAAAAAAAAAGCCGATAAGAAGAAAACCAATCTTATACGGAACCATCCTTGTCACATATTAAATCTTGATTGCGCTATGTTGCTATGACTAAATGACTAAGGCATCTATGAACATTACTGTTCCCTCAGAATAGCATGCAGAGCGCAAGGAAATCGCATTCTCGCAGATTTGATATTTGACATTTCAGAAAGGCTTATTTGGCGTACAGTTTCTTCATTTTACCGTATTGAACTAATTTTCATCGCTGAATATGAAAATGTGAATATCAATGTCTGTCACTTTATTAAATGCAAGTCTGTACTGAAATATACAATAAACATACTTACAATGTTTTATCTGAAAAGAAAGCATATTGTAATAAAAGAAACACTGCATTTGATCACGAAGTGAGAGGCAAATTGAGCGATGCCTCAGGCAGTAACTCGTTTAATTTCAAAAAAGTTGAAGGAAAAAAGTGAAATTGCAATATTAGGATGGTTTCTTCGGAGGAGGTATGTATCCTCGAGGTCGAATGAGCATTTGCACCGCAGAAAGACGTTTTCCATTCCAGTTAAGTCCAGGATATGTACCTTGGGCTTTATTCGTAGCTGTTAAAACACCTTTTTGTTGGCATCCTTTTCTCCACCATCCACCTCCACCGACACATTCTTTCTCTGAACTGGTTATGAATGGACATAGTTGACTTTGGGTTAATTCGTTTGCTGCTAAAACAGAAGAATTTGCAGAAATCTCGCATTTCTCTCTAAAATTTAGCGAAAATTTGAAAAATGCTATCAAAAACAATAACTCTGAGCAAAGTTTAGCAGCATATAAAATATGGCCTAGTTCATTATATTTGTGACAAGAAAAAGAAAGAAAACAAACTATCCATGCCATTCCGATAAATGATACTTCCAATATTTAATCGATAATCCAGGGATTTTTCATAAACGATAAAGTGCGAATAGCGAACTGTAATTATCTGCCCATTGCTCGCCGTAAGTAATCTTAAAAGTAATTCATTCGTGCACTGAGGACGATTAGTCAAGCGATACATGCGCTCCAGTCCTGAAATTGAGAATTTCGTGGAATTTGCTATATTTAAAAATGTTATGAATATAATTGTCCTCGTTAAAATTAAGTACCATAATTCAAAACAATAAGATTGTCTAATTTGTTACTGAAATCGCTCTATGGAGCTATTTCTTATATTAGACATGTGGGTAAATTTTGGAATTTTTATTGGAATGAGATTTATTTCATTGCATACATCTCAAGAATTGTTTATTAATAAACAATATTATAGTACAGAGACATTTTAGCTCTATAGGATTGAAAAGAGGACTAAATTCTCATTAAAATTTTATTGAAATGTGAATAAAAACTAACCAATCCAGAAATTCGAATCGTCTAGACTGAAACCATTTTCATATTCCAAGATATCTTTGTCAAAATTGAGTGATGTATTAAACCGTTGCATGATTATCTGGAAATAACTTGTTCAATTTTGTCTTCGACTGATCAGTGGAAAATGATTATTATCTCTGTTCGCCATATCTAATCCAATCTATCAGATTTATATTCAGCTGCCGGCACTGACTAAGCGCATTTGCTAAATAATAGATTTCAAACAAAAAGCTTTATTTCAAAAAGTTTGCTCTATGTGGGTACTACAAATTTTTCCACTTCACTCACAACCTATTTTCAGCACTTATACATATGGTCTTCTGCTTTTAATTACTACCTAAAAATTCCATCCTCTTTCCACAATCTGTTAATTTTCTACTATTTTTCTCAGAAAGTTAGGTGCTTCTTTGCAATTTTGAGGAAAGTAACAAATGAATTTTTGTAACGCTAGAGAGAATTAAAGATATATAAGCCAAATAAATGTCATATTTATGTTTCATTAAGTCAACGATATGTCTTCAGAAACTCACTGTCCATCCACCGCCAAATAGATTCATCTCACAGTGGGCGATAAAGGGACACAGTTCAGGCTTAGAGCAACTCCAGTCATTGAGCTTAAATAGACCTGATCCCACAGAATGATAACGTCTCTGCAAATCGGCACAGTCACTACTGAAAGCTGGAGCTGAAACATTTTAATGAAAATATGCTTCATATGAACATATAATAATTTTTCTTCATTCACAAGCTTACAATAGCCGAAATCGCCGATAGTGCTGTTGTAAATATTATTAAGACACCAAATTACTCGAATGAAGTTATTTTGATTCTTCTCTGTTGCCTTATTTGAAGCATCTATTATTACTGCATTTCATCGTTGGATCACTTCAGTAATTACTCTTTAGTTAGGATATAGTTAGCTCCACTATTTCATCGATTGTTAAAGGGAAAATGAGATCTTCGTGTTTTGCAGCTACCAGAAATTGAATTCTGCCATGCTTCAGCAATATCCAATTGCTATCATTTTTTGTATTGACGAGATATTTCTCGTCGAATATTAATGGGGTAATTTAAAATAAATCTTTTTCAGGATGTTACCGAATGTCAAAGAAACATGACAAGAAAACATTTTTTAACTTTAAACTAACCTAAAAAAGGTATACAAAGACCGGAAGAAGTACGCGAATAGCCCAATGGACAGTCACATATAAACATGCCAATAGCCGGATTGAAACTGCATTGCTTCGGTTTCTGACACATTTCAGTTCCAGCTATGTCTTTACAATATCCTGCACAATAAATAACATTTCGGTCACAGATAAGTAATTTAATGATTAAGATTATTAATACCTAAAGATGATACAAATAAGAAAGTAAAGCAAGAAACAAAAAAAAAAAAAAAAAAAGAAATGGAATATAATGAAAAAATATGACTAAGTATTTTAGCGTTTTAAATTTCAATCAATAATTTCATTTATCTGTAACATCTTAACTTATCATACACATGTAGAGCGATGATCAAAACAATCAATAAAATACTGTTAGCTTTTAAGTTCCTCTTCAGCCGGAATAAAACTTCCATTTTGATATATCGTGACAAAAAAAAAAATTTTTTCTGGATTTTATATTCGCCTACTTTTATTGGTTTCTTTCAATTCAAAATAATACTTTCATCACTTCCATCGCTACATTGTTCAATACCATCTAAGACATCGACAATGGATATACATTCGTGTGAGGTGATACACTGAAATTCGCCTTCTAGGCATCCTTCCATTCGACCTAAATAAATCGTGCAAAAAAAATTACTTGATTATTACAACGGAGAGAAACAGAAACAAAAATAAAATTGACGACAATAATAGATATTTGTTTATAAAATTACATGAGTGACAGATAAAAATGTAATGTTGAGAAAGATTATATAAAATTGTTATTACTTTTAATAGGAGCATCCACATCAAACGGAGATGCTATAGTTGAACTTATTTCGGTCTGATTGCAACCTGGCAACTGAAGAGCGCAAAGATCTAGAATTAGTGTAGTATTAGAAATAATATGCTTTATATCATTATTTTGTTAATCTATCAAAATTTTGGAATTTCATATTTTGACATGTGGGTAGGAAGTATCGAGAGATAAATGAGAAATATGAATGCAAGTTTCACGTGATCATTCATTGCATGAATATGAAATGAATTAAATCGAGCTCAATCGTAAGTCTTCTATCCAAGTCTATGAATCACTTTGATAAAATCTTTAAACGTAGAAATTTAGAGTTTTTCATTTCCCTTGCAAATTATCCTGAATATCACTGCAACATTTGTTACCTTCATCTGAGCCATCAGCACAATCATCAATACCATCTCCAATCCAGTGAGGTAAAACACAGTTGTCTGTTGATGTGCATTTGAAATGCTCAAGCTCTGAGCATATATTTCGCCCTGTAAAAGAGGAAACTTTCAGAAATTGATCCTTCACAAAGGAAAATAAACACTACTTTAAGACAAAATGAAAAGCTAAAAGGAGAGATAAAATTAGCAATGAAAAATAAACATCGACGGTCGCTGCACTGCATATCACGCTCTTCCATTTTAACACATTTTCCACATCCGCGCCTTATTTTTGAATCACATAGCATTTTGTTCACTGGACATTCTGTAAAAGGGATGACTGATAATAATCGGTTTATGATATGAATTATCAACACGATTAATTTTTCTTTGTTTTCAAAATTGTGGATATTAAGCAGCACCTTCATCAGCTGCATTTGGACAATCAGCGAAACAATCTCTCACTGCTGCGAGTGTTACACAAACTTGTGGGCCATTAGGATCGCAATCAAAGCTGGCCAGACATCGGCCACCAATATGTCCCGGATATTCTGTAAATTTCGTCACAGAAAAGAATAGATACTCATCATTAAATTGATAATCTAAAATAATTTTCTTAGTAAGCACTCTTTACCAACGAATGACACACAAGCAGTTAAATATTCTTCGATCATACTATCTGTCAATAGGAGTTGGACAAAAATAAATCCTGTTTTTCTTTCCCATCTTCTCTATACTAATCATTAATATTGATAATTGGGTAACAAAATATAAGATATTTAGCTTTCCAATGAATGATGTACATTTTAGATCAATAAAATGAGTTTTTTTTTTTTAATCATAACGTCTGACAGAATCCTCGTGGAATTTGACGGTAATTGATAATTACTGTATCGAGTGATTAGGGACAGTAATTGCTAAGTACTGTATGGAATAAAAAGAATAACCTGTAGGAAATGGAATATGCGCGTGTGAACAATGAAGGATGACGAAGAATTGAGGAATGAGATGAGCGACATTTGTCCGCATTTAACATTACCTCTTTAGCTTATTTCTGAACAACGATGTTAAAGATGTTGGATGAAAATAATGAAATTATTTCTACGAATGAGATATTTGTGGTACTGGGAATGCATGACAGTATTAGTAATAATGGTTGTCAATAACTAATCATACATCCTGTCATCCAAACATTTCCAGTTTTCCAGCATGCAGAGATGAGCGTAGTTGCTGAAAGTCACTATATACAATTAATTAACCTATTCAACAACAACGTGATCATGGCATCATGATTTATGCATCACAGATGCGATCAATGAGTCGTTTCCTGATTCATTTCAACGATACAGGACAATGTGAGGTGCCAGCAACGGGTCGCTGTTGTCATTTGAAATGTAAAATTCATATTCTTTGCCTTTCTTGCATTATAAATGTCAATTATCGCTAAATCATAACAAAAACTGCATTCGGAAATTCAAACATTTAGCTAAAATATCTTTTGAAATTTGCGCCTCAATTGTTCAATATAAGATGAATATTTTTAGTGATGAGTAAAGAGTAAGTTTCTGATGACATATTGATGACTTCAACGTTATGAAATTTAGCATTTATTTGACTTACCAGTTTTTGAAGATTTCTCATTCGACAAATCTCAAATATGAAATAAAAGTTTGATAGAGTTGGTGATAAATTTACATCAGAAATCATCCAAATGTTCCAGAAACAGTATTCTTGAACTTCTTATGCGCTTACTTTTTTCGAGTCATCTTTAGGCTCATTCATTTTTGATTCATTTCATAACTGATAAAAATACCTGATAACTGATAAAAAGCAAGCGTAAATAATCAGTAATCCGAGATATTAGATATCCCTAAAATATTTTTAGTCCTCATTCTTATATTAATGTATCTCCGTGATAATTTAAAACAACTACAAATACGAAATTACTTGAATCTACTAAGCGTACCATTCATTACAGATTGTGCCCATTATGCGGATGAAAGAATGGTCCATTTGCCAAAGATATCCAAAATATGAAGTTATCGATGATGTGGATACAGTAATATCCGCATCTGAAGACAAGATTAATTAGATTCCTCAAACTTAAATAGATGCAGCACTTACATATACTATTGCGAGCATCTATTGCCATCTACTTAACTCTTCAAATTTTCAGTGTTTCAAGTTTCTAAATTGTAATAGCAATGTCAAGTTTTTTGTTTCTCTGGAATTTATTCATCTCTGGCGATTTTTGTCGTAATTCTGTAAGTAATAGGGCGGCGCCTCCCCTGTCGCGGAATGCTCGTTACGCTGAAAATAAGTTGAGAATTTGCGCCGCTCTGTTAGATGTGATTCAGGAGGTTTATGGTCACCATTCGAGGAATGTAACGATGAACTATCGATATTCTTGGACAGATAGGCCGGTGCGTCCACGAATGGGACCCTTCACATGTCCACACACAACTGATCATCCAATCATTTCCATGCCACAAGTTCAAGGTTCAACTCCCGCACATACGCGCTGTACTTTGTTAGTTTGTTTCTATTTACTTATTTAATATCTAAAACTCTCTTTTAATACAAATAAACATCAGGGGAAGAAGGAATGTCGCTATGACGTTCACTTGATGCTTCTCTAACTTCTTATTCACAATGTTTCTCGAGAAATGACCCGAGATATTTTATGATTGGAATATTAAAATGATAGAGCGGGGATATAACCAGTATATAGTGCATAACTTTTGCTTAGATGTTGAATTATTTTCAGTTGTACCAATGTAAGAAGCTACGCTGCAGACGAAAAAATCACTCAACTTTTCAATAAATCAACAAGAGGTTTCTTCTATTCATGTTTTTTAATTAAATGATAATCCTGAATAAAGTAGACTAAGCAAAGTTCTACAAGAAATCTCGGGATTCTTTCTAGGCACCTTCGATAGTATCGAAGCAATTCTAACTGCTGTAAATTCTATTGCTGATATGCTCAATGCTACCCATCATGCAGTTTTTAGTTCCTTTCAAGCTGTACTTGGTGCACTGGATGAATTTGCGAAACTAAAAACACAAGTGTGTAAAGTATCATATTCATCTTTTCATTAAAAAAATTTCATTCGTTCAAATGAAATTTATGACATATTCTATAAAGATCAACTTTCCAAAATTTGAAATATTTGTGTCCAAAAAGATTTTCTGTTGAAAATTACTTACTAATGAATTAATCTTTTTTCATTAGTTTCTTTCCATTGCATCGTTTTAAAGTTCAAACGTTTATTTGATAATACTTGTGCTTTAGATACATTGTTTGTTGGCTTCAACAGCATTACTGAATTGGTTGCGATATATATGGCGGCTTTTGTTGAAATGTTTGAGATTAAGAGATAATGGTGATGGTGGGATGGAAGAAGTGTGGACAGGAGTTCGGAAAAATTTAGGTATGATCACTTTTGCTTATAATTTTTTGTAATTCTCTGACGAGAAAAAAACAAACTCTTTCAAAATAACTTCTCGAGTAATTTTCATCATTTATTTCTGTAACAAATTTATGTTACCATTCTCAAACATCCTTATTTTTCGAGATATTCCTATAAAATTTTCTAAGTTTATTATGTAAAGTCGCAATAAGAGTAAATTCAGGTGCATTCGCAACACAGGAAACTTCATCCCAATTAGCTTCTTCAAATCCATTTCGTTGGTTATCTTCATTAATGTTTTGGTTAATCGCAATAAGTGTGCCTTATTTGATGTACCAATCGCTTGGGAGAACAGTGGATGAAGCAATGAAATGGACAACGGGACAGGATGGTTATTATGAAGCATTGGTAAGTGTTTTGGAACCGATAAATAATATTGATGCTTCATTTAAAGTTGTAATATTATATGGAGCATGTAACAATTTTAATGGCAGTTATTTTTAGGCAATAGAAGATCATAATACTGAAGAAAACGATAAAATATCGTTTAAAAGTGGCGATGTTTTGCGTGTTGCACCTCGAGAATACCAACCCCAAAAGCTTGGCTACATTTTGGCATGGCAAGTTGTATTTGAAATGTTCATGTCTCATTGTTAGTTCCTCTTCTTAGTTATATCGATTATTATTCAATGAAGAATAATAATTTAAGTGCCGAATCTCATATAAAATTTCAGTATACTGTTATAAGTTAAAAAACTTCATTTACAAAATCTACAAACAGTTTTCGATATTTTGTATCATCTTACTTTCAGCTCAAAAGATGGCAAAAAAGTAGGATTGGTCCCAATTAAGAAAATTCGATTGACAAAACGAGTCGTTGAATTACCTGTTTTCAGTGGACATGATGCCGTTCAATTATTTGACGACACTCACACTTCTGAAAATTATTTATATGATTGAGGGTAATTTTATTACTATATTATTTCGAAAATTTAAATCTAGTCCTTTCATAGTATACACTGTAAAGTTTTACGGAGCATACTTTAAATTGTATGAGGTTTCGTAATTTTTCCCTAATTCTCAGGAATCCTCAAGTTTTGCCTGCAGATTCTTTTAAATTATTATTAAATTAGGTACTTAATTCTGCGTTTTCTATGATGGATATTAATCACTTAAGTGAAGTTTTATTCCGGAATTATTTTCTTTTATTATTTGTAAGTTTTCTTTTTCCTGTGAAGATAAACAGCTATTATCACAACACTGTATTCAGTATTGCTCAATTAAATATCTTGTTATAAACGATATTTTTATCCTTATTTCTGGGCCAATTAGAGTTTTTTTGCGAAATTTCTACATAGGTCTCGCTGTATTAGCACTGTTGAGATTATCATTTAATACCTGAGACACTGCAGTTTGTTCATTTGAACTTCTACTTTTGCGACGTACCTTAATACAGTCATCTATTTTTATCCATCGCTAATTTTAAATGGAAGAAAGTTCGAAGACAATTTTTAGTTATTCAGAATTCTTGAAGGCAGATACTGAGACAGTAATAAAAAAAATTACACTCTTTAACTCATTTCTGTTTTTTATTCTTAAAGACAAATATTGAGACGACAGTAAGTTTCAAATCTCCAAGAAATGATCCAAACTTTTTATGCGGTTTTGTTTCTCATAAATGTTTACGTCAGTTTTTTGATGAGCGTAATTTAGAAGTAATTCACGTCATTCTCTTGAAACAAAGAGAAATATCTTTTGTTATTGCTATATTAAAATTTAAACATTCTTTATCCATATTTTGTTATCTTGTAAATATGTACGACAAAAACAGAAAGCTTCTTGAAGACGAAAACAAAATTCTGTAGATGCAAATAAAATAATTGGAAAAGTAAATTCATGCATACGTATTGATTCAAAGGGAAAATATTACACATATTTATTTTCAAAAAGAAAAATATGGTTTACAGTAATAAACAAAGCCTACAGAAATATTTTTTGTATATTTATATACATATATCATATTCGTATTTCCCGAAACGATGATTCCAAGCTTTAAATTTCATTTGATTTTGTAATAAGATAATGAGAGCGAGATGGGATAAGCATCAGCAATGTTATCACTGCTGAATATGAAAAAAGTGACATGAAACGGTATGTGCAGTAGAAAACAGTTAATGAGATCAAATGTAGTAGGATACAGTGTAATAGGGTTAGATAAATCATCCAAGTGTCAGTTGTATATGGTTGAGTGTTTTGGAACATAACTGCTGGATCAGTGCAGCATTGTTTTCACTTACTTCAGGTGAGGAACCTGGCGGTGAAGATGTGTTTGAGTTGGTGTGCCTATAACAAAAATTAAATTATATATGGAAATATATTACATCTTAGAAGATCAGAACCTGAATTCGTTTTTACAATTTTGTTTTTGTTCTCTTATCAAGTAATTTATTCATCAGAAAGATCTTTATGACACATAAAAAATGCGACAATTGCTAATTTAACAAAATTATTCTAATTCATTTGATTATTTACTCAGTTAAGGCCGTAACTTTGTATAGCTCTATCGTAATTTTAAGATAATTAATCATGTCATATACAGCATTGAGTGGATGCAAGTTACGGATTGACAACCATAGAAAAAAAGCCAATAAATGAGAAAAAAAAAGAATAGCCTGAATAGAATGGCATTTTTATCGTTGCGTTTATCCTTGGCTCGACGATTCTGAAACCATGTTTTGACTTGACTTTCATTCAGACCTAACGATCGAGCAATCAGCAATCGTCTACTTCGTGGCATATATTGATCTGTGAGGTATTCCTGGAGAAATACCGAAATGAATGAAATAAATGGAACTCCAGGACTTCCACGAAACACAATACCGTTTCTTCACAGATCGTTTTAGAAAAAAAATTTTTTCGTTTTTTAAGAAGAAAAAAGAAAACAAAACTTTTCCTAAACCAGACAAAATGCTAAATGAAGCTGCACAAGTTCGGGAAAATAAGATTCTTTTGAATTCAAGTTAATTTCCGTTGCCTGTTAGGATTACTGATGACATTTTAGATCATTATTATGGAATTGTTCGTAACATTTATTAAAATGATAAAATTCTTGCTCACAAAAAAATTTTTTAACTGTGATTTAATTCTTTTGTGACACTATTTTGGAAAAAGTGGGTGAAGGTAGTGGACAAGTGAGCATTGTGCAGAAGTTTCATAACTTCAAATATATTGAGAATAATTCTTGTGGTTTTGGTTTTCCACAAATTATCTAAAGTTCTTTTTAATTTTAAAACTTCTTGTGTTTGGAGTGACATTTGGAACACACGCTTGTTGATTTTTGTTCGCATCTCTCTAATTATCATTAAACTAATGAGTATAATAAGAAAGAAGTATAACCGATGAGTTAAGATTCGACATGCATACTGATATAATGATTAATTTGAGTATATAATTATAAATTGTGTATACGTTTATGTCTATTTTTATATATATATCACCAAGATACGAAAAATTATGTGATCAAGTGTTGAATGTTTTGACGGGGTCAAGTATGCAATTAACCTTTTCCAGTGTGTCTGCTTGCACAGATGTAAAAGTTGTCCGTTGTCGTCGCCTCGTTGTCGCAGTCATGTTTACAGTTCCCATCGATTTGTCGAGACCAGTTGTCACGCATGTAGTAGCATCATTACTGCAATCAAAAATTCATTCATGTTTAAAAATATGATTAAAAGACAAAATTTTATTTAAAAAAAAAATCATTATAATTTCAAATAAGAGATTTAAGATTGGGATAACATTGAATTTTCATAGATATTTTTAAAATGGTTGAAGATATAACGAAAGAGAAATATCAATCTTTGCAGAATTATTTCAAACCTGCAAAATGAAAGATAATGCAGAAAATTTTGCAAAAATTTTAATCATCAAATATTAACTTCTTCATCTTGTTAATTTAGCTATGACTCGAACTGGCAAACCAATATAATCACTAATCCTCAATTTTCCAAATAAATCATTTCTTGAATCGTTCTAATTACAACGAGGGTATAACAAAATGAAGCTGTAATTGAAAAGCAAAATTTCTGAACAAAGTCACAAATAATTCATTGCTCATTCTTCTTTCCTCAGCCATCTGTTATTGCAATCATTCAATTTTTCAATATTCCCCGAAGACCTTTTCTTCGAAAGCAAATTAAAGTGGGAATAATTGGTCCCATTGATATGGCAGATGTCACTTTCATTCGGCAAGTTCAAAGAATACGACAGACATATGTTGCATCGAATGACAGGTGTTCAGTAACACATAAAATTAACGATATATAATAATTTGCCGGGAAACATCAATCATTGCAAACTTTTTCAAAACAACAATATCTAATTATCTTAGCGGTTTACTTTTCTCATTATAGAAATATAGAAATGGGAGGAGATCAGTTAAAATTTGAAAAAACTACTCCCAACAGCCACATAGTCACTAATAATATTGCATTGATAATATTTCCTAACAAATAATGGATTTCGAAATTCCAATCCTTCGATTCAGATATCTAATGAATGAAGCATATTCTTGATTATGATCTAATGAAGCAATAATTGATAATAATTATTACGATCATGATAATAGCGATAATAGAGGTAAAAAGATAACAATGATAATTTAGATAATGATGAAAAAAGACAATAACAATGACCCTGTTGTATTATTGATAGTTTGATTTGCAAGTCGTAGGTACGGTTTGAATGCCGAAAATGATGGATGACCAATTGTTATTGACGCTGCCATCAATATTCTCCTTATTATTCGTCAACAGTTATATATTAGGGGATGTGTTTTAATCGATAATTATCCTAAAATGGTCAAAAAGTTTGAAAAAGTGGACATCAAAGTTCAATAATTAGTAGGCTATCGTAACAGTAATAATGCATATGAATAAAGCAACGACACAGTGTGAAATAATTATTTTACACTAACATTGTTAATGAAGCCAATAACTTTTTCTCATAGAATTCCGATGCTATCTCAGAAAAATCAGGCTGACTAATAGAGCTAATCTTTTGTTCATCATAGCATTTCATATTATTATTCTATACTTCAAAGCTGAAAAATACATTGCAAAAGGAATTTATGAAGTGAAGTGGCTGCAAAAAAGATTTTTCAAAACTCAAAAATGGAGCTGTTCATGACAAATGTTTTGCTCATCGAATAATCTCTCGTCCATATGAAGTGGAAAATTGAATAACAAATGGAAAGTGCTTTGCTCTGAGTGAGGAAAAAAATTCTCTTCATAAATACAGCGCCTGTCAGACTAATACTTCAATTTGATGACGTCGAGAAAATTTTTATTGCTCGATAAATTATGTTGAAAGAATTGCTCGAAATATGAAGAAAGTAACAAAGTGCATCAAATAAAAACTATGTATGATTAATTTATTGCTCTATCAAAATGAACAAACAAAATGATTCCAAACATTTCAACTTGAGAAGAAATTTTAAAAAAAATTTATGGATTTTGTGTATTTGCTAAATTACGTGAATTTCTAAATGCCAATTGACCAAGTACCCAAGTAAGGGTGAACTCAAAAATGAGAAACAGTTGGTCAGATAAAGGGTAAGGAATTTAAATAGCAGTAGTTGTTAACAGCTGAAATGTTAATTTATCAGTTACAATATCTAATTATTTAAGTAGAATGCATGATTTACTATTTTTTGTAGTAGTCATTTCGTTAGCTGTGTTTTGAATAATATAGAAGACTTCAGTCTCATCTCTAACTTCCAATTGATAACTTTGCGATAAACTGTTACAAAATTGCCCAAAACAGAAAATAGTTTTTACTTTGCTTTTTGGTTTATGAAAGTTTATCGAGATAGCCAGAATCATTTGAGTCATTCAGTAAAAGGGCTTTCCAGATAAAATTGCATTCAAATTACATCATGCAAAATTTTTCGTTTCTAGAAAATTATCAATTCATTTCTTTCACAGCACCATATAATTAAACAATCACTTTATTATACAATGAATTAATTACCACCATTAAGCATAAGTGAGTGGCAAAGTTCATTTGTAATAGAAAAGAATTTCGAGGATATCATAACAATCAATCATTAATAATATTTGTTATTGCTTGTAATAAGTTTGACATTGAGGATGAGGTTTACTCTAAATTTGGTTGAATTTTTAGGAGTAACTGAAATAAATGTAGCAGAACTGGATGATTCAAAAATATCATCAATTCCTTTGACAAATCGATTGTAACTTTATGGATTCCCGATATCCGTGGTAAGTGCAGGATGGACAAATATTCCACATTATGGTTGCGGGCTAATTCATAAATAAAAACTATTCAGATGATAACAGGCCGCAATTCTGAGCAATCAGCAACAACTTAAAATTGCGAATTCGAAATTTCAACCACGAACTCTTAAAGATTGCAAACAAAACTTAGTAAAGAACTTGCTGTTATTATAATCAAACGCCATAAGACAAATAGAAAATCTTTGAATTTTTTTAAAATAAACTTTTTTTTTCTATTAAAAATTATAAATTAATTCGCAAAGTTTCATGCTTATCACAATTGTATTTTGAAAGCATGAGTAAATACTTCTTCGATAGTTCACTACAGAATGTTCTTTGGTTATGGCATCAGATAACTAAGCTTAGAAATTAAGTTAAATTAAGAAGGAGCAAGTAACGAAATTAATTTGATTATACAAATGTCCGATTTCCCACTTTCAACTTTCAAAGTACAATTTTCACTCATAGCCTTTTTTCGATAATGACGTCATCTACTAACACATATATCAGTAATATGCCATTTCAGTTTCATGATTTGTCAAAAACACTCCATAAAATGGAAATTTTTGAAATAACTTCATATATGCATAAAATATCCTTTTTGAATCAATTATTTCATTAATTATGAGACAATACAGCTATATACCTTATTAACAAAAACATTAGATGAACTTTAAATGATAAATGATAAAACAAAAACTTTAAGAAGAGACATCAATGATCTGCGATGATCTACGAGAAAGTGAAGAGAGAAAAAACTCTTCAAATTTAAACAAAATCATATGATAAGAGTGATGGATTGAAAATGTGAAAGAGCAAACAGAAATGACAAATGATTATGAATTGGCTGCAACATAGATAAGAGTAAAAAGCTGAATTGTAGGAAATCAAGTAATGAACTTGACTAATTTAATATTTAATTAAAACTGAATAATTAAATTTATAGATTTTTAATGAATTTGTAACTTTTAATATGCTACCAACTTTCTCAATAAAGGAAGACATTACACTTTGCGGTATAATTATACGGAAATCGTGAACCACAAATTACCGAAATATAGAGAAAACTAATTAAACAATATCATTATCATTTCTCACGATGTTGTAATATTAATCCAGAAAGTTAGCAAATGTTTGAAACGAACTGGGAAGGTTAAATCATTTCACAACAATGAAAGAAACAAAATGAAAAATTATTGAGAATGAATAGTGAAATAGCGACGGACAAATCAATCATTCAACCAGCAAAAAAGATTGAATGTCTGCTATTTCAGTTCAAAAATGATGCAGTTAAATTTAAAAGTGCTATAAAATAAAATGTGAATTATTTATTCATCTCCATATTCGCTTCAGCCATTCCCATTTTCATTCCTTAATGATATTTTAAAAATTCATCCAATCTTAAAATTTCTTCAAATGACAAATTCTACGAATAATTCATAATCGACTAGTTTAACGACTTTTTTTCATCGATATTTCCTATTCTGTCAATTTTTCGGAGAGCTTCTGAAATAAGTAAGCAAAATTCAATATTATTAATATCTATATTGCAGAACTTCTAGTACAGTATGTCACTTGATAATAGCACCTAACAGGTTTCATCCTTCATAATATTCAATTGCAGGATATCCTGAAGTGTAATTTTTAGGACGAAAAAAAAAATGATGGGGATAGAAAAAATATGAAAGATTTTGGTACAGAAAAGTTATTTTCCCTCCAAATGCATATCATTTTTATTCAAATTGAACTGGAATTATTCGATTGTTCGACGCATATTGAATATGCCAGATTAATGAAGATGGTTTTCATCCACCTTTTGATATGATAGTTTGGGTCAACGCCTTGGGGTCACTGCTTGACCAGTGCAATACTACTTCTACAGATGCTTTTGCAAAATTAGCTTCACAAGTTCAATTTGTTTCATTTAGATATTGCTTAAGCGTTAGCGATATTCTGGACAAAGTTCCATGAAAATGACTCAAAAAGATGAGGAGAAATTGAATATTTTTTCCTTCCATCATTTGAAACAAATTGAACTAATATTAAATTAAACTTTTGAAACTTTTGAAAAGTAAGCTCAGTTGAAGGAAAAACGGAAGTAAGAGCACTTTCCTCTCCCTACTGCATGTATTGCAAAAAGCTAAACTTCTATAAAATAATAAATTATCCTTATTTTTCAAAAAGAATTTCTTTTTAAAAAGTGCAATATAGGTCAGCAAGAATCTGTTGGCTCAAAGCGGAGTGAAGGAATGGACAATCAAATTGCTATATTACCGTACGAAACTATAATTTGAAAAAAAAAAAAAAAAAAGGCTGTAAGAGAGAATTATTGTGGCGTCACAAGAAGTTGTTTTAGCGATGAAATGAATTTGATTATTTTATCAAAAACTTAATATTTCATGACAGAATAAGTTCCTAATTTTAATTAAAATTACGATGAAACATTCAAGAAGATCTTTTAACTCGGAAATGTATCAGTGTTACTTCTCTCCGAAAAGATAAGAAAAGATTGATGTAAAAAAAAAAAGGTCATTTTTTATGAAAAATCAATTACAGTTTACTTTTGTGTAATTTCTAGCAGAACATTCGCCCATCATTAATACGAAATCCGGATATGTGAAGCTGAAAATGTAGTGAATCAATGCATTTTCAAATGTATAATATATTTATGCATTACAAATAAACTCGTCATTAATTCATTTCCTCAAATAAATCACTTCAAGCATATTCTCAATGATTTCATTCATGTCATCTGTAGAATAAGCTTATAAATAAATAAATTCACTAGAGTTCAAAAGTTTAATTTTAACACTAACTTTTACCCTATTCAGTAATTCTAATTTTAATATGAAATGACTTTTTGAATGACAGATGTCAAAAAAAATTAACATGGGAGACACTGATACGAGAACGAATAATAATAATTAAAATGAATCGAAAAATGAAAATGCGAGTACACTGCACGACTTTGACATTTTGAAGCAGGAAGCGCGGTAATTAACTACGAAATAGCCATTTTGCAAATAAGTGAAAAGTTCTGAAGAAAAAGTTTTTGTACATAAAGCGCTGATCTGGATCATCTGGAAAATGCATCCTTCAACGAATGAAAGCAAATAAATGGATTTGTGAGGCATCTATCTGAAGCATATTTGGAATATAGTTCGAGTGTAACATGGATGTAGTAACACTGCCAATCTTTTATAAATCTTAGAATACATTAGAAGTTTGCAAATCCCGTTCTATTATTTAAATTCGCAAGAGCACTATTTTTAGAAAAATTCAATGACTTGTTAAGACAAAATGTGTTGCTAATGATTGCTTCAATTTTCATCGTTAATTGTCTTTGGGCCAATTGAAACAGATTTCAATGGAAAGCACTTATAGTGTAAAAGAAAGCACATTCATTGGAGAGAATAAAGCAATCTCTCGAGTTCCATTCATTTATTATTTTTGAATGAAAAATAAGAATTTTACCACTTATTCATTATTTATTCGCAAAATGTGAATTTTTACTCATAATTAATAAATTGTCGGTAATTAATCTTAATCGGTAATTAATAAATTGCAGAAAGCACTATTACTGGCAGACAAACACTGCAATTGCAAAAGCGCGTTTTTTTTGTTTATGTATCCAAAATGCTTAGAAACTGAATAATTCAAGACAATTCTTGAAATATTTCAGTTTTTGGATTTAGGTAAAATGGAAATAAGAAAAAGCCGAGTTTGCCATGCTGCGGGTGCAATTTAATTACTTGTTATGACATACATATTCTCAAAGCAGAACTACGCAAAAAAAAGAAAAAAAAAATGGTGGCATTAGGTAGTTGGTACGTTTAAGTAGTCTTTACCGTAGATGTTCGAGATATTTTCGCTAAAAAAAGACTTTTTTTTCGTTAAAAAATATTTTGCATGAAAATTTTCTCTTTTCATAAAGTTGCAGATTTGAAATTTCACCCTTACTTCTAATTCAAATTAGCTTTAAATTCATTAATAATAATGACTTTCAATACATATTTTCTTGAACAAAAGTAATTAGTATTTAATTTTATTCTACCAACTCTAATCTGTTGAATTTTGCCCGGATTCTTCAACAAGCAATTATTTGAAAGAAAGACCTTTTATCATTTATTTTCAGCAAACGTATGGTCTTATGAACATTCAATTTTGATTTAGTTTAAAAAATTTTATTTTAAAAATCCTTAGTTTTTAATTATTCTGACAATCTTATTTTCCAGATGTCTTATGCAAAAATTCAAATCTTAAAATGATAAGCCTAATGACAAGCTGAAGAAAAAGAAGTGCTAAAAAGTAATGTCAAAATAAGATGACAAAGCTTGCAGGTAGTAAGCATAAGGCTGAGAAAAAACTGTTCGGATTTTCATTTCTAAGAGGAACATTCAAAAATTGATTTAAATTCCAATAAATGAACTTTCAATTGATTATAAATGCCACAATCCATTCTTTTTCTAATAAATGTAGTGAAATCGAAGTTTATCAATCAGACATTAGCTAAAACTTGGATGAATGAAAGTTGAATAATTGCCTCATCGGAAGTGAAAATTATGAGTTATAAAATTAACACTTTCTCTCTTCCCACATTCAATAAGATTCCTTGTTTATTCGTCTCTCTTTTTGTAATTATTTCAATGATGTGGTAATAGGAAAAAATGAAGCAAACTGGTAATAAAACAAATTGTCTCTTTCTTCTCGCCAAGAAAAGAACAGGAATGATCGAAGCGGAGCAGTTGTGTTCTTTAAGGACAAAATAGATCTTGAAATGGGCTACCCACAAAGATAAGTTTTTTTTTTCGAAATTGTAGATTTGCAAAAAATTAAAAACGAGCAGTTATAATAGTAAGGAGAAATGAGAAAGTATATCAGGCAGAAATTGAAAAGAAGGCTGGAAAAAATGAAAATGAAATGAAGTGAAGTTGCTTCTCTGTCCTTTGCTAAACTTGATAAGTTGCTAAATGAATGATCGAAGGAGCAGGAAAGAGACGGGATTTGAGTTCAGGATAGGATAGGATATCCACTGGGAAGTAATTACTTTTTTAGGCACTTTTATACAAAGCAAGATTAGGAAAGTTTGATGAAATAAAGTTGGCGAGAAAGAAATGAATGTCATTCTCTACTTCTATTCATAAGAAATTTTAAAGCTGCAAATAAATGAATATCCCTTATGGGAGGACGACAACCACAACGACAGCTATTTTCCAATCGCATGATACTGAATGGTGCTCAGGCCTAGGCACACACACACACACTTTTTTTAAATGCCATAAAAATTGAATGGACAGCTGAAAAGTATGCCAAGCATATGCGCGCCATAATAAAAAGGTCATTTCAACGTTTTCTCTGTCTCGGCTTTTAACAAACATTGATTAATAAAGCTAACTTTTATCAAAAATACCAGTGATAGATTGACTGATTTTCAGGAATCTTAAAAAGATGAATTATTGATAGAATGGATTAAAATCTATCCTACTGACACATCAAAAATGATCACTCACACTTAATTCTTGATGATATGAACAGTTATTATGAATAATAATGTAGACAGATTCATATTCTAATATTTTTCCGAGAAGCAAAGGAACAATGAGGCATATGAATATCAATGAATTGACAAAATTAACATGGGCTATCTTCAAAAGATCATAATTAATATGAAAAAGTTCTACAGATACGGGAAATTGAGATTTCTTTGCCATTATACCTTCTCTGTGTTTAGTAAACAGATACATATTTAAGATTGAAAAAAAAAGCATGTTGAATAGACGGTCTTCAGATGACTGGTAATTGGAGAGAGCATTTGTTTCAAATGTTTTCGATGATAATTTCTAAAAAGGACAGATGGTGAAAATGCGAATAATGCTTCGATTCTTACATCCCTCATTCTTCCTTGTTCAATTCTTCTCCATCCTTTCAACATTCTAATGCATTTCAATTTCTTTCTCACAATTTGTATTTTTTGAAGATAAGTAGTGTTGTCTAAGCACAAAAAACCCTTCAAATCCACTGATGAATTTTGCATTTCTTTTCAGTCTGCGTCAGCAACAAAAGTAATTTATTCGTTTTTTCTTTTCAACACTCCCTTCTGTCCCGTGTCTAAGGAATTAACTTCAGTGTGATTCAAAAGCTTAATTTTGATGTGAACCGAGCCGAACTGCTTCACAAAAAGAGTAAACAAAAATAATTATTGTCGAAAGCAATTCACTATTGAGTTCATTGCATCACTGGAAGATTGAGATTGCGAGATTCAAAACGATAGTGGATCAAAAGGTAAATCACACGATGACCTTGTTTTTTTAATGGGATTTATGAATGAAAGTTCTCGTAACAATACGAGATCACCGGAAATCCAGAAAATTCATCGCATGTACAAAGTCTATGATTTGCTCAATAAAAAAGTCCTCTTAATGAATCTTCTTAGCTATTTTATCAAAATATACTGAAATTTCATTCAATTTTATTTCGAAGTCCTCGAATTCTCCGAAATCTTATCAAGACTTAGTTATAAGGTTCCATAAAGACAACAAATTATCATGAATCTCAGATTAGTGAGATTCCTACTAATTTGAACACCTCGAAATTCCACGGTGAAAAATTTCTAACAATATAAAATAAATACGTCTTTTTGTAATTGTCCTGAAGGATCTCATTATGAAAAGAATATTTCTGTTCAGTTTGTCCTTTTATCTGCATTGTTTATTGATTAATGGATAAAAATATTGTTTTTGGTATTAAAAATGTAGCGACTGTAAAATATCGTTTTCGAAGCATCTGTAAATCATTTTATAAATCATTTTTATCATTGCGGAACTCCATGTTTCGTTACAGTGTCCAACTATAATCACTCTAAATGTTTGTATAGTATAATGAAGATTTAATTTCAGGAAAAACCTCAGCAATAAATGCGAATATATTTTTTTCTTGAATATTTAGAAATATCACTTTGATGACTCTACAGAATAAACGGTCAATTCTAACAAATATCAACATAGCATTAAAAACTAAATAAAAATAAATGAGCAAACACTGCAAACTATAACCTAAGCTACCTAAGAAAGTTCATTTAGTATTTCAAGATGAACAAAGAATTTCACACAAAATTCCAATTAAAGCGCGATACATATCTAGCAAATATGTATTCACTGCATTACGTGTTAAATTCCCATTCTGGATAATAATGTCGTCGCATTCGTTCAATCAATCTTTTGACTCGAGGATATTTATCATCTAATATATCCGTTATCGGCTGTCGAAATGGTAAATAATATGATGTAGCCAAATGTCCAAAAACTGTGAAATCAGACTATAAAAGAAAATTGACTAATTCTCACTCCAAAATTTTTAAAATTTAATAACTGATTTGATGCAATTTTATATTATTCGGTCATTAGAATAAATCTGTGAAAGAATGAGGCAATGTTTAAACTCTGTACTTTAAAAACTAAGTTGCTGCAACATTAAGTTCCATATTAACGTGACTGATACAATACTTAAATTCTAACTGTTTTTCTTTCGCGAAGGATCATAAAGGACGCAGAATTTTTAAAGCTATTAATTGTTGAAGTAATCAAAAAGTAACATTAATCACTAATTATATATTAATTTCAGTCTCGTTATTCAAGTAAAACTAATATTATGTACTTGAATGAGAAGATTTGAAGATATTAGATTCTAAGACACAATTTTTAAACAATGACAAAAATGCTCACTTTAATGAACGATTTTTTTTTAATGCAATAAATTTTATAAAAAAAATAATATACATACCATAGTAGGTTTCACACCAAACAAGAATTTTTTATCGCCTAAAATTATGTCAATTGCAGCAATATCTTTCAGTAGCATACTAATAAGATCATTTCGCGAACATTTACTGATACCCATATCTAGGAATATCCGATGTACCTGAATTAATTTCGATTGTTTCATGAGTCATAATTATGAAAAGTCATTCAGAAAAATGCTGGTTTAACATTAAAAAAAAGAAAAAAAAAAGAAAGAAAATGAAGGCTGTAAAGTACAACACTTCGGATTATATCGATTTTTAGAAACTATTTAGTCGGTAAGTGAAGCGGAGCTCCCACGCAAACAAGGAAATTCACTAAAAACTAATAAAACATGAAAGGAACCTTTACACTGATTAAGAAAATAACTGCAAATACAACCTTGCTATGAAAAGGATATATCGTACCACGAACAAGCCATCGCTTAATAAATGACGATTCTAATCCTTGCAGAAATTTAGACAAATTTTCTACGAATATGAAATAAAGCAGCAAGCTAAAACTAGAAAAATGAAGTCAAGGATTAAATACAATATGCAAATATTCTATACAACTATAAATATATAAAATATTTGCATATTATATATATATATATATCATTCGCATTATACGGCTCTTTTAAGCTCAGTCAAAATTACGACTTACTAATGGGTATTGCGTTCAATCATTCGATCAATAGCCCGTGCTATGCCAACATCCTTTTCCTCCAACTCATCCTAAAAATAAGACCAAACTAAAACTAAAATACTTCAATATTCTTCGCAAGTATCACCGTCAATATACCAAAATAATTGATAACACTTGAAAAAACGTGAGCCATAATATTTAAAAAATCACAACCTAATATTTTAAAAAATTTTGAAAAATATATGACAATCAAAATGTCACTCTTAGATTGAAATGTTTCTGCAGTTGCTCCATGATGAGTTGCGAGTCGGAAATTTTCTTTCCATTCAATTCCACAAATGGAAAATATTTTTCCCATGGTTGAAAATTCCAATAATTGCGAAGCTAAACAATTTTTTTTTTAAAGACAAGAAACTTCTAGAAGCAAAATTCTTAAAATGTTAGGATTTTATAAATAAGCATGAGCAATATAATATTTCGCGTCTTTTCGATATGAATTGCTTCATAGTTTTAAAAATGACATCAATCTTCAAATCATCCCGTCAATATTTCATTGATGAACTATTTTAAATTAAGTACAATTTAAAATCCCAAAAATGCGGAAATTAATAAGTATAACTATGAAAACGATAATTTAATTTTATCCAATCTCTTTTTTGCTGCAAAAATAAAATAAAACACTTTTCAATATCAAAAAAAAAAAAAAAAAAAAAAAAAAAATTTATGTGTAGATGCATCCTACCTCATGTTTCAGTTCATTTGCTCGTAACCAGGTCTCGACTTTAAAACAGAATGGTGAAATATTGGGAGATGAAGAAGCTCGATTGAACTGGTAAAGATATACAACATCTTTTTTCCATCTCTTATTATGAATTTTGGAAATACTGGAAAATAATGAATGTAAAATGAAAAGGTAACACCAAATCAAATTCTTTTTTTTTTTCTTTTCTTTTTTGGAACTCACAATTTGTAACACTTCACAAACGAAAAGATATTCAATCCCAAAAATTTCGATAGCACATATAAAACTCAGTTATAAATAAGCATAGACTAAAATTTTTAATTAAAGTGACAGGACTTAATGACGAAAACATGCCACATCAGTGAAACAATAAATTATTCACTAAAAAGAAATATTCATACGATAAACTTCAAGACAACGTTATGGAGAAGAAAGGGAAAATCTAGGAATCGCATTCAAAATTTTAAATTGATTATTATATTTAAATTAAATTCAAATTGAAGCAGAAAAATGTCATTTGAATTTAAAGATTATAAATTAATTCAAAATACAGAGAATAAAATTAAAATTATTGAAATTTTCTAAATAAAGATAAATGATTACTCATTTTCAGAACCAGATTGTGATAGGATAGCTGGGAATCTACGAGCCACTTTCGTAGCACTAGTTGACATTACGGCTGTCTTTGTTTTAGCTGAAATGACTATTTTGCGCACGTTATAATTTATCATCTCTAAAACACTTGCATTTCAGCTTTATCTTTGATCTAATAATAAAACAGATCAAGCAAATCGATAAATCATATCTGTAATACCAACTATTTGCAAAGATTTAATAAAAATGTGTTTCTTTTCCCATTGGAATAATGAGATCTATAAAAATCCTCTGATTAATTCATTTTTTCGATAAAAATTCGAATTGACTGGTAAAATTTTTGTTTATTTTCTGAACAATAACTTACTAAAAGTATGTAAAACAGTAAAGAACCACTTGAATACTTGGAAAAACAGTCAAAAGGGTGTTCAAATTTATTTAATATTTATGCTTTTTGATATTAATCACTGATTAAGAAAAGACGAAAAAAAACTGATTGATTGCTTAACAATCATTCAATCTCTTCGAGCAGTTTTTTTCTCAGTCATGTCTAACAGTGTTTTTGTACTCATTTTTAATTCTCAAACTAATTTGCTAAAAATAATCTCAAATCATTTATTGGAAACGTCTTGAAATCTATTTTGCACTACTACCATTGCATCTTTTTCATACTACAAGTGTATTGTGCAAACAAGCAAACTTAAAGAACAACAGAAATACTTCAACATTGGAAGGAAAAAAAGTACAAAGAAATATAACTCAAAAAGCAGCCCATACGCAAAACTTTAGGTAATTTCGATCATTTCCTAATTTTCATATTTTATTGTTGGAGTTTTCGAATATATTCCTTAACGCCCGCTTGACGACGCTTTTTCTGCTCTTGTTCTGTCCAAACCATAAATACTGCAAATACACTTTCATTAAAATTATCGAAATATGGGAACAGGAAAAATCTTTAAATTCAGTTAATAGTCTATATCGTGTTTTTGCATTAATACAGCAAGGGACTTTTATTTTTAGCTCCTGAAATAGAAAGTTAGAAAAGCGGATAAAGCAGCTGTTCAGATATATTTTAATTCTAAAACAGATAACTAACCAGTGGAGAAAACGGCGAAGACTAGAGAGACTATAAAAGTCGTCCTACCATAACCTTCTTTCGATCCTTTCTTGAAGAACATTAAGATAAAATAATACGACTTTTTATTCCAGAATAATCTACAGCAAACACTTCCCAGCTATTTCCTGAAAAACTAATACAAGAAAAAATCACTTCTCATTAGGTGGAGAAGAAACCAACATTTCTTAACTCCCGACATCTATTCTAAGATAGAATTTAGAAGTCAAACTTGCAAATGAATTGCCTTAAGATAACTACTGCTCGGATTATAATTTAAATAGATCACTATTTACAGTGACTTGTAGGTAACTTTCAAAATAATATGTATTCATTATAATAGATGCTTCTTACACTGATAATGCATTTGTCAACGTTGACAACAGTAAGACAAAGTTTGATTTCCAAAATTTTTATTACAACTTGCAATAACCATAAAATAAATACATAAGTGAATTCCCATTTACAAAACAAACATAAATAATGAATGTAGTAATTCCACCAAAGTATATCACACAAAAGGCAACAAATTAGCAGTGACCGATTTCCACTCGATAAAATATCATTTCTTTAAAAGCTATTTCGAAAAATCTCCAGAAATATAATTTCCCTTTTTTCTTGAATACGAAAATATCTGAAGCTTTGTCAAATCTTGCAGAACTTTTGACAATATCATAAAAAACTTCAGTCCCTCCCTGAGAAAAAAATCCAAAAACAAGACCTGTAGCAAAATAAAACTATCAAAGGATGACGAAACTAGAAACGAATAATTTTTGAGCACGAGGAAACACGTAAATAAGTAAAAACTGATTAAATCATATAAATCTAGCGAAAATTCATGATAGTTTTAAATCCATCTAACACTCATCGGTATAAGGCAACCAGAGTTCCAAAAAACATATAATTACAAACAGTAATTTGGGCAAATATTTTGCAATGGGGCATCTAAATCCAAAATTTTAAAACCATAAATATTTTTTCTTCCCTTCGCTAAAAAGTCCTTCGAATATTTGCTAGAAACGAAATAAGTATTCAAAATGAAACACCACAAATTCTTTCTGTTCTCCCATCTCCTCATCCGACCACGAATTAAGATATGATTGATTTCCTCTTCGATATTAAATCTATGTAGAAAGTACAAAACTGTGACAGAAGAGCTCAAATGGATAACCAGATGTTAAGATTATAATGTCACCGAACAGGACAGAAGTAACAAAATTCAAAAACTGACATCAAATATGTTTGAGATCATAATGTTATTGGAGTTGAATAGAATAAATTAAACAATTTTAGAAATAGAAAAGTAGCATTTTTACGATCAAAAATTGCATTTTCATGCCATATAAAATACTAAGGAAATAAAAAAAATTGAGTTTTTAATATTTTAATCTGAAAGACATTCATCATTTTCTTTGAATATCTTAAGATTCTTGAGTTTTATATAAAAATGTTTCGAGCTTTGACAGTGAATAGCCCTGTTTACCTGAGATGACTACTGCTCAACGTAAAAAAGTAACAAGTGACCTAATATTTTCAAATTTATCAAATAGCTTCATAGAGAAACAACACATCTCAGAAATAAATATTTCATTACTAATCTATTAGATAAACAGCGAAACGGTTGTAACAGAAACAAATATAGGTGAAGCGCAAAAATCCAATGAAATATTCAATAACCTAATTAACTTCTAAATTAAAAAAACAAAATCTAGTATTGCGAAAGCATTCAAAGGACATATTTTCAAAGAATATCGAAGTCATCTACAGTATTTAGTGTTCTTTTCCCATGATCGTGCAGTTGTTTAGCTCGACCGACTTTTTCACAAAGTCTTTTCGCTGCTTCGAAACTACTACACCATATATGCGGTAAACGTTGTCTTCGGCCAGATGAAACTTCAAGCACTACTTCTAAAAAAAAAAAAAAAAAAAAAAAAAATCTCCTGTGACTTTAGTTACCGAAATGAAATTGCACGAGCAATTTAATGAAGAAGCGATCAAATTTTCAAAGAATAAATGAAAATTTTTTACGATCCTTGTGGTAAAAAATCATTGATAAAAATAAAGAAAGAATTTAAACTATTTAATTTTTTTCGAATTCTAATATCAAAAAGCTTCTTAGCAAAATTCGAATAATGTACTGAACCAATAAAATAACGTTTCCATTTAACAAATCATTGCACAGCAATATTTTCGCAAAAACAATGTAAGATTACGATCCAATTAATTGGAGCAGTTGAGGAAAAACTGCTAACAATTTGAAATTGAGTCATCCAAAAACGGAAAAGAAGAAAAATAATACCTATAGTTCCGAAGAAAATTTTTTTTTCACTGACAGGAACTGCCTGAATTAATTTAAGCTGTTTATAAGGTATCCTTTGAACCACATTGCTCGGCTCTAAATCAATTTGTCGAACGATATAACACTGCTCGGAACAGATCAAAGCATATTGTTTTACTCGATTTCTGATTGTTGTTTGATCCAATAACATTTCTACATCAAATAATCTGCAAATTATATGAAATAAAAATTCTAAAATCGAACAATATGAATGCGAAATCAGATTGAATTGCTATCTCACATGGGCTTCCAAATTTTAAAATCTTTTTTTTTCTTTCAGAATTTGAAGATTTTCGTATACCATTTCTAAACTAAAGATTACATTTCATTCGTAGCGAATCCATTGATCCTCAAAAGCTCTAGTTGTGCGTAAGCAAGCGCTTCGGAATAGCATGGTAAAAGCGATTGTAAATTCATTGTAACTCGTGGCAATCGGACACGATGCGGTGGAAAGTGTGATTTCCTTGCTGAATGCTCAATGAAATCAGAGAAAAAAAAACCAATGGGGGAAATCGAGTCTTTGAAAAACATCAGCAACTGATTATAAATCATTATAAATCGATACTCTTTATCAGCAATATTAATTCGAATATATAAAATAAGTTAACATGTACTTGAAGGACCGCCAACTATTTCTTTAACAGCTGAAGCTGTTCCTTCAACCAAATCGAAAATTCCTTGCACAGGCTTCGTCACCGTATCCACAGCACCAGTTGTAATTCCACGCATAGCACCCTATAAAATCACTGAGTCATAAATCATTCAATAAGATTTCATCTCCAATGAAACAAGATTTCAAAATTAATGCACATTTAATTAGTGACTCGAAAGAACGTGAGAAGGAACTGAGGATATTCAAGTAACCAAAATTATTTCCATCCTACAAAATTTCATTTCAAAAATTAACTCACAGTAAGTCCGCCTTTACGGCTTTCGTTATATGTATTAGTCAAAATAGCGGTTAAGCCGCCCAAAACACCAACACCTAAACCCTGAAAAAATGAGAATTTTAACTTAGATGACTTCTTTGCAAATTCTTGTAGCTTAGATGAACATGAAAATTTCGATAAATTAACATTCTATAGAAGCCGAAAATGTGGTAAACTTCAGTAAACTTTAACAATCAAAAGCAAAATATATTCTACTGCAATTTCATGAAATTTTCAAAATATCACGCGTTGAAAAATATAAAAATAATATTAAAGAGCGCTTACCTTTACACCGCAATAAAGATGAGCAAGAGCAGTATTACTATCTGTCTGCGGTTGACAACGTAACATTCGTCGTCTCATCATTTCATGTTTTTCATCAAATGTCAGCGCACCAACACCAGTAGCCATTGATGATGCAACCTGAAAAGTAAATCATTTTGGTTATATAAAAAATTCAAGAATATTTATTATTCTTATGTTATTACTAATTTTTTTAAGCGGTCCCACTATCAATATCTAATGAATAATAATATAGAATAAGATATCGATTCTCATTCCATATCTAATAATCTGAGTTATGATGCAAGGTCGCTATAAAAATTTCATTCTTTCATAAAAAATATTACAAATTTTAGTGCAAGACAATCAGCGAATGTTTCGCTGAGTTATTTATTTTTAATTAAGGAAATTTAAATGTTTCTTTCTACAGACTCTAAAAGTTTCTTCCACTAAATTTTTATAAAATATGTTTTATTAATCGACCACTTTTTTTAAATGAAACATTTACAATACCTTCGATATACTGTTGGTGAAACAATATCCTAGACCACTAACAAAACCACCCAAATTCCCTTCAAACAGTAATCCTTCGAAACTTTCTTTCAAATCAGAAGCAAGACCCAACGGATTACCGAAAGCATCCATCGTTACTATGATATTGAATGTTTGATTCTTTAACTCTTCTAAAAAATCAATGAATTAAAAATATCACTTTTTTTTTTTTCATATACTTTGTTTAGTTCTTTCAACACAATACAGAATGTAAAATAATATAACTATTACTATCAGAATGCATCGCAAACACAAAATAATAACAAATTGATCCCATCTTGAAAAAGATCAAGCAAAGTATATGAACAAATAATTCAATTCAAAACAATAATAATTCACTGTTTAAGCATTTCAACTAACCAAGATAGAATTTGCTGAGTGTTTCAATCAGAAATGGAAACGTTTCAAAATATCGAAACTGTCGAAATGGTGGAAGAGAAATTACCGCATTTTCAAAACTGACCATTTTTAAATTGAACTGCTGTTTTAGTTTCCGCAATTCAGGTGACAAACCACTCGTTCCAACTGTCACAACTAAATAGTAAAAAATATTAACAGTAAGTTTGAAATTGGGAACTCTACATTATTTTAAAAAAGCAACCTGAAAGCACCACAGAACCAATTTCCAAGTCAAACGTCCCAAAATAACATCTACGAGCTTGCATCCGATCTAATTTATCGAGCTCTGTGTTTGGTGGCTGCAATAATGCAGTAGGCTTCATACTTTCAGCAGCTTCCGCTTCTAAAAATAAAAATCTTGAAGAAGGATTAAGATTTAAAGCATATCAAAAACTTGCTCGGAGCAAAAGTATTGCGGATTCATCGAACTCCTTCTCAAGAAAAATTACCAAAAGAGAGACGTATATTTACTCCAACAGCTAAGCATTCTGGCTTACAAAAAAAAGGACTGAAATTTTAGTTGTACGTAAATAAGTTAATATACCTTGCACAAACTGAACAATTTTCCATAACAGTGTTTCGTCGAGCTGAACCGATAAATCACACATTTTCAATCGAAAACACTGGAAATGAAAAATATTACGAGAAAATAAGTTTCTGAATAAAATATGATTTTCTTTGTAATATATTTATTTATTTATATATATGAAAATGACAAAAATGTAGTAGTTTAAATATGTAAATAAGAAAAAAATTCGAAAATAACGCACGTCAAATATATCGTAATGTTCCAATGGTGTACAGTTCATCTCCAGTTTCAAAGCGGGAATCGAAATATATGATTCGACGGAACCTGATTCGGTACTTGTTATGTCTTGTTGACAAAACAAAACTTGCCATCGATCCGTCATCAGCAATTGATTATCAGCCTGAAACTAATGAAATATTGAAGCTTCATCAACTCCTCAGAAAAAGAAAAAAAAAAAACGAAATATTTGGACACAAAAAATTAACCGGTTTGATTACTAGTAGCTAATACTAATTTACATTTGTTCAAAATAAATCTGACCTGAATAACTTCAACACTACCGGTTATCTGATATGTTGAATCTTGACGATTCACATGCAACACTATTCCTTGAAATAGTGCATAAATCAATTCTTCATGCAAACCATTGATAAAAGATAAACCAATACCTACAATAACCACATTTAATATGGATTCCTCGGACACACGATTTAAACATAAAAGTCAGTAAGAAACAATGACGCATTGACATGATATTTCATATTTGAAAAAGTTCATAGTAACGCAATGTTTCATGCTGTTTAATATATAATGTTTTGTAAAGAATTAAAATAATGTGCATCACATGCGACACTGGAAAAATAAACTGCATTCGATATGACTAAATTGCATTGGACATTCTTACAGGTTGAAACTGAAATAGGATCAAATTGCCTAATTTGACTTGAATTTTTGAATAAAACTAAGTTACTTCAAAGTTAAATTTGTTATATTTAAAATGTCTTTACGAAAAAAAGAAATAAAGGTGAAACGAAATAAAGACCAATTTTCTTAACATCCCCAAGCATAGCTTGTTGAAATATATGAAAATCCGGTGAGCCTACCATTTCGCATAGAAATATTTATTTCGAAATTCCATAAATTGTTAAAATTTGTTTCACAGGCACCAGATAGTGACTGTAAATGAAACAGTTCACCAGAATGATGTATTGCGTGTGCTTGATATGGTTTCTCTCGATCTGTTATGCGGACCACCTTTAAATACAATATTAGTGGTTGATTCTTACAATAGAACATTACTAATAATCTTGGTTTTCTATATTTTTTCGGGAAGTATTCGATTACAGAAAATGAGTGAATTCAGAAAAAAAAATTTTATCAATTTAATAAAAATCCATAAATTATGTTATTTTGTCAAAAATTATCAATGCAGAGATTAAGGATTATGTTACTTGAAAAAGAGACTGAATCACAATCAAAACTCATAAAAAATTTTCGATCATTTAAAAATTAACAAAAAGTGAAAGTAAGAAACCAAAGTAGGTCCTCTGTGAAAGCATTCAACGTCTAAAATGCCACTTCCTGGAAGTTGCGACTGTAGTTCCCATACTTGCTCGAGTGGAATTCCTTTCTTATTCAGTTTTGATTTCTTGTTCGGAATAGCAAGTACTACTTCCGTTTTACGAGCTTCAACAAACATTCCTTCCACCTTACAGCGTAATTGCTTTTGCTGAAATTTATTCAACAATAGAAACTAAAATAAATTCTCACTAAATGTCAAAAGCTAATTTATATGTCTATTTACACATTATAATTTTATTGTATGCATACTTAAATGCTTAAATTTTTTTATTTTATAGGTACAGTTATAGTACTTAATTTTTCAGAGCATAAAGAAACATGAAAAATTCATTTTTACCGATGTAAATTGCCACTTTTGGAAACGATCCCTTGCCGAATTCCGTTTTAGCATCATTAATACAAACCCCCCATTATCCAGTACGTCAAGTACATAGCGCTCTCCCGTTTTTGCACGATTATTCATTCCAATATTTTCAAGACAACCATCTTGTGTAAAACGCCACAACTGATTACGACTACTGTCACTGGGATTTAGTTTATTAAGTATTACTTTCCCTTTTTGTAGCACCTCCAATGCTAGTTCAAGTTCATCTGTGAAGCCATCTTCCGGTTTTCTGCAAATTTCTTCGGAATTTTCGGTTATATAGGAAATAATACATTCATTGTTATATAAATCCGAAATGGATCTAAGTATAAAATTCAAATGGAATCGATAAAAAACAAAAAAAACGGTGCGGCTATATATAAAAAAAATATATATGATTAGAAGTTAAAAACAATTTAAAAAATAGTATAAATAAATAAATAGAAAATGAATCCAAATTATTGAAGGAATGAAATTCCCCATTTCATAGAAAAATAACAAACAAGTTGCCTGTCAAAAGAATGCGTGAATTTAATATAAACATCGTTAGTATACACCAAAGGCGGTCCCATTCCTGGCTTTTGTGGATCATAAAAATTGGATTTATTTTCGAACACTTGAAGTATCAATAATTTTTCCGCATAATGATCATCCCAAGCATAATCTACTGTACTTCGTGCTTTACAAATCGTACGCAAATGAGAGCTTTGAGATCTGAAAAAGAAAATTCAGCATAATAAATTGGATAATGAGAAATGAAAAATGAAAAATTACAGATAGTGAATGACCTTAAATATTTTGTTTAAAAGAAGAGAATAATAATGTTAAAATGTTTTTAATTTTACAAATGTATATTTTAACGTTGAAATGAAGTGATGGACTATGCCACTTTACCTCTCAATTTTTTGCTGATATAGTACAGGAACGTCAGAAAGATTTTCTAACTGAATTGGTGGTGGGTAATAACGGACGTCGGTGAAGGTAACGTAGAATATAGCACTGTTGAGTATCACTTCAACTCTCAGAAACTGAGGTGTTTCATCTACATCTCTTCAAAATAAAACGAAATATTAGAAAAAAAAAAAGAGAAAAATTTTTGCGCAAAAGATAACTAGATACCATACTTTTTAAGAAACACCTGAATCAAACAATTCATTTTACTCTTAAACTTCAAACAAATAACAATAAATGAAAAATATGTGATTATTTCATTAAAAAAATCGACTCTATATTTTTTCATAACAAAATTGAAACCTCATAGTAACATGAAAAGAGCTGATAAGATCGATTCTAAATGGGCAACTCCAATATTTGACATCATCGCGTTTTACACATATCATTCGATTATCTTCGAAATTTTCATTCCAAATTAGGTTGCATTTGCTGGCTACTTTTACATACTGATTGGGTTGCTAAAAAAACTTCTTTCTTAATCATCTACTAAGATAAAGTAAACAAAAACTCTTCATATGCGTCATGCAGTACAGAGCTAGAAATCTTTCCATATCTCCTCCATTATTATTGCGCCCTACAGAAAAAGAAGTAAGAAATCATTTCATAAATAGAATCACTATGCTTCATAAATCTCCAATTCATGCTATTATATTTCAGTTTTTTATTGATATCCAAAAAAAATCGTAAATCGAATACAACAAAAATCACATACATCAATTTGATCGACATGGCTAAGCGAAAGTCCGAAAGAGGTTTGGTTATTGAGCACATAACGTGGAGTAAGCATAACAACTTGGGTATCTTTGTACCTACCAGTTCCCTGCCGTACTTCTACACCGATATTATAGATCCTGCAATGAATAAATTAAAAAATTAATCATCCAAATATTAAAAATTTGAAGGTGAAAAACAAACTGTGTCGGATGTTGATCGTGAACCAATCGTAATTTCATGGAGTGTAATCCAACTGTAAGTGGAAACTTAGGTCCAAATAGCGGCTTGTAGTTCTGATTACTTGCATAATTTTGGCCGATTCTTACAATACATCTGCAGAAATAGTTTCAACAATATTTTTTCCACAACCGTTTCATATGTAACAGTAAAGTATAAAATGATGATTTTTCTAAAATTGAATCTTCTGGTTCAATTCTAAATTTCAAGATATACTGTTTCGGACAGTTGTCGTTAGCAAATGAGAACATCAATGGATTTCGATCCTTTGCGCTTTCATGTTCTTCCATTTGCCCAGCAGCCACATCATTCGTTGCTTCTTGTTTGACAATTAGTGGAATACCGGATTTATTAACGATCCAGTACGGTACCTGGAATAGTACATTAAAAAGTTTCTAGCACCAAATGTGGAAACATGAAATATTCGAGATCCTTAATTCTTAACACTTAAAAGAAAGCAGAATTATAAGATTTCCTACATATGAGAATGAAACACAAACCAATTCAGAGCATAGTTTCTGAAAGATAAATAAATAAACTAATTAATTAATTAATGAAAGTAAAACTTACCCACAAAGCCAGTAAAACAGCTCCACCGCTACCAATACTTAAACTACAGTACATGTCCAGATATCGCTTTTTTGAATCTTTCATGCGCAAATGCAAACGATCTACATTACCAGCTTGCTGCATCAGTGAAGATCTGATAAAATGATATTAAATTTTCCCAAAATACTCCTAATTTCAAATCTATAAGCAAATCTAAGTTAAACACTTCTAAACTTAGGAAACCCCAATTCAGCAAATTTCTATTAATGAAAGGAACCATTCATGTGGTAATCAATCTTTTTTTTGAATTACGTACTTTGTGACTGTAACTTCGCGAACTGAAACGAATCGATCGGTAGCAACCTCAAAACTGATACTTTCGGTAATATTAATCTGCAACTCCGTAACTTTAACAGAACAGAATAAAAAAGCAATGTTTCTGCCAACAGAATTTATCAAGCTCGGACTGATAAAGATAAATCTTTCACATTAGGAAAATTTGGAAACACAGTCAAACATTGTTCGAACTGTATAGAAATTAACTATATAAATCAAACTGTATAAATTAAAAATAGAGAAAAATATTCACAGATGTAATTTGTATTTGTTTGCTTGCAGAAACAGCATATTTCCTATTAACAATCAGAAATTCTGCATCAACTGGTAATAAGTTAAGGACAGAGAGAGGAGGTGAGAAACTTATTGTATGTCCAGAGAGCATTTCATACTCCGGATAATGTTCTCGTTTTATCGATAAGCATATCCTGAAAGAGATGAATCATAATAACTTATCTTAGCTAAAAAACTGAAAAGACGATAAGCAGCTTCAAATTTAAGTGGAAAAAAAAATAAATGAAAATTTCGAAAAAATTTATAATATACTTACCAGTAACAGGCATCAAACATGTCAAATTTTAACAATTTATTGATTCTTTCACCTGCTGTCTTTGCTTCTTGCCATTTGACCTGGAATCAAAACATATAGTTCGCCTCGAAAATTTGACAAATCATTCTCCATTATTTCTCAAAATAACCTCATGGGCCTTTGAACAATTCCAACCATCTGGTTTGATAGCTATTGATGCGCTAGCAAATTTGAGTGGCACATGCATTGTTTTCTTTGGACCAACTCGAATGATTGATGTTTCTTCAACAAAGAATTACTTTACTATCTTAAAAATATTTTCAGATGATACATTAGAATTTCATAAATTATTGCATGTTTTCAGCATAATTCAAAGAAATCTTTAACAAACCTGGAACTTTCGAATCCCCACAAGTAAGAATCAATAAAATGGGATCAAGGATGTGATTGATAATTGTTAATGCGGATCGTATTGTCACCACTTTTTGACCATTCTTATCCATTGTAACAACAATCACCAAACGGACATTTATTCCAGAATTCTGAAAAACTGATACATTTTTCAATGTTGTGAAATATTAAATATAGGTTAATTAATAACAAATTTCACATCAAAAAACAAAATTTCTCAGTCTTTCGAAATTTGGAATAACTTACGTTTGCAGCTCTGGAAGTTGAACATCTAGCCAGCCGAAAATATGTACCGACTGCATCTACGTTCACCGGAGATATCTCATCCCAACCATCAACACGGACTATAAGCTGATGGATTTCTTCCGAATTTTCCTTGAAAATTTGATTATTTGAGAGTCTGTCATCTCATACATTTAAAAAAAAAAGTGAAAAAAATAAAGTTTATTTGCAAATGAATGAAAACAAACTGCAATGGTAAGCCGCTTTGTGGGAAATTCGAAAGTAGTTGAAGCATTTGGCGCTGTTTGATACCATTTGGCTATGGACTTTCTTTGCATAGATCTAGCTTCTACAACTTCGTCAACAGCTGTTGTAAAACGTAAACTGGAACCCGTTTCATTGTGTAAAATATAAGGAAGATGATCCGATTTTGATCGCACACATGGTCCACTAAAAATATTTATTTATTTGATTTATACCACGAAAAATTATGATTTAATGCCGGATGCATTCTTGTTTATCAACATTTCCTTAAACAACGTTAGATAAGGTTGCTTTAAGATAATATGGTCCAAACTAAAGAATCTGACCATAGCAGTATTCATTTTTGAAAGGCTTACGAGGAGTCTATCCAGATCCAATAGAATCAGAAGGTACACGCCGAGTAAGAAAGAAGTCTTATGAAGATGATCTAAAAATAGAGCTATTTCCCCATAGTTCTGGTGAGGTGAGGAATTAATTCTTCATATAATTAGTAGTAACTAAAACTCACCGAAAATCTTCATCCAGAGCATGCTTGATTTCGGATAATTGCAAATTAAAACGCATTGCCTGTCGCAAAAAAGCTTGAGTGATATTAATGTTAAAAGTACTATGTTCGTCTGCAATGAATTTGAATGAAAAAGATTGAAATCATTTTCATTTTTGCTAAGAATGATTATTTGCTATAGCTCAAGTATGTATTCTATCAAAAAATTAAAAAAGAAACCACACACATCAGAATAAAAGACGAAATACAAACATGTAAATGAAAATAAAACATAAAAATATAAAACGGGTGACTGTGATGAACGAACACAATAAAATATAGTAAAGGAACTTTAATTGGTGCACTATAATAAATATGAAATTTAAATGTTGATATTTACCCGCAAAAAGATCCATAAATATAGTGTTATTTTTTGTAACCACTGTCAACTGTTTCAAATCCCAGTCTTCAATTAATGGTTCCCAACCAAAAATATTTTGATTAAAATAGTCTGCGACAAACGTGAAAGAACCATTAATCTTCTCCAGATATTGATTCAAATAAAATTCTAAAAGACGTTTTTTAAATTAGAAAAGCATTTCTCAAAGAACATCAACAATAAGGCATTTTTAATCCAGCAAATGTTAAAAAAATCATAATGCAGAAAAGATTTTAAAAGATTGACCTTATAAACAGCGTCTAATCACTGGTTACTGCACCTCAAAAATCAAAACCCATGTACTGAATTCGGAATCAGAGAGAACAAACTCCATTATTATTAACAAGTGGATGAGCTTCTCAGAAAACAGATAAAAAACAACTCATAGAAGTATAAAACAAACTTCTGAATTTGCATCGAATAAGCGGAAAAACTCTGCCTTGATGGTAATCCATTAGCCAGAAGGAAATCTGACTGCCTTTAATGATTGTGCGAACAACATTAATTAATGCGCCTTCTGCAATATGAAAAGTAAAGTAAGCATTAAACTCAAAACATAATTGGTATTAACTATGACGAAAATCAGAACTAGCAGAAACAGTAAGTTTTTAGAGGAATTTACCTTTTTTACCGAACTGAGGATTACATTTCGGAATAACACTTTTCTGAAGCGATTTATTTAGTCTCTTTAGTGACGAAGTGAGAACGTTTCGCACCATTTGAAGATCTCGATATGATACCCTAGCCACCGCATCAGTGATTTCAGCCTTGAAAAACTATGTTAATTCAAAGAAAACAAATGAGCATAATTAGCACAATGCTTCTTAAAATCTCGCTTCTACATTTTTCTAAATATAAAGTGATAATATTTCTTACTCTCTAATATTTGGTAAAATAAACAATGGAAAACTTGCAACAAGTTTATGTTTGACGGGAATAACTGAAGAAAGTCCAAGCCTTGGAAGTTGTCCTTCAACATCTGCATCACTTTCTGCTGAAAGGCTGAGTGTTATCGAGAAATCATTCGTTAATTGACATCTGCTTTCACTTTCAGATGCCATCATAAACCAGTCCACGTTCACTCGCTACAAAAACCATGTTGATAAGCAATGAATGTATTTTAAAATCTTGTTTCTTAAAGATATTAAAAATTAATGATTCCATATATAAAGTTTGCTAATGTGGGTAAATGACTGTAAATAAAATCTAAGTATTAAACTCACCTGTATCTCTAAGTTAACATTCAGCAATTCGTGTGCATCGTTCATATTTAAGACAGCAGTAGTATGAGCAACTAGGGCTAAACTTTGCAGAGAATCTGGCTTTTCAAGAAGTATCAAATCACATTCTTTCAATGTGATTTTTAAGGAAAAAGTTTGCTCCACAGACTCACGGATTTGTCGGTCTCGTTCAATAATTCCTGACTTCACTGTATGTGCAATGCCTCGATATACATCTTCCACTGAAAAAATATGTTAAATTATTAGTCTACTTGTGATGCCTGATCTTTAAAAGATAATAATCATTTTTTTTATTGTGAATTCCAATGTTCAGAACTTCGATTTATTCGATAACCTGGCGGTATGAAATCAGAATGAAGAAGGATAAAATTTTTCACATCATTAAGCCAATCCAGTAATAAAAGTATTCGCGCATTTAATAAGACCAGTGTAATTACAGGTGCTTCATCGCATTTAAAAATTATGTGAGCTTCGGACATAAGTTTATTTCTGTAAATAAAATATTATATATCACTAAATCTAAGAAAAAGACAATAAGTAACAGTTATATTAATTTGATTTGCAATAAAGAAGCTGGAAATAAATCAAAGGATTTTTAATCAAAAAATAGGATCATCAATTAATAGATCAAAAACACAAAATTTAATTATGTTTATTCCACTAACTATGACCCAGTTTTGATTAAGCATTTTTCAACATTTTCACGTGAAGTTTCTTTGCGATGGGATTGGAATTGTTATTATTAAAAGAGAAGAACAAGTATGAGTTAAGTGAAATAATAGAAGCTAATATAATGATATCATGGGTGACATAATTTATTCATTACTAATCTGAATTATGTTATATATCATCCACTTAAAGATCAATAAACTAAAATGAACACGGGACATGAAATGAACCTTTTCGAATCCTCTTTGGATAATGGAAAGAGAATTGAATAGAAAACATTCGGCCTCTTATCAAATTCAACATCTACAAAGAACATGCCACAATAATCTACAGTAAACATGCTACAGTTATTACTAAATTTCAAATCAAGCAAATCTTTTTTGAGCCACTGAAAAATTACTGAAGTATTCAAAAATTATCACAGAAATTTAATTTCCGTAACCTTATTTGCTTGCAGTCCATCGAATATTTACTAACTTCATTCAAAAATTGATTTCAAATGATATGTATATTAATTAATAAAAAGTTCAGACCAATCATATGAAATAATTTGTTTATTTTGAATATTAATGAAATTTTTATGGTTCCTTTCATTAAGTATTAATTTTCTACCAATAAATCTCGTATCGATCAGTTCAGTAGTTTCGCAAATTAAATCTAGTTCTGATTGATTGTCGATATAGACATCAAATAATATGCGTGAGGAATTTAATTTCACTCCAGCAAATGATACAAATCCTTGAGAAGAATTCTCGTATTGCATGAAGAAATTAAACTATAACAAAATATATTTAGATTTACAAACGGATTTAAAATCTAGCCTCTATAATATTCTTATATTTTCAACTTAAGAAATAATGCATTTACCTCAACATTCGTAAGTATCATTCGGAATGAAAAAGATGCATATTTACTACTCGCTCCAATAACCTCCTGAAAAAATTATTATTGTTATGCTGGAGTTAGAACTTAATACTAGGCTAAATTTTAAGTTAAAACTTAAAATTAGGCTAAATTTATTTAAATTTAATACTGATAGAAGACACTTTTAATAAAAATGAAGCAGTAAAAGGTGACTTTCAATCTTCAGATAAGGTAAAACTTTCAGTTTTCATATTATAAGCCAAAACATGCTCATGAATAAATAGAGCAATACCTAAGAAAAGCTATATTATTTAAAAAACAGCTCAAAAACTGAAAACATACGTAGAGTTCTGCAGGTTTTTGCAAAATTTCGATAGGGATCGTTTTAGAGGACGGAACCAAAGGTTCACCTAGATTCATTGATAGAAAACCGCGTAGTAATCGATAAAAATCAGTGGTTAATTTGATGTTTAGATTGGCCAGTGATGTAATAATTACTACATCTGGTACTAAAAAGCATTTGATCATTATATTAAGATAAGAAAATAATTTAAATAATAGAGAGATAAGGGAAAATAAAGAGAAGTCCAAAGTAAATAAAAAAAGTTCAGGTAATGTGTATTCTTAAAAAAAATTCCTTTTTTCCTCAAAATGTTAATCATTCTCAATCAAAAGAGGAAAACTCTCAAGGCAATTTAATAACTTTAGTTCAATTCCTGCAAAGTCACTTCTAAATTAAATGTTTTAATATTTGAGGTAACCAAATATAGTAAAAGTTTCCATTTTATTTAAACCGAGTAATATCCAGCACATAGTGAAAAATGTTAAAAGAAATCAGTCACCTCGATGCGAAATAGAATTATCCAGATTTCGAAAAAAGTCTATCAACAAATCATAAGGTTTCGAAAATATATTTTTTCGAGAACTCAAGAAATGAAAATGCCGGAACATATTGTCACATACTCTTTCATAACCTGGAAGTTCTTTCTTGTTTTTCAACAACACGGAAAATTGATTGTTAAACTCATATAATATACAGTCAACCTTTTTTATTCCCGCGATATTGTTTTTACTATTCTAATATTTTCTAATCATATTTTTGAAATTCCAAGAATAAATTTAAAAAAAAAAATCACCTGGTACTTCGCGTATTACAGCTTTGTTATTTGGTATTCGTATGCCTTCACATACTGATGTTCCTGTGCAAATAACTGATATCCAATCAATCCAACAATCGTGATCGTCATCATCTTAAAATTATCCTCGTTATGCATCTGTCATTATATTATAAGTTTTCTGTTTTGTCAGTTAACATTCTTATTTAATCTAAGAAAAATTCTTCGATCACATCACAAATAAAAATTAAGGAAAAATTCGCATGAAGAAATAGCCAATATCTATTAAACTGAAAAGAATAGAATTCACAAAAAAAAAAAAAAAAAAAAAAAAAAATAGATTATAACAAATTGAATAGCTAGAAAAAAAGTGTGAGAAAAATAGCGAACCAAAAATATTGCCAATTTCGAAATCCTGAAACTTGGAAATCAAAGATGCTAACTGGAATCGATTACTGATACGAATATGAGCGATTTCACTGAGAATCACTTGATTAGACAACTGATTGAGTGGAAGGACAATGGTGCATGGACATTCAATTTCACAAATTAGCTGCGTCCTGCTTCGCATATCATTGTTCATCTGAAAAAATTAAAAAATTTTTCAAATCATATCAACATAGAAGAAATAAAATAACCTAATATTCCATTAATCAACCAATCGATGAATCATATAAAGGAAAAGAGGGAAAATATTCAACTTGTTGCTGTATTAACCATAAAATTGGTAAAAACATTATGCGATATCCTAAATATTCAATTTGAATCAACTTGCTTGAATATTTGTAAATAAAATGTTATTTTGCAGAACAATATTTTGTAGTTCTATAAATTGCTGCCAGAAATCCAATAATGCATTAAAATAACGATTTGTATGAACATAAGCGATGCTCATTGTTGATGGTATTCGTAGCGTAATACTCATATCATATCCTTTGATTGCAGATGAATTTGCGCATAGACACCTATAGTTTTTGATTTTTTTATCTTAACTAAAAATGACTTCTGAAAAAATGACTTTAATTTGTTATCTTTCCATCTCTATGCTATATTAAAAATCTTCTGCAATACCTTTGAGCCATAATTATTTAAACAGCCATCATTTGAAAATATTTCTGTGACTTTGATACCAAGTATCGATAAAGATTTTAACGAAAAAAAGTTAAGTAAAAGATCTGGTTTAGCAGACTTTTTAGTAAAAAATTTTAATTAAATAAATGTTACTTTGTAATATTGAGAGTTGCACGAGAAGACAACATATGTCTTTGATTTTCGCCATCTGAATAAAAAATTCCTCCCACCACTTCATTCTTACTTGATAATGTTCGTAGACTGATACGTTCATTGTACAATTCTGAATAAAAGGGTGTACTATCCGATATTGAACAGTTTCCCAGCGACAGTGATATTTCCAGTGGTATTTCATCATCGTTGATCCTTGTCTACAAGTTATCTGTTATACAATAAAAAAAAAAATACCATTTCATTTAAATGTTAGTATGATAATGGAAAAGGATTAAGATTTTAAGATTTTCCTTACATTACTCATGAAAAACAAACAATATGGATAACACAGAAACTAAATAATCTGATTGGGTGAAAGAAATGCGATCTAAGAATAACTATAAAAAAAAAAATTGAAATTTAATGAAGTTTAATGTGATATTAGATTGGAAGAAAACAAAGTTCCTTTTTTTTTCTTTTTAGAAGAATCTGGACCTGATAACGGGAAACAAATAAGACTAGTCGTAATGGACAAATTACATCTGAATTTTTGTATAATTTAATTTTGCAGTAATTTCTGTGCATCACCTGTGCAGTAATGAATATTTCTTCTCCTCGCATTACACCCAAATGGCATTTACTTGTTGGATAATTCATCAGTATTTGTACCAAGCCGGCATTGATATTCACTTTCATATTATATGGCTCTGTGAGAAAAAAAAAGATGATCAAGAAAATTTTCATCCAACATTTTTGTAGAATCATCAAACAATTTGTTTTGAATAGCATTGACTTGATAAAGTAGAATTCACGATTATTAATACAGAGACTGAAAGTAAAAACTCAGAAGTTTTTTCAACTTTTGTCTTCTGCAATTATCGTATTCAAATCTCTACAGTTTGCTTTTCCATAAATGCCATTAAATCTTTACTGCTCTTAACATCTGTTTTATAAGGAATGTGTACTTAATATGATTTTTTTCCAGAAATTTCGAATGCATAACTTTGAGAAGAATTAATAATTTGAAGCAAATACTTAAAAGCAACCTAAGTTTTTCAAAGCTATATTTGTATTAGCTGCAGATGGACGAGCTGAAATTTCAATATAATTTTCATGAAGATCCATTTTTGGCTCCAATAAGCCAAAAAAATCGAGTAGAAGCGTATAACTTCGTCGATTCATGCACATTTCAACTTTTGGTATATTCACATTGATCAAACAGCTTACCTATGAAATCAAAGGATTACAGCAAACATTTAAAATCCACAAAACAAAACTTATGTTTTATTTCAAATTGCTTTCTTTCAATCACTGCTACAAAAATCAATATTTGCAATTAGAATGAAAGTATTGCTTTGCAGAAGTGCAAAAAATTATATAATAAAGCTTGCTAACTCCAAATAGGTCCTGATATCCCGAGTCTCATACAAATGATAAGATTTTTCTAGAACCTAATGCAATTCTATGCCGGAAATAGGAAAAATACAATCAAACTTGGGTATGATTCAGACATTTGTTTCTAAACATTATTCCTCATTTATATTTTTTGAATATATTAATCATTAATTAATGCAATAATAATTGAATAAAATACTTTTTTGTAAACGGAGTCAAATGATGGGTGTTCTTTACCAATTAAAAGAAGCGTAAAAAGAGATGCACTAGCAACGTCAATATTCTTTAATCCAATGTCATGCCATTTGAGAGAAGCACTCTCCTGTGAGTTTCTTAATCTTTCATTTCTATTTGTACCCATCACGGCTGGATATGAATTTAGGCCTGAATTTAATTCATTTCGCTGTCTTAAAAATATAAATGATTATAATTCCGATGAAAAACATTATCTTGGAAGATAACTGCAAATAAGTTTTATATACCATGTTTGAACAGTCTTAATAACGCAGAAATTATCCAAAATTCATTCAGTGGACTAATACAAAAAATCAGTCTGCAACCAGTTTTTTGATAAATGAAAAATTTACTGAGACCGCGTGTACGTCGTTGAGATGACGCAGATTCGAACCGTAAGTCATCAACATTGTCGTCAACAGTCAAGCTTGGGCATGATGCAGACATTTGTTTCTAAACATTATTCTTCATATTGTAGTAAACCATTGCAACTGAATAAATACCAGAAATGAAAACTATAAATTTACGATTTCAAATAAAGTGAAATTCATCAAGTGAAACATAAAAATCTACAAAAACCTTTTTTGAGAAAGCTTGACTTCTTATGCACAATAATGAATCGGTTGTCGATTCGAACAAATCTTCAACTTCCAAGGAACCAAACTCGATTTCAATCTTAAAATATTACAGATGCTATTGAGGATAATTAATTAGTTTTTCAATTTCGATATTAAACAATAAAAGAACTTATGCCATTCAGTGAATAAGACTAGCTGAAAATTACGTGTTTCTTAACCGATGAAATCCTTTTCAAATCCATACCATTGTGACGAATTGTTCTTTGTTTGATATCCCAACTACTAGGTGTTTCACATCTGCTAGAGCAAATGGTGTGGACGTTGTTGATTTCGTTTTCTGATCCAATAAATTCCCTCGTTTACTACGCAACTCCACTTTCAACTATAATTTAGATATTATTTGAAAATTTTGGTAGAAAAATCCCAACCTTTTTTCCAAAACCCACATACAACATAGCTCTGCATGCAACTTTAACCTTGTCACAATGAGTCATAAATATAAAATATCAAACTTCGCAGTTCCTTTGCAAAATTCCACAATACTAATAATTTCTGGTTTTCTGGAATTTAGCACCAAGTAGTTAAGGATTAAAATAATTGAAGATATTTTACATATCGCTGAATATTTCATCTATATAACAGGTTGTATTATAAACACAAACAAATTGTACCTGGGGACACTGAATAGCGAAATCAATAACAGTGACAACGTCCACCAGCATAAGATCACATTTTTCATCCTATAATAACCGAAATTATTTGTTCTTGAAAAGAAATTACATCTTAATATATCATTTACAAAACATATGCTCTACTAAACTGTAAATTGCATTTTCGCATTATCGCTTTTTCAATTCAAGAAATCGAAAAATCTCACTGTAATCAAGTGCCTTAATTTTTGTAAATCAGCTAAAAAATTTTCACAAAAAAGCAAACACACATTAAACATTGAACTGAAACCTGTTTCACAGTGCTTCTGTCACTGAAAAAGGTTGCCAAATCATCAAAAGCACCCTCATTATACAGCACTGATAATTCACCACACCTTATATCAAGCGTGTGTGTCACCACCATCTTCGGAGCACGGCGATGGTACACTAATCTTCAAAAAAAAGAAAAATTGGCTAATTTTGAAAAATACTATTTAATATAAAGCTGACGAGTTTTCTACAGGATTTCTTATTGCTTATTTCATTGAGTGAAAAAAGTTTATCTCCTTTTGGAAGACACTTTATTCGCAAGAGCAAAAACTACTAAGAGACTTTATATCTATACAAAATTTAATTTCATGATCGATATGGAAAGAAAATTTACCGAAACAGTGCATTATTCAAGTCACTTTTTTTGGCATTTTCTGAAGTATTTGAACTTTTAGTTTTTCCAGCCTTCCCAATAGCAAATAAGATTTGAGTCACTTCTTTGGCAAATCCGAACATCAGCGATTCCCTATCCTGTTTATTGGTTTCGTCTAAAATGATAAACTAATGAAGATGGGCCTGCGATAACACTACTAGTTTCATCTTTTTCCTCACTATGAATTATACAAATAGGGGAAATTCTTAACCATTTTGAGTGTTTTCGATTGATATATCATCCGCAGGGAAAGTGCACAACCTTTGTAGGCTCAAATCAGCAACAGTAAGTGACATAGCTGTACTATGACGACGTGGGCTTAGATGCACACAGCTTGCTAACTGCCACAGATCCATTGCCAATACTCGTGTACTTCCGTCTTTTTGATTCTAAATATTTGCAATTGATTTCTATGTGCTTTAATTTAAATGTATTTTTTTTCCAGTATTTTACTAATTCAATAAATTTTATAAAATTTCATTCTGAAACTTTCATGTTAATGCTCTGAACTCCTCATAGTTTCCACGCATAAACTTTTTGTTTGAATCATACGATATAACCTCGTATCATTAAGGTGAACTATTGATGAAGCAAGTTTGTTTTAAATTTTATTTTGCCTTTCTACGGTCGAGAATAATGGAAGTTTCCTTGTACTTGCAGCAAAAGATTAAATAATTAGCAAAAAAACTATCGCTTAAAAGTACAGTTATTAAGAAGTGAAATATTTCAATATTGATCGATGGACTTTTTTAACATATGATACTGGAGTAAACCTAATAGCTGCCTTATCCATTTGTTCCAGAAATTTAAAAAAACTGAGCAAATTACCTCAAAATCATCTATAAAACGTATTGTCATCCTCTCAAGTTTTAATTTTATTTCGGATAGCAGAGTATCACGATGTAACACGGTTGAATCATCCCTGCTCTCATTCAACACATCCAAAATTTCATCCTCGACCTTTAATATTTCTAATATTTCTGATAATGAATTTTTCAAAAGTCAGAAGATCATTTCAAAAAGAGCAAGAGAAAAATATAGTAAAATGTTAGTTTAGTAAAGTAAAATGCCTGTTTTTCGAGAAGCTTGAAATCTGTGGATAAAGAGCTTTCTTTTTCACTGGTAGATAAAAAATCGAACGCAGGCTTATCACGATCAATTTTTTTTGATTTTTCCTCTTCTGAAATATTTTAAATTTAGATTTCTGAATGATATTTTAATCAAATATTCACTTTCTCTAATCTCAAAGGAATTCTAACTGATGTTTTCCACTTAATTTGGATAATTACAGCAAGCCGAACAATAAACACAACTGGTACCAACTGGATATTAGAAACAGTAATGACTGGATTCGATTAGCAAAAAATTAATTAATTAATCAAAGCCTGAGAAATGCTAAGAACCTTTTTGTGGACCATATAACCAACTACTTAACCAATTGTATAATCCACCACCAAAATTTTTTGCTGTTTCCTCGGAATGTAAATTGCTAGTTGTTCTTTCAGTATCTAAGTGGTGAGGAAGTAAAGCTGAAATAGATAATATGTTACATAAAATCTCTAATCTACATAATGCCTCTAAAAGCAATATTTAAAAATATTACAAATGTAGAGTAAAGTAAGTGAAAGCGGAACTAAAATAACTTCATTAAAATCTTATTATTTCTAAATTCAACTAACGAAAGTCGATGTTTTCAAAGTTTTCGTCATCTGACTGCAATACATTTTCGCTAGATGAACGTCTTGCTTCTTTTTCAGCAAGAATCCGTCGATATACTGTTTCTCGAAATAATTGCAATTCCTAGAAAGCAATTTCATAGGATTCTTTAATTATTTAAATTGAATATTATTTACCAATATTTATTTCATTGTCTTCTTATTGTTGTTCACACTGTAATTATAGGTCAGCAATGACGGTTATAAATTTCTGTGATAAGAGCAGTATTACTGAAAATAACGTATTATCAACATATACTAATAATAACGCATTAATATATTGATATATTGTAAGCTTGGAAATTAGTATGATACTAAAAAATCAAAATTTACACTATACAGAAAATTCGAAACTTACATGATAGGTATAATTTGTATCTCTTTCAATCTGTTTCATCAAAATTAAATCTTCAGAGTTTGCAGTTTTTTTTAAAGAGGCAGTGGTCGATAAATTTAGTGGACTTGTAGCTGTTCCCATTTCTTCCGTGAGTTTCACATTAAGATTTTGGCCAGAAACACTTCCAAGATGGGATATTTCATATTTTTCATTAAATTTATTGGATTGACCAGCGACCTGGAAAAAATATTTTCATGTTATGATCTTACAATAAGGTAAAATCATGTTAGTTTAGATTTTAAACCAATTCTGTGACTACGAAAAATTAATTTAACTTAAATTTTGAGTACAATAATCTGAGAAAAATACATTAAACAGGACATACGGAAACTGCAGCTGTGTCCAAATACGACAATAATCTCCGTCGATAAGCTCGACAATATGAGTTCAATTGTCTCGCACGATTATAAGCAAAACTCCAAGTGCATCTTGTTCTTCGTTGCCTTTCTTGATCCTGTACACGATTATATGCAAAATTCCACCATTCTTTTGCACTACAAAAATATTTTTCTGAATATGAGAATTTTAGCTTCTTTAGATATCTTCTTTAAATGAATTTACATCACAGCAGATGCCCTCAATTTTTGTCTTAAATTTATTGATCAGTATCGACTTTATGAAAAATATTCCAACAAGTTTTGATGTTTCATCGACAATAAAAATACGCTTACTTTTCACCAACAGTAACTAGTGGTCGCCATTTTCGATGCTGTCGTGATCTGTCAAATCGAGCCCATTCTTTTCCTAATGAACCCATTTCCAAGAGCTGTCGTTTCGTCAGTTCGATTACAACCTTTTCAGGACATAAATTAAACTGTAAAAGAGATATGAAAGAAAGTGAAAATACAAAGTTCAGCATTATTCCAAGTCATATACTAAAAAATTCAATCAATCAACATTGAAAAAATTAACAAAACTCAAAAACATTGAAATATTCCACTTTTTAAAACTATATTTTTAAGCGATAGTTTTTGCTGATTATTCTTTGTAGTAAGTAAAAGGAAAAACTTTCAATGTCCTCCAGCATAAAGAAGCAGAACAAATCTAAAATAAATTTACTTCATCAACAGCTCATAGCACTGATGAAATTATACCATTTATGATTCAAGCAAAAAGTTTATGAACTTACTTTAAATCTAGGAATGTAAGGATATGTTTTTAAAGGAAATTTGTTTGTATTTCTTTCCATGTATAAATGCGCGCTGAACGGTTGAAGAATGCACATATTATCTTTGTTGATTTCTGGTGCCATCATATACTTAAATTAGCAGATTTTTGGTAGAAGCAATAAAACCCTCAAAAGTTTGATCCCGATAAGATATCAAATATTATTTTCACTAAGTAAGATGAAAAAACCAGTTCCAAAATTTTCAAATTTTTCAAAATGAAAAAAAAGAAATTAAACTTGTAGATCCATGTAGTTATTAATTTCTTCGGTAATTTGCTGTCCACAATTCCAATACACTAATAAATCTTCTATTTCTAGTTTTTTAAACATATTTACACCATCTTGTGGCTGCATATATCCAATTCTCTAAAAACAATAATTTTAAGTGATATACGTTGTCCACAACTCACAACACGTAAATTATTTAAATTTAAGATCCAAAATATATTGATTGCAATTAATATTTTTTTAACAATCGTAAAATAATAGCATATTTTTCGTAATGTAATCATAATATAATAGCATATTCTAACAGCATTTCGATAATATGCTATATTCTTAAGTCTAATTTTTTAATTTTTTGATAACTATTTCATCTGCTTGTTGATTTCTCATGATCCAAGTCAGAAGTCCAATATTTTGGAAGGTAAAAATGGAAGAAATCAATGACACTTCGAAATTATTCATTCAAATATCTCATAAGTATGGACTATTATATCGTATAAAAAAATTGTAGAACTTTTATGCATCTTTAACAAAGAAAAAGTAATTATTTAGATTATATTAAAATAACATACCCAATGTGAATCTGTAGTTTGCATGCTAACATTGTGTATTCGCACACCACATGCAAATGGTGTATTATTGGGTAATGTCATATCATCTTCATATCGTATATGAACATTAGTTAGAATTAACTGCAAATTAAGAAAAATAAGCAAAACATGATTACAATTATTTGGGATTTTCTTTCTTAGCACTTCATGGATCTTAATCAAAGAAATCCATAATATCATTATGATATTATAATTACGCATTTGCGACAACGCAAAAATTATCGCCTTTGAATTCTAAAAATTAAAAGCTCTGAAATTGAAAGAAATGATTGAAAGGATAAAAATGATTTAAAAAAATTGACTCTGGAAAATTTTCTGAAATACCTGAATATTATTAACGATGGTTGATACCAACGATGCTCCCCACCAATTCTGCTCCGATGCACTGTCGTTAGGTAAACCCCAATAATTTAGTAGTTGCCTCTGCAAATAATTTATTTAAAGAAGTTTCCAACTAATTAAATTTTATTTTATGTTCTGAGGTTCCGACTTATAAAAACTCTGCGAAATTATGGAAAAGTTACTATCTTAGATTATTAACAAGGAGTTCAGTGATAATATGAGTATTTATCTTTATTATTTGTGATAATAAAAATCTCTTATTGGCTTATTAATGGTGCTATCATTCAAATGTTTTGAAATTTTTGTTCCGAGATGAAATTTCTATTCTAAGATGTTTATGCCATCACAACCATATCTTTTGACTTTGCAAATCTCAACAATTTTTAATTTTTTTTGCACATTCTATTCAGCAGAATTATTTCTCGAATTTAATTCTAGCATTGACTAAGTCCTTTTTTTGCTTTACAATTATCTTTGTTTTTGCACAGTTGCACGCAAAACTGGTTAGAAATTTGTGACCCTCATATTAGGATATCTAAGGATCGGAATATACATGATTTTTGCATTCAAATTTCTAGAGTGTCTAGCACAAGCATTTTACCGTCCGGCTGAAATTCTCAATGAATATTCGACTGAAACGGCAATTAGAAAATTTCCAATCAAATAAATATTAGTCGTCATTATTCTCGATTTTTAATTTTCATTTCCAGAAATGTGAATTGTTTTATAACTTGTCTTATGTTTATAATGATACTTCAGAAATTAAACTTGAACAGAAATAAAATTCCTAGACAAAAATCAGATTTATTTTTCTAAATCTGCTTATAATTCCAATATCAGCGAAACATTAGTAGTTTAAATATCAAAATTTTTGGTTAACGAAATATCAAAGCAAAAGTGAGAAGAAAAATCAATCCAAACCTTATGGTATTTTTCCAGATCCTCCAATTGCTGCTCCTTTCTAGCTTGCTCGTAGATTTCTACACTCTCAATATCATATCGAACCGATGTAGATGGCTCCAGAAGTATTAATAAATCGCTCATTTTGATAAGCCATGGCTCACTTCGCAGTCGCGTTAATGGTACCGATAAAGTAAGTTTTCCAAGCACTCCAGATTTTATCTCAAATGTGTTGAACTGAGGCAAGCTAACATTAATATTAGATAGTAATTTTAGATAAACAACTTAAATTGGTCAAATATTTGGAGAAAACTGATCCAGACAAGTTGAAGAATTAGCTGGAAAATAAATTCTAAAAGGACAAATTTTTTTTTCTGAATTAACTTGACTTATATAGATGCCACTATTTTTAGTAATGACTATTTAGAATATATATATCCATTTTTAACAAAAATGTATAGCAAGGTGGATAATTGGCGAGCGCGAAACCACAAGAACACTAAGTTCCACGTAGGAAAGCAATGACTGTGTCACAGTTTTCGAATTTTCTTTTCGAGTTTCCAAAACTAATTAATTAAAAAATACTGCGAAATTCAGGGCAAAAAGATATAAAACTTTGGTTACCTTTAACGGAACATCAAATTTACACAAAGCCGATTTCTTCAATGGAACGTTTTCCAATTCAACCTGACCTGAAAATTAATCATTTCTTCAAGTTTCATACACGAAAAGAAATGATGATGATGAAGCAGGGACGTACCTTGCAATAAAGCTATGCTCAACTGGTCGGTATTCAAGTTCTCCAAATATTCTCCTACGTAATTGTTAAGAACCCAAGCGACCAGATTTTCCAGCATTTTCTCTTCACCAATCAATCCTCTCGTGTTTCTTTACAAATAATCATAATTTACTTTTGGAATTCATTCTAAAAAACGCAATTTAATTTCAGTTCTTATTTAAATTCCGTAATATATGCGGATAAGAAGCGAAAAATATATCCATGCTGTATCGGGCGGAATCGCACCTCGCGATTGCATCAAACGAAAAGAATAACGCAACTGAATTGAATCTATTGCTTAAATAAAGTGAGAGAGGGCCGGAGACAGTGAACTAATTTAAAATTACAACATTTTTTTGCTTTGAGAATCTCAAGCATTGATAATGCTTCAAACGATTGTGAAAATTGAAATGATGAAACAGCATCCATTCGAAAAAATACCTGGAAAAGATGAGACAATATCTATTAGTCCGAAAACAGATGGAAAATACAGTCCACTTCGCAACCCCCCATTAGCTACGAAAAACTTTAAAAGTAAAGCATCCATGATGTCGATCGGAGATCACACAAATACGGCGTGTCTCGCTACGAAATTGTTAGTGCCGAAATTGTTGCCGATGTGATTTTGATTGTGATATGATCATACGGATAAGGCATTAAAAATTGGAGTTTCGTTGTAGAAGATAATCTGGGATAAATAGTTGTAGCGATTGTCGAGCCTCAAGCATTCAAAACTTCAGGTGTGACAAGTTGTTTACACCGATGTGTCGCACTCTACTTTTTCATTTGTTTCTGAGTTAATGATGTTGTATGATGAAGAGGAGATATTAGCTTCTAAATGGTTGGCGAATAAACTTTTTGTAATTTATAGAAGAAAGCGTTGAAGATATGTATGTTTCAACTGTGTGATACGCATACAGCTTCTAGCAAATGTTTCGATGCGATGAATGAAATTGTATCTGCTTATGAACATATCATTACATTTATTCAACAATTTTCGTTAAAAATATGAGGCATATTTCACGTTTATTAGTATCGTTTGGAGTTTCGTCGTTGGTTTTATCATTGATAAGCCAATTAATTTGCACATTGTCCACCTGAAATACGATGATAATTTCGTAGAAATGAATGGCTAATATTGGAAGTAATAGGCTTTATAATGCATTAAGTTGATACAAAAACTCCGTCGCTGAATTCTGCTGTTTCATCTTGATCTTTCTTCAATAAATCTAGTATATGCTAATGGCTTGTTATTTGCTAGTTGTTTTATTTTAACCTAAAAAAATGGCATTAGATAGCAAATTTGATTTTTTGATTTGAATTAAAATTGGGTCGTTTATCACAATATCAGCAATGTATTTAACCTGGTAATTGTTAATGAATGTATAGTGAAGTATTGGTTCAAGAAATTTTGCGGAGAATTTTAAAGAACAAGAATGGAAAGTAACTGGAAATGAGTTCATTTTGCAGTTGCCATAAGAAGTTATCGAAGAGTTCTAAGTTGGTCATCTGTGGTTGTTCAGCAATTGAAGCAAATTAAAATCAGAAAGAGAAAGGCAAAAAAACGATAAAAAAGCTCAATGATTAGATGTTCTCTTTCTATATTCAAAAGAAATCGTTGTTTGCAAGTTATTTTATTCTAAGCAGCAAAAATAAGCTATTTCTTGATTGGATTGTGAAACGTGAGGTCGGATACCGGAAGCAGATGAATACAATAGCTGTAATGATCAGACAGAGAAGTTCCAAGTTTCACTTCAATTAAACTTGCTCCAAAAGAGGTATGTTTGGTCGTCTGCCACTACTGATTATTAATCGAGCAGCTTAGTTAGTTTTTGCAGTTGCATAATCAGCAGGATGCGGAAAATGCTTTCCAAAGATCCATCAAATCCCGAAACATGGAAGGACAAGTTTCAATAATAAAAAAAAGGCTTGTTTTCTTCTATCAAAAATATATTAATTGCAGCAATTCTCAGTTTAATTAACAAAGAAGTGTTTCAGCTTCACTGCAATGATTTGAAATTAACAGTCGAGAGTGAAATTACTTTGCATCAATTTAACACTTATTGCATATAGTTAAGTGAATATCCTCATTTTTCCATTTGCATATAAATCAGAATCTCTTATTAATCATCCATAAGGGATTCTCATCTCTTCTTTTACTTTTTCCATGTGATGTAGAAATTGGTAATTTTTAAAAAGAAATAATAATAATATAACATGCCTTTGGATATTCTTTTAGTATGGGCACACCTTGCTGATAGACGTACGTCTCGCCTTTCTTAAGCGGACACGTCAAGTTACCGCCCTTGCAGGGATCTTTTTGGTCCAAATTGAATGACACAATAACGCCTCCGGCAAGTTTTGCCCGCACTGTAGTTTCAAGAGTTTTCGTTGTTACTGCTAAAATAGATTTGAGAAGAATATAATATCAAATTAAATGATAATATACTGTAAATTTATGGATGCATTAATAGTATTCAGTAGGATAACTAATTACAGATGGCTAAGCAATAACTTTAAAAAATGTAAAATGTTTGACTTAATTTTATATTGCATTTTATTTCTGCATTTTTATAGTGCAAGATTGAATAGCTAATAGTAATTAAATTTAAGATTTCGGTACTATTTTTTAAAAGCAGCATTAGGAATCTAACTGATTTTTGCGTTTCAAAAAAAAAAAATTCCAACTGGGTTCAGAATAAAACTGTCCAAGTCCAGCTAAAAGTAGATTTTAGCGCATTTATTGCAGTAGTTCTTAGAACGTACATAGGAAATACTAATTAATGACAATCAGCTATATTCGATTCGGATAGTTTAATTCCTTCTATAACGGATGTTTTCGAAGCTTTAGTTTGTTACAAGCAGTCGTTGAAATAAAATTTAAATTTAATCCACTCATCCAAGTTTGTTTTATAAACTAAAAATTCGCATGATTTATTAAGAAAAGCTCATACTGGGCACGAATTCGATACGTAAATAGGGTGTTGTATCTCTTTTGAAAGCACATCGATTTGCCGATAAGTCTACGCATCCATCCACTTCTACATTCTTGATATCGAACACTGATTCTAAAAGAATCACAGACAACATCCATATAAATACAAAATTCATCTTACTGACTAAAAACCCAATTAAAAATACTAAAAGTTGTCTAGTTATTTGATGCAACTTATACTGATACTGATATCGATAAATGCTATGAAACTTCATTCCTCCAGCACACAAATGCATCAGATAACTTTCAGATGAATGGTAATCAACTTTGAATATCTGTTCTGAAATTTCAAGTTTCTCAGTCTATCAAATACTCAAAAAGCATGACTTTAAAAAATTAAGTATGACTTATAAACTTGAAAAAAAAAATCGAAAATCAATAATTATGTTTACTGCAATTTTTGTATTTAATTTTTTGGAAATCTGCGTGCACAGAAAGTGTATTCAATAAGAGCGATAGTATAACCATCAGAAATATTTCTGTCATTATTCTGAAAATAAAAAGATTTCTTGAATCCATCATTTCATTTTTTGTTGCACAGTCAATGAATATATTCTCACATCATTATAACTGATAATGATAATCAAGAGACAAAGGAATAAAAGGCAAAAAATTAAGTACTGTTACAGCGTGAAAGTTTGTTTCAATCAAAAAAAGAACAAAAACTGAAGAAGGCTTGACGAAGAAAATGAAAGATTAAAAATAAATTAGTTACAAATTGAATGATTGGAAGGCCTGTTCAAATAGAAATGTATCTTCTACAAATGACAAATGATTTTCCCTTCTTCTTTTTCTTCCCCAAACAACCAACTTTCTGCTAGTCACTAAGAAAGCCACACATCATTTACATCGAGCAGTTGTCATAGCTTATCTAAGATCGTTCAAATTTCTAGACTTCCTAAGATTTGCTCATTTATAATGCTAATTTTAGAATTTCATCGTCTGATTGAAATTAACAGGCAATTTTGAAAAGTCCTCAATTCTGTAAATATTGCACATGATATAGTTACACACTCTCCTCTCTTTTTATTTATTAATTTCCAGGAATGTGAACTTTTTATAACTTGACTCATATTTGGAATGATACGTGAAAAATTGAAGTTTAATTGAAATAAAACTTCTCAAAAACAATGCATCTTGCATTATTAATCAAATATATATACAGCACGAATGAAACAAACCAAAGCAATATTTTTGATTAAAAAGAATATGTATACTGTAGGCTTTATAGCATCGATGACGATCGTCTCCCAACATTTACACCACGGGACAGCGAATTGCTGAGCTAAATATTATGTTACACTTTTCGCAGAACATTCATTCATCGAAAAAAGCATCATTATTCATCAACGCTTACACTGTTAATGAATTAAAGTCATAAAAAATTCTCATTTAATTGATGATGAAAGCGAAAGGTAACTTATCCGATGAGTGCATTCATCACATGAAAAGCTTTGCTTGTTGGTTTCTTTTTAAAATATTCCGCTCAGTTGAAATAATAGCTTCAGCAATAGACAGATGGAATGTTTCATCGACAGCTAATGAAACGAATTTTTCACCTTTGAATTGTTACCTCCACTTTTATAAAAATTCTTCTGAAAGCACTACGATTGCATTCTTCGATATCCGTGAAAGATTGGGATTGTTGAGTTTATCACTGTAGAGGACAACAAGACATGGTGCGTTACATCTGCTGAAAGTTCTCCCGTCCTTTCGTTGTCCAAAAACATAAATCAAGAACAGCATCCATTCATCTTCAGTTTACTCAAGTGTTTCTTGATCAGCAGTTTTGATTACTCAAAATTTGCTAACTTGTTTTAACTGTTATTGTTTGTGAAAGTTTGATGTTCCGTATTTCACAGTTGATTGAATGTACATTTTTTTTTGCTTACTGTATTGTCAGAGAAAAAAAAAAAAGATATCAATTAAAACAACCAGTTAGATTGCATTCTGTCCAGCAATAAAGGTAATGACTGGATTGATGAGCAGTATTTTTGAGTATGCAATTAATTTTTCAGAAGTTGCGACAAAACACAACGTTTCAGACAATTGATTGAAAATTTAGCAATTTTTTTCTGCTTAATTATACTTATTTGAGAATTTATGCTCACTGTATTCAAGCTTACACTCTTAAATTGCACGTTTGCATGCAACTTAAGAGTGTAAACTTGAACACAGTGAGCAGGAATTCTCAAATAAATATTTTTAAAAAATTCCGCTAACTAGATGAAAATTAAACATAAGTATTTTATTTATAGCGATATCCAATTAAATGGTCAAGAATTAAATATTTGGATATATTTAATTAAAGAAAATCAATTTTGTTTTTCCCATTAATTTCGAATAATTAGTACGTTAATGGGATGATTGTTGTACTTGAAGTCATTCCATTAAATATAGACAAATTTCAGAATGTTGAATTCGACTACAATCTTGTTAGCAAGACTGCTAACCTTAGAACGAAACACGAATCCTTTATCATCCTACATTTCTTCCTATCTCCAAGCAATTTCACGATTTCAGATATAATCTTAATTTTTTGCAATAATACAGTAGAAAAAATGAGGAATTACAATTGCATTTTCAAATTTACGCTTGAATCAAATTTGGAAAGTAACCATCTCTTTTTCTTCAAAATAAGGCCTTTGGCAGATCTTTTAAGGAATAGCAGTTTTTTTTGAACGATTCCCAAGCAAATTATTATTTGTTGGCTTTTTAATATATCTCTTAGTTTATCACATCATTTACAAAATATTCTTCAATACTTGCGAATAAACCAGATGTCATATCGGTATCGCATGATGTTAGTTTATTTGACTTATCATTGCGAGTTTTTCTTTAGTTTAAAATTACTTTTAAAAAAGTTTGCTGCAGGAATCCGAAAGCAAATCATCTACCTAGCCAAAATATTTGCAACTATGTCAATGTGTAAGAAATCAATAAAAAATTTGATTGAAAAAACTCCTTATATTTCATACTTACCACCGATTGAATAAACGATACATTTGAAATAATTAAAGATGACTGGCCCAGAAGTCATTCCCCAACAGAAGATGACGACGTCTGGTTTGGAAAAAATGCCTTGGATAAGAAAAGTACCGCACATCAAGATGAAGAGAAAGCAGCATATTTTCAGCAGAAAATTCGATTTTGATAAATTTTTGTAATTAAAATAGTTATAAGGATAGATGCTTCTCAACACAAGCTTATTAGAACACAACTGAAAGGGACGCAGGCACAGCCTCTTTCGAGGTTTATCTGAAGCCTGCAATTGCATGCAAGGAAATCCCATCTGTTTAGCATGCGTGCGCAAATATGAATGGTCAGCAAGAAATGTAATTTCGGAAAATAAATCGATATTTTGCCTGTAAGCAATTGATAATTCGAGCAGTTCGAGAAATTTAAGCTTGCGGAGATCACTCCCAAATTAGTTCTTATTTCTTAATGATGGTATAATTGCAGCAATAAATCACATTCTTTCTAGTGGATGAGATTGTTGCACAAAGGACTGCGATAAATCGGAGTTATGAAACTACCTTTCGGTAGGGGATGGAATGCGGAGGTGGTGGTGACCTTAATTGTTCATTACTTCACATTTTTGGATAATTGATGTTTTTTTTTTTTTCTTTCAGACACTCAGTTTTTCCTGGAGACAGTTATATAAATTTGCGTTTCATGGCCAAGTATTGCTTAAGTAAGTATTTCCAGTCTCTTCAAATTTTTCTCTATATATTTGGCACTCGTTTACATGCCTTCTTTCTTTCTCTCTTTACAGAAAAACCAAGTAAGCGACAAACATGTGCGAAACGTTATAAAATAGCAAAGAAAGTCAAGGAACATAACAGAAAACTTAAGAAAGAGGCGAAAAAAGACAGTAATATTTCTGCTTTCTTTCATTTCCAAAAATTTTTTTTTCGGGATTCGAATGTCAAATTTACTTTGCTTTCCAATCATATATATATATATATATATATACAATTCCACGAAAACCAATGAGTCATCTTGCATTTCTGATGATAAATTCGCTTATGTCACTTGCCAAACATTTTTTTATGAAATTTTATAGATTAAGATGATTGTCACTCTGTTCAGTAGTTTTTTCAGGCAGATTTTTTAATTTTCGAAAGTCGAAAGATTGTTATTATTGGCTTCTATAAATATGTTTAGAGGCAAAAGTATGGAAAGCTAAAAACAAGCCAATAAACGTGCCAAACAAGTGTCCATTCAAGGAAGAAATATTGCTGCAAGCAGAAAAAGAGCGAGAACGCATTGAGGATGAGAAATGTAAGAAGAAAACTATGAAGCAGAAGTGCCCCGATGTTGTAAAAGTTGGCACCAAACGCAAATATGTTTCGGATGACTTGCAGACACTAGCTTTGAAGGCTTCAGAACAGGTTTCTTTGGATGCATTTTTCAAGGAGATCCCATCCTTTATGATTTCCATTTATTCAAGATCGAAAGAGCAGACCATGAAGTAAAGCAGTTATTGAAAAAGTTAGAGTAGAGATACTATTGTCGATTTCAATTATACAAGAATAAACAGATGAAATTTGTTTTTAAATTAGTATTCACTTTAATTTATATCTCTATAGGGCTGTATTTTTTGTCATCCAGATGAAAGTATGACTTTCTGAATATATAGTAGGTTTCTTCCATATTGAAATTTGCATTTTGAAGGTAAGAGGAATATCAGAGCGTTTCGAAAACCAAACTGTAGAAAATCTGGAAGAAATTCAGGAGAAAAAACAGAAACAATACGCTAATGAAGTTCGGAAAACTGTTGAATCCGCAGACATTATTATTGAGGTCTGTCATGTTGATGGAGTGTGTAATGTGAAACAATGCACAATGTTAAGTTGAGGAAATGAGAGAAGAAAGACATGTTGAGATATTCTAAACCATAGCAGTTTGATAATTAATAGATTAAATAAACTGTTGGACATTGTGATTTTTTTTTTTACAAGTACAACAATTACAGTAGCATCGAGTGTGGAACTACTAAAAGTAAATGTGTTTGAATGGTCAAATAGGTTGGTATTTAACTTTGGAAAATATCACAAAATAATCTATGAAAATTATGGATCTTGGAGAATCGACATATGTTTTCAGGTGCTTGATGCCCGAGATCCATTAGGAAGTAGAAATAGAAGTGTCGAAGAAAGTGTTTTAAACGCAGGAAAACGACTTGTTTTGCTGCTAAATAAAATTGATCTTGTACCGAAAGAAAATGTGAAGAAATGGCTTACGTATTTGCGTCGGCAGTCGCCAACTATAGCTTTCAAAGCTTCAACCCAAGAACAGAATCATAATTTGGTAATTTTCTGCCTAAAAGATCGGGTTTTTTCGGTCCAGAAAGAAAACAGCCAACTTTAACTCCAAGTTAATATTTAACTGTAAGAAATTGGAAACTGATTTGGATTTAGATCATTTTTTCTGGAAAACCATTTTTTTAGGGGCGCTTCAGTTCATCAAATTTGCATTTTTCAACTTCAAAATGTGTTGGCGCAGATCTTGTGATGAAGCTTTTGTTAAATTATTGCAGAAGCAAGGATATTAAGACATCGATTCGAGTGGGAGTAGTAGGTGAGTACTTTTATATAATTGCTTATATTTTGTTGATAAATGACGCAATTTAATTTGTAAAGGTCTTTTTCACATTTTTGATTTTAATAGTACTGGGAATACTTACGAAAGATTAGTGCTGTATGCAGTATGCGTTTCTCTTGATCTCGATTTAGAAATTAATGACAAAATGTTTGAATAAACTTGGAATAACTAGCATATTTTATCTTCGTTGCAGAACATTACTAAGTTTTTCGGTGCTTTTCCTTGTGTGTTTAATGACGGATAAACATACAAGCGGAGAAACAACCACTGAGATGGTGGATCCTTTAATAAAATTCAAATCGAAATTCGGAGATTGTTTCGTTATCGGGTCCAAATATTTAGTCTCTAAAATGACTTGTAACATTTGACAAACTTAAAAATTAATTTTAGATGCATAAAAGTGCTTAAATAGTTTCTGTCACTAAAATCAGTATTAATATGATTCGTTTAGGTTATCCCAACGTCGGTAAAAGTAGTTTTATCAACAGTTTGAAAAGGAAGCGAGTTTGTGGCGTTGGTGCTATACCAGGAATCACGAGGTACTTGGTTATATAATAAACATTATTTTATCCAATGTTTAATAACTAAAAGTGTCCTGGTTACTTTGTGAAAAACGAAACAAAATTTATGCTTTATTTAAGCACTGTATAAAGTAATGTATATTTTTTGTTTTTGTTACGTACTTATAATTACTATCATATACTATCATATCATATCATATACTGTATGTATGAACATATATTTGATTACTACTTTTTCAAAACATATTTGCAGACAAGTACAAGAAGTACATCTGGATAAGCATATTCGGTTATTGGATTCTCCCGGTATAATATTAGAGCCAAAAGGGCGTTTGGACAACAGTGAAATCGCTTTGAAAAATGCAATACGAGTAGAAAGTTTAGCTGATCCCGCCGCTGCAGTACAAGCTATTTTGAGGCGATGTTCTCAAGATAGTGTTAGTCCTGCGATATATTTTTTATAGGCGGGAACTCTTTATTCTTTTAAAATATGGAGATCGTAAGACAAAATTTGGCAATGTTAGGAACTTAATCTATTTTGAAAGAATTATGTCTTATTTGCAGTTAATTCTTCACTACGAAATACCAGAATTCAAAACTTGTGATGAATTTCTAACTTACATTGCTCGAAAAGGGGGTCGGCTGAAGAAAGGTGGCCGTCCCGATTTGAATGCTGCAGCTCGAAAGGCTCGTTTTAAAGCTTGAATTAAGATATGATCTTAAAATTCGAATTTTTATTTTTTGAATACTGAAACTGTGATTTTATTTGCGCAAGAAAGACTTTAAAAATTTATGTTTGCATGTCTTCAGGTACTAATTGATTGGAATTGCGGAAAGTTGCGGTATTTTACCGAACCGCCAGAGGCTATAATGGACACTAATTCTAATTTATGTTCCGCAGAACTGTTAAATGAAATGTCGAAAGAATTTGATTTGGATGCATTGGACAATGAGCAAAAAATTTTGGTGGAAGGTAGACTTCTGACTACAGCGCTAAAGCATTTAATTATCTTCATATAACCTCATATAAATTATCTTTATTATCCTCATATAAATCAATTAATTCAAGCATGTTGTGGAAACGTTTCTAAATTGAGGGCTACCAATTAGCAGCGCGATGAAAGTAGGAATGAAATATGATCTGGCAGCAGATTCAGCAGAAAAGGGGCAAAGAAACGATGATGAAATGCGAATGGAAGTTGAAAACATTTCAGGAGAGACCATCATTTACCATGAAGAAAAGGTAAATTTGCTTCATTTCAAGTTTCACTGCTTTTAATAGTTACGAAGTCTTCTTTTTCAACAACTCTTGGTTAGAAAATTTGATATTTGTACAATGTTACATGTTGAAATTTCGATATTCTTGGAGATAGAATATAACTAAGGATGAATTTATCTCTTTCTCATTGTTACGGATTTCAGAATTTTGATCGGGTAAAGATATCACTGCTTTCTTATTCCAGAAAAACACAGGAGATGATGTAGTAACGAATGGAAGTAGTTTCCCGGATTCTTTTACTATCGATGGGAACTCGCAGATAAATCGAGCGATTAAGTTAGCAGTGAAAAAGCACAAAAAGAAAAATAAGAAATTCCGTAAGTTCTTTATAGTAGTAGAAGAGATAGTAAGAAGTGGTTCGCTTCTTATTCACAAATTTTTAATGTCTTTCATCAAATCTTAAATAAAAATTGAAAATTGCTTCTTTTTTCTTTTTCCTTTCTTTTTTCTTTTTTTTTTTTTTTTTTTTTTTTTTTTTTTTTAGAAAAGCGTACTGAGGAAATAATTAATTCAATGACATCGACCTCACTCACCGACAAGCAAGAAAACTATGATTTTGATATAATGAATGGGGAATAAATTCGACTTTGTTTAATTCAGTTGTTGTTTCCGTTGAATATTTCATTAAATGAAAAGACTTCAATGATTATTGTTTTCTCTGCATATATTTGGGAAAAAGAAAAATTGGAAGGTGTGTTTCAGTTCTGTACGCCGTTTCCTTTCTTATGGATAAATTCCTTTGAAAATAACTTCACATTCATGCAGGAAACATGTTGCTCTCTATCGTTTTTATAACATTAATGTCGCGAATATGTTTTTGGCTCAATTCTATTTTTCTCTTATATGGGATGAGAACTTTACTCGTAATTCGAATGTAACAGAATCGTTCTATTTTTGAAATACTCTTCTTACTTCATGAATGCTCGACTTGAAAAGCCTACAGTGAAAAAAGATTCGAAATTATCATTTATTGCTGAAGTACGGATGCTTGACCAAATAAAGATTTACAGTCTCAAGCAAAACAGCCTGTTGAGCCTAATAAATACAATAAATGTCGACAATACCATTAGAGAGACAAGATACAGAGAGCTAATATTGTGGGATGAGAAGATCTGACATCAACTTATGGTCATCCAAAGTAGATATATATAATGATGGTAAAGCACTTGATCAGAATCCTTCCAGTTTAATTTCGATTCAGTAGAATTGGTCGGATTTGATTTTTGTTTGTTATAGAAATTCCGAAACGTTTCGCAGATGACTTACCTCAGACTGATAATCTTTCGCAAATTTTCCGCGGATCATGGGTGGTCGTCATGTAAGCATGAGCTAGTCCAATGATAACATGAAACAGAAGACAAAATGAAATTGGAGGTGATAGTTATTATGAAGAAAACTGGCTTGCGAGCAGTTTCTTAGATGTAATGTAACACTTTTTCTCCATCTTCTCATGCACTGTACAGGAGCCAATTTTTATATTTTTCCTTTGCACACTCTTAATCGAAGCAAGAGTACCTATCGTGAAAAATATTAAAAACACAAAAAATTGCACATGCTGTCGCTAAGATGTAATCGCTAAGAATGCGAACTGCCAAACGAATACTACTACAATTATCTTTCAACCTTGATGGAAATTCCCGCCGTTGTTTCGCTAATGTCGAAATGACTTATCTTCTACATTAGGAACGTCTGTTTCAAGTTGGGACCGTGTAATAATCATGCCAAGTTTCGAGGTGCATTGTTGGGAATGGAGGAAAACGGGAGTCCAATGACCGGGGAGATGAGCATGAGTTCTAAGTTATGACGTTTGCTTTTCATTTTAAATGGATTAGTAAATTTCAGTTGCGCTCTCAGTCTTAATGATCAGAATGTTCATATTGTCTGCTTACTCTTTAAGGAACCCATCTATATTGCATTATGTTGTAAGTTAAGCGTTGTAACGTAAAACGCTCTTGATAAGTTTAAGGTCATATTTATTTCACTGAGCAAATTAATTTAAAAAAAAAGGGAAGGATAGAAATGGAATCATTCGCCAGCATATCACATTCACAAAGATTATTTGTCATAGAAAGATGCTAATAATTTTCTATGAAAATTAGCATTTGACAAAAGCTATTGAAATACGTGATATAAAGTTACGAGCTAAGAGTTAGTAATCATATTTGGTCGATGTAAAATTTATGCTCTGAAGGTTATAATCAAAGTGATTCTTGAAGCATGAAATAAAAATTGTCCGGTATTATTTGAATGATTTGATAGCTCAATTTAGAGGGCAGACTTAATAAGAAGTATCCATGAGATTTTCTGAACACCCACTCGAAGATGAAATCTGAAATTTACCTTTGGAGAAAGGTTTGAAATAGTTAGTACCATCTAAGTGATATTTTAGAATTAAGAAATCCTCTTTAACAAGGTTGAAATATCAAAGATGCTGATTTATAGTTGCATGAGCATAATTCTTCTTTTCAGATTTAATCTTTTCAATATAGCTTATGTTCATAATTCATTTATTTTAGAAAAAGAAAAACATTATGCGAAAAAAGTAAATCAAGCATATAAAGAGCATTTTAGAATTCAAGAGCAAGAAAACATTGAAGTTCAATAATATTGCTTTAATTTTGTTTAGAGAAGGGGAAGCGAAGATAAGTGAAGTTCTCAAGAATAAGTAGGGATCAAGTTTGTAAATGTTCGGACATTCAGTGTTTTGCAATACTGTTTTCCGGAAAATCTTATCAAAGAATTTGTTATGTATTCACTTCCAATCTTCCGTTGTTTTTATTATAATTTTCGAAGTTTCCAGTAATTCCTGTAAAATTTTCTACATTTCTGAGATTTTCATACTCTCGAGATAAACGCATCATATCATTAAGATTGTACAGATTTGCCAAATGGCTTCAGTAAATCATTTCGTAGATGTCAGTCATCTACCATGTGATTCTTTCCATGAAAACTCTCAACATTTATCTTTCGTTTGTGAAAAAAAAAATATTTGCTCTTTATCTTCCGTTCTTCTTTTTTGGGAACTATCCTTGTAGATCTTCCCTTTATTGGTTTATTGTTATAAAGATAATTAATTTCTACTTAATTATAAAAGGGTATCATTCTTCAAGCTCTTACATTACAGAAAATGAGTTCAAATTTGATATTGCCGTTTATGATTATCGTTCTGTTGTTTTGAAAATGCTGTATCCCTTTCTCATTTGTAGAGATGGTGAAAAAATTACAAGAGAGTGTCAAACAACCAGTGCGTCACTCACATCGAATTCGTGTTTTAAATACCCGTTTGGGTACACCACCAAAAATTCTGCTTGATATGCTTAGGGATCATTCATCATCTACGGTTAAAAAATCACTTCCTCCAGTAACAGACGTGGAAAGAATAGGTAAGTAACTACGCTGGATGTTAGGCTGCTTAGGAAGACTTAATCAGTTGTGTTTTATTCTTAGAAAGATTATCAGGTATAGACTTATTGTAGAATTAAACTGTGGCGCTCTCATTTCGATCAATGGATCGAAGCAGAAATTGAATGCATCGTCATTTTCAGAAAATGTTTCACAGAAAACATCAAGAATTCTAAGTAAGTAAAATATTAAGTCACCGAATATTATTACCCATCAGATGCTAGGCTTAACTATCGGAATGCTAGACAACACAATTCAAGCAAACAATATTATTTGCCATTTGAGAAATGTTTGAATTTGGGCGTTGCTCGAAAAACGTTTCAAATGATTGGTGATTACTGAATATGAACTTTGTTGTTGTGTTATAAAATCAGTGTGACCAATCTTATGAAATCAGTAAGCGTTTTTCCTTATGTTTAGGCGTGCATTTACGCATTAGCAGACGTTCCTTCGTATGCTAGCTAACAGTTCATTTGAAAATTTTGTAATTTTGTATTTTTTCTTTTAATAAAAAGAAAAGATTGCAATTTTGAAAATTATGGTGTTTGTTCAATTTGGTTGGCTGAGTACTATGTGTTCAGTGCATGATAATGATTCTTTGCAATATTTTCCATTTCTAGAAACAGTGAAAAAAACAGCAGCACTTACTTCAAACGAATCGAAGAAGGTCAAAGCTCTTCGGAACTCGAAAAATGAAAGAAAGCATATTTTAAGTAAACCTTTGAATAATGTGCTTTCAAAAAATCGGCATTCCTCTCGTATTCGTGTCCCTAATTCGCGTTTTGACTATTTGTTACCTGGCTTTTTGGAGCAGTCAGGAAATGGAAAAAGAAGAGCTAACATGGAAAAAAATAGAAGTAAGAAATGCGTATATTTCAGGATTTTTGAATGAATTCTTCCGCACCATATTTTTACATTTTCTGTTTTTCCTTAAACTATTCATTAAATTCTGTATCCATATGAGGATTATCATGTTTTTTTGTCAACATTTAAAAGTTCTTTTTGAAGCTTTGTTTGAGTAGCTAGTTAGACACTTTTTTGGTTTTATAGAATTGAAGAATCCAGTATATCTTTTGTCAAAATATTAGAAATCTATGTAGAAAACTTTAAGCACACAGTAGAACTTTCCAAGTTTCACTCTGTTCTAGAAATTAATTCATTAATGAATATGTAGTTTTATGATCATTCAGACAGAAAGGTGGACAAATTGCCATTAATTTCAGAAGAGGGAAAAATTATTGCAAGTAATCCGAAGATAAAGTATGATCAATCTGACATGCCAATTAGGCCGCGTCATTCTGAACGGCAGCGTATTCCCAACAAACGTCTTAGTTTTTCAGATATTTACCCTGATATCCAAGCACAGAAAAAATCCAACAAAACAAGTTAGTTTTCTATTTATTCTTATCTCTATTTATTTTTTGTTTAATTGCAACGCTTCCTAAAATTAACAAAAACTCGAATTTTAAAGTAAATCGGCTTTAGTTGATTTAGAATTTTAACATTTATGCCATTCATATTATGGATAAATATTTTATCCAGTTTTATGCAAGCACGTGTTTATAAAAAGTGTAAGTTATTGCGTATCAGCGAGTATATAATTTTTAAATCCAGAAATGCTAAAAACTGGAACTTAGGAGTTCAAATTGAAGATTTTATAGTAAATTACTTTTTTGTTTACTACATATTCTTTACCATCGGAACAATTTTAAATTTTATTGAAAACTTTAGCAGCTTTTCCAGTTTACTGGTATTTTCGCATGTAAGCGTCATCAATGTATTATACATTATCCAACAAAACATGAAGTAAATAGCACATTTGGAAAAATCTTGAAGCATACAAATTTTCCAAGAAGTGCAAAACAAAAATACTAATTTATGAAATTGTGCAGGAAATACGTGATTTGAAGGCTTCTTAGCAAAAACCTGATGCAGTTAACTATTTTATTTCTCCTTGCTCTTTTCTCTCTGTTTAACTGTTTGATATTTGAGCATTCCTCAACTTCCGTTTACCTGACAAATTCTTAATTTATGCATGTAAAGTGTCTTAATAAATTATTTCTCCATATTCTGACTAATATGTGTTACTCGTGTTCCATATATTACTTTTTTAAAAGGGAATATAGTTCAGTTGAAATTATGGAAATTTTTTCAGTACGATGAAATATAAATCAGCTTCTGAATTTAAAATTTTTGAGTTTAACTTGAAGGCGAGTTTTATAATTCAAATTTTCTAAAACCATGTATGTCAAATACGTAACTTTTGAATATTTCAGAATCGAAAATGGGAGAGGCGCATGTTAAAGTTCAGAAGTGTAAGAATTCCAAAAAGAAACCAGTAAACATTCCAAAAACCCAATTGAACGTAAAAGCTACATCAAGAAACTTTTCTCTGTCATCTGTCGTTAGTAATCGTCAGGTCCATAGCAGCTTGGAAGTCCCATCAGTTCTATATCCATATAGGCCAGCAAGAAGTGAGGCCCTTTGCGTGCAACCATCTTCATCAATGATCAAAGACTATGTCAGTAAAAAAGATGTTGAAGAATTGCTAGTTGAAATAAACAATGCTTTGGCTCTCATTGCTGATGAAGATTATAGCGAATTGCGTGAGAAGATCGCCCACCATCTAAACAACCTTCATCGGGAAAACTGCCGTTTTCGTCAAACCTTACATCAGTTGAGATCCGAACTAGATAGTTTATCAAACAACTCAACAATAAACCGTTGCAATTTGCTCATGAAACAGAACAACGAATTACGCGAACAAAAAGTCCTTGCCGATATCAAATGCGAAGCGCAAATGGAGGAAGCACGTAAACTGCTAGAAAGGATCAGAATCCTAGAAGTGCGGAACAAAGATCTGGAAGATTTTCAAAATCGGCTGGTAAAACAAAAGAGACAAAAATATTTGAACGGTGAAAGAAAATATCCACACATTGGTTTGGTAAATGGTTTGTCCAGGATGGAAGCAGAGGATTTGATAGATATTGAATTGGATTCGTTCATTTTGAATGGAAATGGTAATGAAGTTGTGAAAAATAATAAATCCAATATTGATAAAGTAAAATGGGGTAACGACGCATGGATGCTGCACTGTTAATAGAGTTACGAAGTTATCGTAATACTATGTCTTCTCAGAACTATGCTTTACTCGTGGATTTGTTAGATATATATATTTGTTGTAACATTCAATTTCTTTGCAATTTTCTTTTATAAAAAGTACTCATGAATCTGCTATGTATTTTAATAGAAATAAGTTAAAACCTCTTTAAGAGTCCATAAAGAATTTCCAAAAACGAGCTGTATCTGTATTGTATCTGTACTATTCTTTATGTGATTACTTATTTCACCAAGCAGTTATACTTGGTATATTTCTTAGCTTTTCAGAATTAATGATCACTATTTTCATTTTTGAGAATATTATATTTTACAGTAAAATGCAAGCTACATAAATACTTCAGACATTATCATCCAAAAAATTTTAACTTTGATTAATATTCACTTTTTTATCGGTTGCATGAATATTTTTTCCTTGAAGATCCTATTGAGCGCAAAGTGCTGATATTCTGTTTAAAGGTGTAATGAAGAAGAAAGTCTCTCAAATATATCTTAGTCATGTGTTGCATTGTTCATAAGCATTTGTAATTAGATTTAGCTCACGAATGGATATAATGCATAATAGAGGAAATAGGCAGTAGATAGATATGAATCACAGTTAATTTAAAAATGATCGGTATAACATTTTAGGATTAAGTTCGTGATATGATTTCAGTGTGATTGCTTTTCATTATAGGTACAAATTCAATGTTTCATTTAAATTATATTTAGAAGAGTGATTATTCACTTTCTTTTGGTTTATATTTTTTGATTGATCTTATATGTATGTTTTTAGCGCTGTTTCTTGAAATACTTCAATAAAAATGTGTAACTTTTTTCTCTTTCAAATATGAATTGGTCACTTATAATCAATCACATGTTTTTAGCGTTGAATTAAATTCATCTCCGATGTCCATCTTTACTGATCCTGATTTCCAAATTTTCTGTTCAGTAATTTAGTTGTCATTTGATATATATCGCAGAAGACTTATGCACTCTGCTTTTATATTGAAATACTGAGCAGGTCAAGAAATTTTGAGAATTAATTGAATGTCCTTCTTACTTAGAGTTCTATGCATGATTTCAGAAGCTTAGAGACGAATTTTATGCGAGTGCATCATATTAACGGAAGAATTTATTCATAACAAATCGATGAGAATAAAATATAAGATGAAAACATAGCAGCAAACAACGAACGACAGAACTTGAGAAGTCGGGATTCAGTGATTGTGGTTACGAGAAAATGGATACATTTTTTTCAGTGTTTTCATTGGCGGAAGTATGACCTTGCATTACGAATGAGGTTTTTTATAAATTGTAATTTCCAAAATGATTTCTGGTTTTGATTATAGACTTTAAAAGATCGAAACATAAGAACTACGCGAAGGTCTGTATTTTTATAACCACATTCATTCAGAACAGTTGAAAAATAATTCCCAGCGGATTTAATATATACAAGGCTAAAGTCCAGTCATATTCAAAAAAAATCTGTGCCTCAAAACTCAAATAATTGTCTGCCTACTGCAGCTCTCATATCTTAAAATTTTTTGTCTCTTCAAACATATCCTGAATGAATTAGGTCTTCTCTACCTTGAAAGGAAATCCGAGAAATAATCAAGCAAGCAAATTCTTTACTTTGAAAAGCGAATTGTAAAATTCTTCGCACTTTGTGTTATTAATAAAGAAGCAAACAACATTAAAATGCTATTACAAATTGATGCGCAACGAAGATCTAAAACTTTACTAAGATTTCGAAACGACCGGGATAGCATTTAATCTATTTTGGGCTTGCAAAATGGATGATGCCAAATTTACATAAGATCCATAACAGAGAAAGTGAAGAATTGATAAAGACAGTAGTTAATCAACAATGGGAAATACTGAAACATGGAGTTGACGTAGTAGTGTCTCAAAATGAACACCTGGAAAACAATAATAAATTGATAAATATATATTATAAAACAATATATTTTGACCGAAAAACAACACAGAAAACCAAATGATGATTTCCACTTTTCTCCAACAATTAATCAGTCTTTCGTTTTACATAACATAACATACTGAGCCTGTTTTACAGAATAGATAGCCTGTTAATACAAGATAAACCAATAAATATCACGATTATGTAGTTATTATATGATTAAGTTAACTACAAGGCATATATAGCTGCATATAATCTAGAACTTTGATTTCTGAACAAATCTCGAAGTTAAATAAATTATGCTGCATTTGAATAACTGTATGGATAAGTTTTTTCATCTATGATACTTCCAACTTGCTTACGAATTCGGAAGGTATCGAGAAAAGACCCGTTCATAAAAAATTGAAATCTTCAATAATCTTAAATTTCTACTGTAAGATTTAAATAATTTCTCGGTTAGGAATAACAGATTTCTCTAAGAATTTCCATTTTTTGTAACAATGAGACGAAAAATAAATATATAGAATAACGAAACATACTTTTTTAATAAACATAAAAAAAAAAAAGAAAAAAATGTATCACTGACGATGTGATGTGATTTTCATGACTAAATTTCGGCTTGTACAGAAAACAGCCAAAATGGAAAGATTTCTTTCTTTTTGGCACAAATTTTCTGATTTCTATGAAAATAATATTCTCCCCACAAAAAGGAAGAGTCTAGCATTTCCATACACGCATATACAATATAGACAACAAAAGTTTCATTGACGCGACATCAATTACCATCACCATAAATCACTATTGGAAATATAATTAATAGTAAACCTAAGCACCTGTATATTTCCCGTCGACAATGGCTAAGATTACTACAATCACTTCATTTATTCTCTCTAATATAAATCCTTCTATTTACTTATTTGGAAAAAAGAAAGCAATATATAATAAAAAAATCTTCAAACAGAACTGAACACAGAGCACCCGTTTGTCCCACACACAAATAATGACACACTTTTTAATAAGGAGGATGCATTTCATAGATCTAATTTGCTTCAGCAACCTATATTTTAAATTTAATCTTTCAACGATTCTTCAATTCACGTTTTATACGTTTTGTTGCCCGTCCGCAACAACATCCAATGAAGAACAGTATTAAGACAAAGGCACCAAACCACGTAAGTAATGAATTTCTTTGTGGATGATTTACTACAATGTTAACCATTTCGGCAAGTGATTCCGGCAATGCCATTTGTTGTTCCTATAATATCATTTAGGTCAACAGTTCAAAATCAATTAGCAGAAGAAGAAGAAATTCAGCTTTTAGTGCTGCAAATATTTTGCTAGCAATTAGTTCTGCGGAAATGAAGACATACTTTGGTAGCATATAAATTTAAAAACATGTCATTACAAGACTAATTTCAAACAACTTTTGATAGTACGATTGGCAACTTTTATCAATCTACGAATTTCATTAAACAAACCTTATAAGCTTTATTCCACAAATTATTTCGTTCCGTAAGTTTGTCTTTGCAGATTGATGAAAGTTTCACGTTTTCACTCTTTAACGAATCCAGTAAACATATAATTACTGTAAATATATAAAACGCTGTTCAAATACAGCAATGAGTTGAAGGAGAAAAATGAAAAAAGAAATCCGCAAAATCATTAATGCACTAATGAATCCTTAATCGAAAATATATTCAATGCAAGAATCCAAAGTGTGCTACTTACATCGACTTTGCCCTGGTGGCACACTGTAGCAAAATCGCTGAATGTCATTGGCACAAGCTTCATGCAACACTGGATCGAGATGGATATCAACTAATGATTCTTGCAAGCGTCTAGCAATCTGCAGTTTTCCATGGATTAGATTTAAACGGATTTATCACGAAATGATACTTCAAACGGAACTCTAGTTTGTCTAAAAAAACTCCAGCAAATTGATTTAGTGACAAATATAACTCATATAATAAAAGCGAAAAACCTGTCGTGCACAATCGGCATCTCCAATAACATTAACCCTAAAATCAGTTTTGAGACACTCCAAAACTGAATCAAACGTTCCACCACGTTTTATGACCTCATTAGAGCAATGCTTTGAAATAACATTTTTGCAAGCATTGTACAGCTGTGGATCTAATCGAACATCAAATTCGCTTTCCAAAATAATATTTGCTATCTAAAACCAATTCAAGAATGCTCATTTGTGCAAAATATTTGAAAATTCGAAAATTTCAAAAAAAACTCAGAAGTGTTGAAAAAAAATTACAATTGAAAATTTGTTACTAATTGTAAGTAGTCTATTTGTCTACTTCTGCAAGCCAATTTTCAATGCAGAAATAAATTTTTCGACCATTACTACATTAGTTAATCCTCAGTTATAATCGTTTTAAACGTGATATGCTTATTCTGACATGAATGATTCGCAAAAAAAAAAAAAAAAAGCTAACGCAGAGATCGATTATCCCAAAAATTTCAAACAAGACAGGAAATATTTTCTGCAGTAACATCAAAGACAAATTCCTCGGGACACGCAGATCGAATAAAAACAAAATAGTCCGATAGTGAATTTTTTTCAAGGATAAGTTCGTAGAAAAAAAAAGACCTCATTTTTGCACTTAGCATTTAGACGTATTGATTTTAGCGGATCAGCGTATTGCGAACGTAAACACATAATGAAAACCCCCTCCAATGTTTTCTTCGCATATTGTGGATCGTTTATTTTCTTGTAATCATCAGGACAACTAGAAAGTAGGCTATGTATGACAAGGAAGACAAGAAATGACAGAAACTAAAATGAAATCGAATCATTGTTTAAAATTAAATGAAATTTTATAATAGCCTGATCAATTCACGAACAAGATGGCATCAATAAGCTGAATAAGCAAACAAGAAAGTTGAAGGGTAAGTAGAACTTGGAATCAAAAACTTGATCAATAAAGGAAACTTACTACTGTTCGGCCTCTTCTCTACAAGCTTCCAGAAGACCAATATTCAAACGCACATCTTTAGCCTGCTCTCGCATCCTTTCCAACACAATCTAAAATACAACTATCGATATGGAAGTGCCAGATTACATTTCTAACTAAAAAAGTCAAAAAAGCAATAGCTTGTAAAATAAAAAAGTTTCTTATGTTTCTTTGAATTCTGATGTTTTATCTTTTGTTTTTTATGTTAGTTTTTTTACTACAGTTTTTTTGTGCTTTGATGGAGGAAGATGCTAAGAAAATCATTGTTCTTTGAGAACTCTGTCTTAGATTGGTTTTTGTTTTTTGGCTATTGGTAGTGGTTTGCATTATTTGTCTTACATCCATATGATTAGTCGTTCCTTTCTTAAAAGGTTGTTTTTTATGCAAGTTCATGTAAGTATAAGAATGGATTATTTGATTTTTTAAGTAATAATTTCTATTAATTTTGGTCAGAGTGGTTATTCTTTCATGTCTGTTCTTTATTGATGCGGTTTGTTATCTCTCTCTTTCTGAAGTATTTTATATCTCCTTTTTATTGTGACTTTTACGGTTTTTTTTTTGTTTTTTCTATTTTTTTAACTTTTTGTTATTGTTATTGGATAACCATTAACTTTTTGGCATTTTGATGACAGAGAACGTAAGATTTTCATATTCTTCAAACATTCCAGCACCCTATCACCTTTTTCTGCATAACAGTATTTGTCTATATCAGTGCGACAGTGATGCTGAAAAGATTTTTTAATTTAAATGAAATGGAAAATTTTAGGAAAGTGTGGTATAAATGATTAAAATTAAATTAAAGTAATAATACAGTTTTTAAAAATAAATTTATAATATATTTCGCAATAATCAATTCCAAATGATATAAATGTGACCTGAAGCTCATCATCAAATTGATTATCCACTGCTTCGATTTTCTCCCGAGTGAAAACAACTGCTTTACACTCTAAGCCTGTAAAGGATGCTTCGTAACAATCAGAAATAGTAACAATAAAATTTTAAATACTAAGAAGGTGTTTTGATTTTTCACATCTTTGCTGATGAATCAATGTCTGAGAATCACATTTTTCAATTATGCATTGTCATTCAGTGACAAAAGAAGTTTACCAGTTACTGCGAAATCCAGAAAAAACTTCCCATCACCTCAGAAAAAACAGAGAAACTGATAAATACATAAAATGCAAAACTTCAAATTAAATTATTCGTCATCAAACAGAAGTACATAAGAATGACTTCACTCATAGTAAATATTACGAGAAAGCCTTACCTAGTTCATCATATTTTAAACGTAGACATTCAACTACATCTTCAAAATATTTTTCTTGTCGGCAACCTAATCGATCCAATTCTTGACTACATTTCTTCATCAACGTGGGATCAGCATCCAACATATGCGATTTGTCGTCGAACTAAAAGCAAATCAAGAATCAGTACTACTTTCAAGATATGAAGAGAAAATGGATCATGCAAACATCCACTTGCCATGTCTCTTAATGATAGAAAAAAAAATCAGCAAGTAACATAGAACAAAGACAGTCGCAAAAATGAAAACAAGCTTATCAAAAGCTTATTCCAGTGATTACATAACAAAAATGGCTTTTTCATAACTTACACTAAAGTGTGACATATCCTTAATTACACTAAAATCTGAAAATTGAATTGTGACTAAAAAACCGATTCATGAGATTAAGAAAAGATGAATTATCCGAGAAATTGAACAATATAAACTTTTTAAAAATACATATAAGTCCATCTAGTCAGTATTTTCGTTTCATTGTTGAAAGACTGTACAGATCTAGTAAGTAATATAGTCTAACACAAATTTTTTGCCCTCTAAACATTTAAATTCAATTATCTTTGAAAAGAAGGATTACTGGAGGTGAAACTCCTTTTTAAATAAAATTAAATTAAAAAACTTCAACAAGTATATGCATCATTGTTCATTTCCTGAACTATTCAAAAATACGAAGCATGGAACAACAAATATTATCCGAATCTCACTTCCCATTAACAAGCCTTTAAAACCTAATAAAGCTAAAAGCACATCGAAAAAATTGTAATCGATGTAAAAAAGAAAAGTAAAGCAAAAAAACTCACATTCACCTGTTCTTGATGAAGATATGCAGCCTTCAAATATTTTTTACAGTCTTTTTCCAAGTCATCTGGTGTTCCAAGCACTTTGTGTTCAAACATGACTGTAGACAAACAACGAATTATTTCAGCCCTAAAAAGTTTAACGAAAATGAAGCAATCAACATGCAAATAATGATTCTAATCTTTATACACAACCTCTACATAGTATTTCTTTATCAGCATCATATCGTTCGGCAAAGAATAATATTATTTATGGATGTAAATGTGATTTCAAATTTCAATACACTGCGATGTTCATTACAAAGCAATGGAAAATCTTTCTGTATCTATAGCAACAGATATATTCCTCAATATAAATGACTAACGAAAAAAAAAGAAAAAACGAAAACCATAAGTAAAAAAAATATATAATATTTCACCATAAAGCATAGATTTTTATATAAAAACTCCAAATTTTAAACTTTATTTCTATTTAACTTTGAACTTTAACTGCAAAGGAGAAACTTCAAACTATTTGAAATGCAGATTCAAAACGTGTACAAGAAATTGAGAAAAATTAGAATTTTTATGTAGTATCTGAAAACGTTTATTACAATTAAACGAGTTAATGAAAAAGAAAGAATTACTTGTCAGTGCTGACTTCTGTGCAATATTTTTTAATATCGTTAGAACAATATTGTGCAAAACGTTCATCGAATTTGAAATCGCGCAAAGTAATAAGTTCAAAATGATTAACATATGAACGACATTTGGAAGTCATTTCTGGCCGACCTTTGTTATCCAGTAAACATTGCAACACATCGCCATGATCAATCTCTTCATTAATGTATTGCTGAAATATGAAATCATTTCAGTAAGGATAAATATTCTCAATATAATGAATTCACTGAAAAATATTGAATTTGAATGTAATGAGACTCATTCCTGGTAGATTAAATAAACACCTTTTTTTTTAAAAATATTACTCAATTACTTCATTACTCCGCATCCGCATCTGAATACCTAGTCTTGTTAGGCTTCATTATGTATAGAACTCGGCATCACAAGATTTTTAGTTCCGATGACGAGTAACGGAAATAACAGCGAAAAAAACTTGATAATCTTTCTTTATCCGGAAAATGAAACCTGGCAATATTTCGAGATGACAGGTCTGCAAGATTTTGTAAGTGCTTGATTCAAAGCAGTATCTTTAGCCATCATTTTTGTGTAATCGCTAACGGCAGCAGAACATTCGCTGTATTTTTTTTTGAATTTATCTTGTTGGAAATATTCTTGCAAACACCTCATTTCCTGAAGGAAAGAATGGGATGTTACTTCGCAGATCTGATTCCTTCTGCAAGTTTGCAATCTAGAATCGGTCATAACCCTAGAAAACAAAATTGCTCAATTATTGATTATTAGATAATTCAAAGTCAAAAACAGATAGCATCACACTACTAATTTTATAATACTGGCCCTGAAACTGTTCCATCCAATAAAACTGTTGATTAGATTGTCGATGATAACAAATAATATCCAGCGATTTTCAACAACTGCTATTTGTTATATATCTTTGCAATGCTTTCGTTATCAGTAGTTTATACTTTAAATAGCTATAAGATTCATTTAATAAATTCTGGTAGATCTAGTTTCTCACTCTTATCTTCAAACTGCAAGATTCCTTTCAAAAAAAAAAGATTTTTAAAATGCATACTTGCATAGGTTTCACATCAGTGGAACAGTACTCTGATAGAGCTTCCCGACAAGAAGATTCGATATCTGGCATTAAATTTACACGAGCCGCACGAGTACGTAATGCATGACGCACACTTGCGGCACATTCAGGCTTGAGCTGTAATGAAAAAAAGTTTACATCTAAAAGTAATAAGAAAGTGGTTGAAAGCTTTATATAAGCTTTCATATAAGACATGTCTAATAAAGTGCTGAAGCAAAGGAAAATTTGAGAAGAATTACCGGATTCTGATCGTTGTAGGCCGCACGATAAAGACATGCAAGTACCATTGGACCAGGATCCGGTCCTTGCTGCTGATTCAGTTGCTGATGCCAGTTAGCATTGGCCGAACATCTAAAAAAGATTCGAAAAATTAGAGCCTAAAAACTAAATCTAGAAGTGACAGCCGTAGACTTTTCGCCCTGTAATAATTATCGAAAAATGAATAAGGAATTGAAATTCTATTTCAAAAGTATACATTATAAACACTAAATGTTACTTGGAAACAGCGTCTTCATGACATGCTGAATAAAGTTGTGGATCAAGTGTCCAGTCACGAGAGATAAAGTACTGCACTTCCAACAACCGTTGCTCACATTCCTTTGGCATGTCAAAATCCATATGCTTCATCAAACAGCTCAAAGTGTTCGCCTCTGATTGAGCATCCATTGCACATGGACCTGATATAACAATTAAATAACGCACAAACACATAATAGCTATACTAAAACAAACACTCTATTTCCTTATATTTACTTAACAAAATCGAATATATATACATATATTCGATACAACAACTGTTTTAATCCGAAATTTTACAGTAAATAAAAAATTTCTACATTGCTAATGTTCTCATTATTGCTTGCAAAATTCCAATAGATGGATAGTCAGAAGCAACAACAATGTTAAAATTTTTAAATCATTGTAAAATTTTGATAATTGTGATTTCGAAAAGTATTTCTTGTCACCATTTTTTACGTTTGCTAAAGAATGATGTTTTTTTGTAACGACTTGGTAATATATCCAGCATAGAATTTTTCGTGAAAATGTGTTAACATATTAACAGATGCAGACTGATAATGGTAAGCTTACCATCAATCAGGGTTTTGCAGCTGGCATACAAAACTTCATCTACTTTGTAATTCGAACCGACATCGGCGACCTATCAATCATAAATTAGATCGAGATATAAATTATTGCGGATCAACAAATAAACTGGTGTCAATAATTAAAACAAAGGTTATAAGGCATTCATTTGACTATGTGTCAAAATTAAGAGTATATAAAGAAGAAATAACAATAACCTTCATGACAGTTTGTAAAGCTTGTATACATTGTGGACCAAGTTTCTGATTTTCATTACGCTCTTGTGCATGGCCCAATAGGCAATGCAGAGTTCGACCTTCCGCCTCAATATCACCTTTCGGACTGCAGAACAAATCGATTTCCTGTATAAATGAACAAATCATATAATGTGAAAACTTCCAGAGACTACAGTTATTGTTGAGAAATGAATCTAGTAACTTTAGAGGATATGGCAGACTGATGAAGTTTTGAAATGAAAATGTTCTCAAAGTAAAAAAAAAAAAAAGAAAAAACTTCATAACTTACCCTACCACAGGTAAGAACAACTTCCGGACTTAATCGAAATTCGCTCATCATCATTTTACGATGCGAAATCACTTCATGTTGACATTTTTCGGATATTTTACCCGGATTTGCATGTGCTGCATTCTCCAGACATAAAAGCACCCAGCTTAGATGAAAATTCGGAGAGCCAGAAAATAATGCCGACGGTGCACAACTAAATTCTTTTAATTCTGTTGCACAACCATTGAGCAGTGGATGAGATAATCGATAGTTTTGTCCCATCATGTTAGCTCGTTCTGCCAAAAGCTTTGAGCACTATAATAAAACATTTCTGCGAACAAATCAATCATGAACTGACTTGATTTAAAAGGTTTATGCCATGAATATTAAAAATACAACTTGTGAATCATAAAATATTTAACGGAATGGTGGAATGAATACATCTCCAATTATTTTTGGATATAAATTAAAAACAGTTGCTGAGCTTAACTACTATCATTAAAAAAATCTCTGATTAATTACTGATTATTAAACCATGTTTTTTGTCTCCTCTTCTTGAAAAACAATCAAAGAAACACACTTCTGGCTCCATCATTGGATCTGTTCGATGAGTGAGCAAACATTCGAGTACTTTTCCCTGTCCTGATTGAACAGTTTTGCAAAATTTCTGGAAAAATTACTACCTCATAGAATGGCATTGAATAATGCAATAATGCTAAAGTAGATTGGTGAAACATAAAATGAAATAATTTATGTCACCTCTCGATCTTCCCGACATGCAAAATAAAGTGGTCTATCGAGGTGAAAATCTTCTGTTTGTAATTCAGCTATTCGCATGATTTCATGTTGACATGCTTCGTCAACAATTGGCGCTGCATTAGGATCCTTTTGTTGTGCTTGATACATTTTACTTATCAAGCATTCCAATGTATGTCCTGTAAATTATTAATTTAATATCATCATGAATATACAAAAACAGAGATGATCTCTACTTGAATACAAATTATTTTTCGATTAAATTGAACAATATCATGGAAGGAAAGGCATACCTTGGGAATGTGGCACTCGAACTTTGGCATGAGCAGATGGTGGAGTTAATGTCCCACACTGAAGTCTTTGGATTGAATTTTTACATATTGCCACGAACGGACCAACAACACGAAAATCGGAGAATGCAAGTCTAGCAGAACGATCTAAAATGAAGAATATAATAGAAATAAGCGATCGCAAATTTTGTCAAGATCGTATCAAAGCAATATGTTTCATTTTCATCTTTCATTCAAAATATATAGCGAAATATGAGAAATTAAGAACTTCTACTGAAAACAGACTGAAGAATTTTTAAATTCTGAAAAAAAGAGCAGCAAAGCGATCCAAACGCAAAGTATTCAATATGAGTAATAAAAATCTGTAGAGCCTAAATAATTATGGAAACAAGAAAATTGACTTCATGTAAATTAGAAAAAAGAAAAATTTACCCAGAAATTGGAAACATCTCGACTCTTTCCGCAAATTTAATATGAAATCAATGAAACATGAAAGTGCATGGCCGGGTTCTGTTTTTTCGGCACATTGAGCCATAGCTGGATTAGTCATCATTTCATCCTTACAAAAAAGTTTTGATGCTTGCCGAAAATGATCATCTTGGGTCAAATTAACCTGAAGTTTCAAATTTGATTTGTTAGGTTACAACAAAAATTTTATGACTGAAAAATACATGCCAATGTCCAGCAGTGCTCGATAACGATTCTAGAATCTAGATGAAGATTAAACTTACTTTAAAATTCCAAACTAGATGTTCACATGGAGCAGTAAGAAGTTCCGTTTCGCTTAATTTAACGTCTTGAAGACATTCCAATACCGACATATCACTTTTGAGTTCCATTCCGGGACGAATGCAATATTTATGTATATCTTCCTTACATTCCTCATAATCCGTCAGATGTTTCGTATTCAGTTCCAGCTGATCACTAGATGGAATCACTGGCCTGTAAAATCAAAATTAAACAGGATTTTATTAAATGATTTTACTAAATATATATGCACAAAACCTCGACTATGGAATTTACAACCGTATGATACCCGACTAAAATATTCTTTTCAAAATATAATAACACTTGACATAATTCATGCGAGGAGTCTTGCAGCAGAATCAGAAACCCTCATGTCAGTAGGATAGAAAGGAATTAAGGGTATCAGAGATGTCACGTATGCAAGAAATCTCTACTTCAAATATTACAACTTTGAGAACAAATGAAATTTCCGAAAAACAGCTGGAAAGAGAAACAGAAGAAAGCCGAAACATAAACGCACATTTGTTGTCGTAGTGGCTGGGCAGCACTTTGTTGGGATATTGGTGCTTGTGGTCGTATTTGCTGAGGTGCAAGCACTAAAAATACGAAAAAATTAGGGAAGAAATCAAACTGAGAAGTTATATGGTTAATCTTATATAGAAATGACATACTTTGTTGATTAGATTGTGGATCAACTGGATTTTGTTGTATCTAAAACAAAGATAGATAAATTATGTGCTACAAAAATGCTACTGGAAAATAATTCTTTTTATAAAAAAATAATTTTTCAATGATTGCCTTTCGAAATTACTGAACAAGAAAACTGTTATGACTGAAAAAAAAAACTGGAAAAAAATCAATTATAATTTTTACTTAACAGAAAATTTAGCTATTTTGTAAAGTAATTTAGGATAAAAATGAATGATAACCAGTCAAATTTTGCTTAAAGAGTCAACACTTTATCTTTCGAAGGTGCAGCCTCTCATATTGTGCAGAGAGCAATTCTTTTTATTTATACCATTCTAATAAATCTCGATTTTTTCCGCCATTATTATTTTATTCCTTTTTGCTATCTTTACTTATTTCATTCTCACTCATCACTATACTCCACAGTTTGCTCCCGTATGATTCATTTCTCAAAGATGCATTATTATACTTAACATCTCGAATTCTAAATCTGTTCCGCAACTAACCTGTGCACCAACATACGGATTCCTTTGGATGTACAACAAAATGATGCCAAAAAATTGGACCAGTAAATTCATCCTGAAATTGCAAAGGAAAAGAAAAATGAATTCTTGCTAATAAATGAGAAGATACGAATGAGTTTGTGTATAATAATCCAAAAATTCGTAATTATGGAAAAATTAGTTGAAGATATGCCGACTTGGCCATCATGCACCTCAAATTGCCGACTAAGTTTATCGATTGCGAATAAATGAACGATTCATCTGAACTGCGCTAATGGAACGGCTTATGAGCAAAATACTACAGAAAAGGTTATCCGATAGGTTGAAGGAAATCTTCACATTTATTTTAATTTCAATAGTGGCAAGAAAAAAAAGACTACAGAGTTCTTATAATGATTATTCACGACCAGAAATCTTGTAAGCATCGAAATAGTATTACTATTTCTTCCTACGAATTACCAGTTTTTCTATGATTCACCAATCTTTTGCAATAAATTCAGTTTTATCTCAAATCTTTGATAAATAAGATAGAATACCAGCAGCAAAAGTTCCTTTATCTGCTTAATTATTTAAAAAGATTTTAATACTGTTGCAATACCAAAAAATGCAAATAACAAATTTGTTTGATAACTATAAAAAAAAAAACATACTAGTACGTCAATTACAACTAACGAGAAGCGAAATGAGGAAATCAACAATTGCAACCATAAAATAAAATATGATTGATTGCTAACTAAAGAATTAATCATTATGTTCTGAAACCAATCAACATCCGACTGCTTGCAACAATATGATGTACATCACAACAGTAAAACATCATTCACAAAAATATATGAGTGTTACACAAAATGAAAAACAAAATATTTAATCACTTCAGTCAATTAATTTGTGTAACTGAGCAATACAAGCCTATCTTGTTAAGGCCAAAGCTATACTTTTTCAAATGCTCGTTACTAAAAATTTTATTTAGGTTTTGATGGCACAAACAATAAATAATCCCGGTTAGGATCTATTAATTTCCATAATAAATAGAATTTAATTTTTCAAAATCTATTTATCATTTTAAAATTCCATCTCGCAGAAAAGATCATTGACATTATCTATCAATCTCTTTGAAAACTTTAGCAAAATCGCGAAGGTATCTAAATGAAAAATGTCGACCAAAATTTCGATAATTTTTTGGGAAATAAATTCACTGAAATCGATGTTATAAAGAAGGTATTGGTGATATTGATGAAAAAACAGTGTTCCTTTCTACATGACACAGAAAATTATTTTTAAAAACCTGATTAATCAATATAATTGACGATGAGCATTTCTTTTCGACTCAGTTAATTGGAAAAAATGAAAGAAAACGGAGAAAATTTTGTAGTACAACTCATTACAATTGGTGTAACAATTTTGTTATTATCAGTTTAGATTTAACATCATTTAAACTTTCTTTGAGTTAGTTTCAGGTGTGCATTTTGGTTCTAAATCATTTATGAAGATTTTCATTTGTACAATATATATATAAGATAGAGCGTCAAGCAATAGTCATTATGTCGAAGATTCATGAAATTACTGTAAAATTATATATTTTACTCAAGCAGTGAAAATATAAATGACACATCAATACTATTAACTTTCATATTTGTGCTACTTTCGATCACTTTGCAATTACCGCTATTTTATGAGTATTTCAATATAAAAACAATCCGATATTGATGAAATGGCAATGTGAAGAAGTTGGAAACAAAACATTTCGAATGGACAGCTGCGTGCCTGCTTGCACATTTTTTTATAACTTATGAAAGCACATTGGGAGCAATCAATAAGTTAATGTAAATGTAGCATTATAAGCATGCAATTTCGAGATGTTTCTTCGAGAAAAGTAGGAAAGCAAAAGCATGAGAACTGAGTGCATCTTTAATTCAATAAATGCAAAATTGATATTAACGATCGACATTCTATGTGATGAGCATATGAATGGAAATCACGTCATAGCGAATCGATTCCATCAGTAAAGCATATAAAAGAAATTGAAAACAACGGGGCATTTGTCGTTGATACAAATATTAATGGTTTACTTGTTTTCATAACAATGGAAATTTTGTAGACTGCTCCGCTACTGACATGGACACGAAAAAAAATAAATGTAAAACAAGACACAGAATTCCAAACCTCGGTAGTTGGACCATCAATAACCTTGAAATCAAATATTTTTTATTGCATAATGTCTCAATTGATCGACCAGAATCCAATTCAGATGAAATGAACAATTTAACTCCTTTGAAACATTGTTTGAATCACTTTTCCCGTAAGTTCACATCCAAGTCCATCTCACTTAGTAGATGAAACGAGATTTTATACATTATATCATAAAACTAATGGTATGAAAACTTAAGTAAGTTAATGAAGGGTATAAAGATCTAAAAATTATCACTGACTAGATTTTGAATCGACAGTTAAGCTTTACCAGTGAATCAATACTTAAAATTTGAAATATCTGTCCAAAGCAAGAACAAGCGAAACAATTATATTTTCGAGTGTATTTCTCTGTCCTCAAACACGGATGGTATACGAAATGATGCCATGAAATCAGAAAAAAACGTGCTTATGGTCGATCCATGCTAAATTTGACAGCATTTAAATACAAGTTCTTCTCTCTCAATTAGTAGTTGATGATAAAATGAAGAAAGCGTTCATATTTGAACCATTCATAAAAATCAAATTAACTGGATTTTCCTGAAGAAAAAAAAAATTGCAAAAATTTTGCCGATTGATTCGTTCAAATGAATGATTAGATAATTGAAAGAAGATTCAAACTTTGGATAGATTAAATCAAACAATGTCAACAACATCGAAAATGTAAAAGCAACCAGGAATACGCGACAACGAAAACACCAATTTTTACAAACATTGCGATAAAAAAAAATGTCAATTCAGATACCTATTTTCCCAGCACCAAATACACCAATCAAACCGGTTTTCGGAAATCTTAACTGACGTGTAGTTGAGGTTCGTGCAAGGTGACAATCTCACTATTACAGCCATTTCTTTGATACTGTTAATCCACCAATCATCAATCTTAATACTCCGTTGTGTGTGATAAATTTCGGTGCCATCGGCCCAGTATCACTAGATATGATCATTAACTCTTCTCAATTTTGTCACCATAAATCCCAGTATCATCAATTCCAGTACCATAAATTAGAAATCATCAATTTTAGTACTATCAATTCTGTCTTTCATTTGTTGAGCATTATTTCGACTTGACCGATGCTAATGATATTATTGTACTGTTAAGTTTTCTTTTTCATTCACTTATCATTTGTTTCGATTCCTCTAATCAATTCGTTTCCGTTGTATGTGCTTCGATGTAGCAATGGTAAGTGAGGGAGATCTCCTTTTGTAAGGTTGACTCTCCGGTTGGCTATCCTGCCACTTCATAAAGAATGAAAACACGCTGGTGGAACACACCGATCAGAACAAAGGATTGAATGAATGAATTTTCATAGCGAAGCTGTTCACCTTATTGAGCAATGCGAAATAGTTTGCAACACGTTGGGAGAGTGTAAAGGAAGTTAATTTGTTTACAGCCTGTCAGCATAGACACAACATAATTTATGTCAAGTGTAGCATAAAGGTCGGAAGTTTGCTTATACCAACATATTTCTGCAATACAAAGATTTTTGACTAATTCCTCATATCTGTTTTCCGAAAAAGAAAAAAAAAGAAAATATTGCGGTTTTTTCGACACGTTTTTTTCTTGTAAATGTTATCGTGTTTCAGAGGAATATGAATGCAGATAGTTAATTGTCTCAGTAAATAATTAATCTGATGGTATGAGAGATGTCGAGAAAGAGTAGACAGCAAGAAGTGACCAAAGTATATTGACAAAGAAAGCTCTTGCAGTGAATAAATGCATAAATAAGATTAATATAATGGGATATTTCATTTATTTCTGATCTATCTATATGTTTGAAATTTTGTTTTGATGTGTTTCATATAATAAAGCAGTGTAGATCTGAATTATCAACTATTTCATATCTTTATTGATCAGTCCTTCCATAAATGAGCAATTGCAATTGCCGATAGGAGTTGAAGTTTCAATTTGAAAATTCGAGTCTGACGAATTAAAAAATTAATATTCAGAATTACTAGAATTCATGCATATATTGGAAAATCTATTGTGAAAATGTTGCAATATACATGCTGAATCGTTTGAGTTTAATGCAAAATATAATTTAAAATAGCATGAATAAACTTTTATGCAAATAAAAGAATTCTGGTGCAAACATATCATAAATTGTTGGAAGTTCGAAATTATATGCATAAACTTTTATGCAGCCAAAGAATTATTCTTGTATAGACCTATCATGATATTCAGAAAATTATGATTAAAAAAATCATTTTCCATGAATGGAATTAAACTTTGGTTTCTTTTGTCATTAGTAATAAAAGGACATCACACTGGCTATAAATATATTTGATTACAGCAAACAGATTAGTTAATACTTTGGCTCCGATCGTATAAGGCTTCCACCAAATGGCTCCGATTTATAAGGCCCTCCACCCTTTGATATTTTATTTCAGTATAGATATATTGATAAACCCGAAGGATACAGTGGGAGAGTTATTTGGAAAGTTGAAAATGATATATAGATTCATCACCTTGGATTCATTTAAATCCTCAGTATATGAGTTTAGGCATAATAGGCTGTGGAATCTCTGATTTAATCAATTTCTTGAATCCTTATCAAGAGTCACTGAGACATATGAATGAACGATGAGAAGCTGAATTCGAGCTCGGATCAGACCATTCTTTTGCTTTTCTTGCTAAAAATACTGTAGCAATAGCTCGAATCCAATTAGCATCTCTCATCTTATAAGTTTGTTTTATAACTTACTATAAGCACATGCAAACTGCAAGACATTTAATATTAATAATAATCTTCATTAATGATTACAGTAGTGATCAATAATATTGCACATAATCATTCAATAAGACATGCATTTGGCATTGATTTTAATCAGCAGCGTTCTACTCGTCATCCATGTCCAGTCACAAATACCGGCAAGTTTCAATCATTTTCGATTAATCCATCAAGGTTTAGACTTTGCTAGAAGTATACTTCATAGGAGTGCAGATTAATCAATGCGACTGTTTCAGGACGGATGCCAACACGGTATCACCTCGTTAATCAGTACGTTGGTAGATACAGCAAATAAGATCGATAACAAACCTGATTTACGTACTCGTGTGTCCGATCTAGCACAAAACCTCGGGAATTTCAGCAACCAGAAAAGAAATACTCAAAAAAGTGGTACTTCAATGGGTAGTCGTGCTAACTGCTTGAGAGCGATGCATGATTTATACGAGAAATTACAACAAATCGCACGGGAACTGCGCTTGAGCAAAGGCAGTAGAAATGCTGATGCTGCTTATAGCCTCGATAAGGCCATCGAACTCGTAGAAAACATGATGGAAAGACGTCAAGCGCATTAGTTTGAAGTTGCGTGAGTTGCGTGAATCTTTAGAGCGAACAGAATTCTGAAGTAAGCGTATCATAAATTGTTGCAAATTCGTAATTGCATGAATAAATTTTTAAGCAAACAAGAAAAATTGTCCCTATGTAAACATATCATGAAGTGCTATAACAATAATTATCATTCGAAAAGTCATTTTTATATGAATGGAATTGAACTTCGGTTTCTTTTGTCACAGTTCGCAAAAGTTAACGCCCTGATTATAAATTTCGTTAGGATCCCACCAGATGCTTCTCGGATATTTTATTCTAAGATATTGACATCTCCAGCGGACACTGCAAAAAAAGACGGGAGAGGTATTCAAAAACTTAAAAATAATATACAGTTCAATAAAAACGTATTCGTACAAAAAGAAAAAACAATCTATAACTTCATGGGAAGTATATAAATGTAGCAATCGTGTTACCTGCTTGAAAACGATCAACAATTTGTACGAGGAATTAGTGTCATCAATGTAGGAATGCGCCGGTGACGTCACGTCCTCTATCACGTTGAAGCTGTCTTGCTTGTACATGATATAAAACGAGAAGTGATTGGTGACGCAGTGACAAGTGCCGTTCTGCGACTGGCGAATTACGAAAGGCATGATGCGATCATCAGCAAGGCTTTTGGAAAGATAATTGCAATCTTTAGATGATAAGTTATACCCAATCTATTTTCTTTCTTTTCCCATTTAGGTTACAAAGGATAAAATTAGCAACCGGGTAGACTGGAAGGAGAGAGCGATAGATTCCCATAGAGTCAACCAATATGTCATCCAGGATCACTTAAAACACGTACAAAAAAAAAAGGAATAAATGAAGAGTGATGTGAGAAATGTTGACGTTTTCAAACTGCAAAGATTTCGTACTTCAGAAAAGTACTGAGAAAGCGAACAAGAGAAGCCCTAAGGTAATTGCCTTTTTAACTTACTCGATATGTCGATTAAAGACGCAAATGCAAGACGAACGATAAGTGAACTTTAACGTGATTTACATCATTTCGGCCATTTGTCATTTTAATATTATTTTGAAATTAAAACATTGTGTTGAATATATAAAACCGCTTATAGGAATTCCTATAATACACTGTTCCATGCGAACAATTTGAAATACTCGAAAAGGTATTTGATGAAATGATTAGTGTTGCACAAGCAATGTTTGATATCATTTATCAATGCATTATAATTACACAAACTGATGATGTAATGCATAGATTGACAAGCAATCACTGGACGTAAACGACTTCTAAACTTTTTCTCATTCTAGTCGATTTATTATGATGGAAAAAATTGTTATAATTATTCTCACTGATAACTTTTCGGTCAATAACAAAATATTCCAACGAAAGCCGATCCTTCAAAATTTTTCTTGGTATTTGCTCAACCAAATCAACTTTTATCTAAAAAAGATTTATCATATTAAATTAAATGTGATTTCAACATTTCATTTGTCACTACTTGGATGAAATGCTAGTAATGTTAAATATTTGAGGATTTCGGGAAATTTTTTAAAAATCAAGAAAAAAGAGTGACTAACTTGCACTGTTTCTGACGGTGGAATTATTCCAACAGTTGGAAACGCGACAAGACGTCTTATGGCATTCGTTTTCAGCGCCCAAATCACCGGTTTTTTGTAATTATTAGTGAATGCAAGTATTGCTGGTCCAATATGACCTTTCCGGATTATCACCTATTGAACTTATCAAATAAGCACAAACTGCATCCTTGGATCGTTTACAATATATGCATAATAATCGATTAAACAAGTTGTATTTTTTAAGAAATATGGCATGACAAAATCTACCTGTGAATCAGGAAATGAAACAAGTCCTTCGATGCTACTTGCTGGATTTGCCGTACAATCTGTTAGTTGATGGTTCTAAAGTAAATATGGCATTTTTACTATTAATACAGAAACTTACATAAGGAATTCAGAATGTCAATTATCGGAATTCATCAATTTCAAGGCATCTTAAAAGCAAATAAAAATAATTGAATGATTGATATTTAACTGCATTTTTACAGTACTGGAAGTAGGCTTCACTAAATTAATAGGCCAGTCAGTGATAACTGTGACTTCTGATGCCTAAAATTTTTACAAATTAGGTTTTGCGAACTCTAGCGAATGTCTTTCCGACTGCCGTAGCTAACGTCGAACGTTGTCCAACAACTTCAGTTCTCCCATCTTCAGTTTCTCTTTCATTTCCTCCGATTCTTGATGAGCACAATCGGGCCGTTGAATATGTTGTGTGATTCAATTTTATAGTACTGAAGGCAGTAGCAATACACTGCAATCATGAAACGATTATGTATGAAATATTCATATTTGTTCTTGATGAAATCCTTCTATCGTCTCCGAAAATTTTCTACTTTCCACCAACATTTATATTGCTTCTATGTTACATAAATGTTTCCACGTTCCATGTCACGTGAAAGCTTCCACTTTCTATGGCACGTAAAAGCTTCCACGTTCTATTTCACGTAAAAGTTTCCACATTGGCTTGATACTTACGCTCTCGTTTGGTATTGTTTTAAGACTGTTAAACATGGTTTCACCATATGTGAGTGTATTAGAGGTTACATCTTTGGATGTATATTTATGTCGTGATTGTTTGTTTGCAGTCCATTCATTTACATGTCGTTTAAACTGACCAGAAAATACATCATCGATAGCAATTTGCTAAAGAGTAGAAATATATTACAATTTACGAGAATGACATCGGGAATTGTCAAGAATTAAATTCAAAAGCCTGAGCTGATCAAACCTTGCTATCGATATTTCCCACCATGCAATAATGGAAAAAAAACATTAACGTCATTAACTTAATATAAGAATAACCACTCATAGAGGTATAAATGGTATCGCAAGCAAAGGATACACCACAGACAATCCAATAGATTATGATCGATTTCTGGACTTTAAGCAAAAGTCATCATTAGCAATTAATGAATCAAGAATTAACATATTTTTATACTTTCGAAACTTTACATTGCTAACATATTCAATAATTTGCCGACTATTTTTAAATCGATTTTACTTAATTCAACTCAATATCGGAAATCGAGTAGATGAAAACAAGCCTTAATAATGTCACATTTGTTGGCCATCTGATAATAGGTCAAAATTCCCGGTGGTAAAGTGCATAATACATTGCATAAGACGAGTGAATAATTTCCACTCAACAAGTATATTATAGTAAGCAATAATAGAACAATGAAGATATTGCTGTGGTAGAAATACCCCGCTCTGTCTGCAATCGATAATGCTCAGATCTTTCGGATATGATTAGGCCGAAAGGTCACAAACATTCTTTTTCGAAATCTACAAGGGTCAATTGCCTAGAGAGAGATAAACATCCTACTATCACTCACTCAAAACTCTTCTGTTTCAAGCTGTTTCGCACATGAAGATGATGATTGTTGGCTCAGTAGCCGGAAACAAGTAACTTTTGTGTGGACTGCGGATCAGAAAATGATGGAAAACATTGAGGGGATGAGAATATTATGTTTATGCTTCGTCCGAATCAAAAATTTGACTTAGTCTGCAAAGAAGTATGGAAATGGTTTACATTTGGTATATTTCATATCGATCGATTCCTCGACCTCTCGGGACGACCGAGAGGTAGCAGTAGCAGCCATGAGAGTAAAATTCTATCAAAAGTTGTGACAACAAATCTTTTACAATGATATTTCTGCATTGCTATCATTCATTCTTATATACTGATATGGATAGACTGGTCACACGCAACTTATCCCAATGGCTTCTATTCTTTGAGATTACAAAACATTTTTTGATCACATTTCTGAAACTTATCAGAGAAATGCCCCATCAACTGAGTTATACGTTCATCCTTTCATCTATCAAAATTTCTACTAAGGTTATTGTCGCTCAACAATGCAATGCAAAGGGTTGAGAGAAGAAGGAATCGAAAACAAGAAGAAGGAGTGCAGAATGGAACAAAGAAACGTTTGCAAGTGCACGCAAGTGCATCTTGCACCCGCACTTGCAAATGTGTACTATTGATTTCGGCAGTGTGTCGAGAGAGAGATAGTATGGCACAAGGAGAGAGGAGCCCAGCTCGTTCCCCCCATCTCTGCACGAGTGAGAAATGAGAAAGGATAATCTGTTTGTTTACAGCTCGCTCATTCACAGGAATGATGGTGTTCCTGCGCTGCTGTGATGCGGCGTGGACGTGTTTGTTTGGGCGGTTGTTACCGTATCCGTCCAGTCTGCGTTACCATAGTGTGTTTGCAGAGGGCAGGACAGATGCACGCAAGGAAGTGCATCTCCATGTCCTCTTGTGCACGACGCGCTAAAGTGCTCGGAAAATCAATGAATTTCCTTTCCTGCAAATATTGCTTTTAATAGTTTTACGATAAGTTTGGGATTAAAGACGTTTTATTAAGTTTGCGATAGGTTCGAGATTGGGAAAGTCCCGCTAGAATCTGCTCGTTTCTTCTTATTTTCCCGAGATTTCTCTATAATTCAAGAATTCAATTAGTATCTATCGCTTTGCTCACATCATTCATATTCAAATATGCTTCGAATTTATCATAATCATCTCATTTATCAGTTGCTTAGCCTATCTTTGTAACATATTTTGATTCAAACACATAGAACGAATGATGGAGATCAGATGTCGGGCAGATTAGGAAACCAATAACGGAAGATCAGACGTACGCTGAATACGTGTGCTCCGTTGCTTTTTGTAGTGAAATCTTTTCTTTCGGCCTGTTATAATGTGATGCTTACGAGTCGAAGAATTCGTTTAGAATTTTAAGCGAAAATATTTGCTGTGAATGAATGAGTGTTGATAAAATTGAATTGGTTCTTAAAATAAACTTGAAAATGAGTTATATCTTTTAGTTTATGGCAATTTCAGTTGAAAATTACTTCTGATATGGAGACATGGCTAGTTTATGGCAATTTCAGCTGAAAATTATCTTTGATAAATAGACATGGCAGTGATCCGAAATGTGATGCAACCATTTTAGAATGTTATTCATCTATCTTTTTTCTCATTTTTTAGTGGGTGTGTGCTGTGCATCAGCAAAGGAATTTCGCAACTTTTAGAAATTGAGAGAAGGAGAAGTTGTTTTCTTTTTTTTTTTTCTAACTTTTTCTTTTTACTGTTCCGTTGACATATCAATTTATTAAGGAATTTTAAGGAGCATGAGAAATGAATAATTCTGGCGTCTATCATATTGACAAATGTTTCTTAATGGTTTCATTGGAATCCAAAATAAAAGCACGTAAGACAGCGAAATAGAAAAGTAGCGGAAATTACAGCTAGTTATTTACATATTTATCAGATTTTGCACTCAGCATTCGTCGCAACCATGCCATCTTTGGCAGGAAGGAAAATTGATGCAATAATTACTTAATTTTCCAATGGAACGTTGAATATCTAATTACTTTTTAAATAAAATTAAATTCATTCGGTATTCTTTTTTGATCTTGCCCTTTTCATTTTATGTCTTTTTTGATGTTTCTTTTATTATCTCTCAAGATGACACTGTATTTGTGGACATTTAAAGTGTGCGTTGTCTCCTGTAAAAATAGAAGGCAGTAAAGTGCAAATAGTTGCTGATAAATCGAGAAAGATTGGATGGGCGAATGTATTTTGATCGAGCAATCTGATAAGAAAGTATGGTATTGTTTTGGAAGAAACATTTGGCGATAAATTGCATCTTTAAAATCGAATGTTTTGTGAAATAGAAGATAAAGGAAGAGGCGAAGTGTATATGGAATGAAACCAGAATCTTTCCATCATTTCAACTTTCCATTCATTCCTTCTTCAGCCTTTTAAACTAATATTCAGTGCTGCAGCACAACGTTACAAATAGTGTGTTTTATTGATTTCCATAGGGAAATTGTTTATTTTTATGAGTGCTGTAAACACATAGCAACATGTCGCCTTCCTCATCGGCCTGGCGCATCGTAGTTCTGAACTGATTATCGGGATTAGTGAAGTTCCGAGAAAATATTTGATTTAAAATTTTGGATTTTTCAAAAAGAAAAGAAAAAGCCATATACTGTGTGATTAGTAATCGAAGGAATTGTTATCTTTTGATTTCGGAAATTGTTTTCTGCAGATTCAGTATTTCGATTGTAATTTTAAGATATTCAGGTATTTAAACCAGTTCTCCAGTAGTTCCCCATTTATGCGAACATTTGAAATGGAACTTCCATAGACTGTTAATTCGCCAGAAATAGTATGCATATGACGTTTTGAAAAGTTCTTAACGTTATTTAGATATAGAGAAGTATATGATGAAGCATAGCAGTGGATCATTCATAATTTCAAAAGTGGATAGAAGATAAAAGTTTATCTGATAGATTGATTCCGACTTAAAAATATGCAGCAAATGCATCTCTGTTTGGGTTATGAATAACTGCAAATTTAAAGTTTATTTTCCGGGGAAAAGGCATCATACTGAAACAATAAACCCTCATTTCTTCCTTTCATACGGCTATTTATTTATCGCAGAATAGAAACGTAGAGCTAATTCACGTGCATTAAACTGCACGAAATAGAAAGGATTTGCAGATGTTTGGAAACAGCTGTTTCTATTATTATGGTCGGCATTGCTGTTGTTGCTCTTTCTGTAAACTTTTATATCAACTTTAAATTTATAATTTTCGAACTTTCTCTTAAGTTCGTTGTCTTCGCTTGCACGATTTCTTCCAAAAAAAAAAAAAAAAAAAAACGTTTAATTGCTGGCATTAGAACTTTGTCCTTTTTCTTAAACTGTCATATATCATCTGCTCCACTTCTTAAAGCCAGTCGTTTCGGCATTTCCCACATTTCATCCAAAAGTTCTTAAGCTGAGCAGTTTGCAAATATGTTGTCGTATGCAGCACCTTCATCTTTCACCTCCTCAGTTTCATATGTAATACTGATTCGGGTACCACTTATCCCATCCATATGACACTAATCTGGTACCATTTATCCATCCATAAAACACTAATTCGGGATCATTTATTCCATTTATAAAACACTGATTCGAGTACCATTTATCCCATCCATAAGTCATAGGTATATGCGATTATGTGCTCAAATCAGAATGCATTCCTATTGATGGATATGCAAGATTACAGTGCACATTTTGCTTTTCAACTCTTTTCATCATTTTTAACCAGTGATTCTAATTTTTGGATTGATTGAGCAGCAATGAACTTTTTTTATAGCTTATATTTCTGAAATTATGTAGCAGTATCATTTTGTAATTTTGAGCGAAAAGTATGATGTTTTACTTAACCTTTTGTCCGATTTTTTGCTGATTGATTGGATGTCAGAAAAATCAATTTCAAATCTTCTTATTCATTTTATGTATTTTATATTAATCATAAAATTACTGGAAGCAATTATGTAGTCACCGTTCTGCCATTCTATCTTCTTTTGATTGTCACTCTTGCGTCAGTTTATCACCAAATTATTTGCCCGGTAACTTTTCTTTATGATGAAAAAAAGAATTCTTTTCTGTGTACTTTGTTCGAAAAGTCATTTAGAGTGTTTGTCCTGTACTGTTACTTACCTTCATATAAAGCGCTTCCTTCCTTTCTTGAGCATATTTGATTGAAATTACTTCGTCTCTTTTAAAATTTGAGTCAGTTTCAGAGTTTAATTGGACAGTTAAGCAGAATTTAAATCTGTAACGAAGGTAAGTATTGTGCTTAAATCATCCTCTCGTTTACCGGGCAATTAATTAGATTGATCACTTTTGTATTAGCCTGCTTTTTGATCGTATTTCCACTGTGCTGGGGATTCAACCTTTGTTTCTCGTTAGATGCCAAAAGCAAGCTTTCATAAACTTGTTTCAATTCAGAATGCTCTATCTCGAAACACTCAGTTTCCTAGTCGAATGGGAATTCAACTTTAATAGATTTATTGAAGATTTTCCATAAGATTTGATTCTATTCTTTGAAGTCAAAAATGTGTATCGCTAAGACAACGACGACAGTAGCTCATCGCTCGCTCTGCAACAAGTTACAAGTGAAACAATTGATGGCACCACTCAGATCCAAATGTACCACATTCATCGAGGAACCAATTTACCGACCACGTTTCAGAAAACATGATTGGGAACAGAGCTCATTGTGGAGAAAAATTTTCGGCCGGTATTATTCTTTTTGAATGTTTTAAATACTGAACTTTCATTCCATTGATTTCAAATGCAAATCTTCATTGTATTGATTTTGAATCTTAAAACAATATTTACTAAGATCATATTTTTGATTTTCTCGTAAAAAATGTGACCATATGCTGAAATAGATTGATTTAAGGGTAAAATTAGGACTACTTAAAATTTAATCAGTTAGGTAGATTATTTTTAGTTATTAAATGCTTACATCATGTTCTGTATCAGTAGTTATATGCAAATTATATTCTAAAGTTAGTCATTTTGACGTTAGTTGATATTAGAAACGATATGCAATAGAGTTTGCAGAAGAAAATGAAACATAGCAAAACAATGTTTCGAAAGATTGAAACAATACAAAAAGGCTGTAAGTTTCAAACCACCAACAACCAGTAATAAAACAATCGGTTTGAGAAAGTTCTTGTCTGTAGGAAGACCATCTCTTCAAGAGATTTGTTAATTTAAATAACGGATCAGAGTTTTTGATTTCGATGGAAGATAATACTGTCATCAATGGTGTCAAGTAGCTTGACGAGAATGTGGTGTAGAGTTTGAGGTGTTCCATTAATCAGTACGATTTGATTTGCATTTGCAATGCAAAGGAAAGTTTTTTGTTTTTTTTTTTCTTGCTTGCAAAGGTAATCATTAATAATCAAATATAAAAAGTGGCAAACAGGAAACTGTAACTTGTTTAAATGTAAGATTGAAGAGATTGAAATAGCGAAGTTGATCATGCAAAAATTGTAAAATCAAAGATTTGAAAGAAATTAGTTTCAATTTTTTCGGTTCTTGTGTTTTCAACATTTCATTTTATTGCAGTATACATGATGCATGGCAAATGTCGTACATCGGGAAGCGATTTGCTGTAAGCTTAGCGTTAGCCTGGTACATGTTTCAAGATCTGGAGAATCCTTATGTCGTCATCGAGGGCATTGATGGTTATTTCTTTTGTTTTATTTGTTTCTGCTTGCTCAGTACAATTTTATTTCTTATATTTCAGTATTTTCCTGAGAATTGAAGTGACAGTCCTGAATTTATTGTTTGACTTTATTATTTATTGCTTAAAGTTTATTTTCAGCAATCAGCGACAAGGATGAAGAGACTGAGAAACAAGATGAAGAAACAGTGGATGCTTGTTCGTAATTCTTAGAAAACAATTTTCAGAATTAATAATCCATCTTTTTTCCTTCCCGGAATTTCTTTTTGCGGGTGATCTTGATCATCCAGTCATAAGCAGTGAAAAGAATTTTGTACTGTCCTAAAAAAGTTTTTCCGACACTCTATATTTTGAAATAGAATGTTGTAACACGAAACTATGACTTTGAAATATGAGTTTGAAATTTAGACATAAATTTTTCATTTCAAAAATTTGAAACAAAATTTATTATTTAGCTGGCTCAAACGGCACTCCGCATACCTCTTCGGATGAAAAAAAAATTTCGAATTTTTCAGGATTGGTGATTCTTGATGGCATTCCACAGCGAAAATTGCTAATCAAAACTGTTCAAATCAAAACTCCAGCAATAAATTAACCCGTTCACATATTTAAAATATATATTCAGTCGAAAGTTGAAATTTTTCATTTTATTTTGCGAATTTCGAAAAGTTGAAAATTTTCATTATATTTTGCGAATTCCATTGTCGTTTTGTTTTTATATATATAATAAGAAACAGGAATGGAAGTGTTTTGATTGAAAAAAATAGCAAGCATTATTAGTTCTTTATTTCTTGTAATCTAAATAAAGTAGTAATTATTAATTATGGTACACATAAGTCCTTCTTGTTCAACACTAACACTTTTACCGTTTATTCTTCACATTGAAAACACAACATTATTCGTACATTTACTTGTATTTGTTTTACAAATGGAACAGATATAAGAAGTAACATTGTGTAAAAAATATAAAAAATTCCATACTTTCGAAGAATTTAGTTTTTTTTTCATAATTGATATTTGGACGATTGAATTTTTTTGCAAATTTTCGCGTGCAAGTTTTTTTACATTTTTAATAGCATTAAATGATGATAGTCTTCCAATTTTTGCAAATCCAAAATGCTAATATTTTCGAATCATATCATCAAAAGTAAGCAGCAGGTATCAGGATTCAAGCATGGAACATAATAGTCTATTCTAGCTTGTATTATATATGTAAAACCTAGCATCGCATTAATAGGAAACTTCGATTTGTTGCGAATTCAGATAATTGGCAAGGAAATTCAAAACGACATTTGTTAAGGCCATATTTGCCTCAATCTTTGTTTGCTACCGTTTCCGACCCTCTCAAATTAGACAAATTATTTGAAAATCAATAGGGGATCAGCGCGAAATTCCTAACCAGTTAATTTGTCATCATCGTCATGAAATGTAGTGAAATTTACTGGCAATAAAGTTGTTGCGTCGACCCATAATGTATGACTGTCAGTATAAATTGTCTATTGTTGGGGAAACAGGCTGTGATGGCCAATTTGTCTTCTAACACATGCTCATGAGCACTTGGACATTGAGGTTCGGTTTTAAGAATATTGTGGTAGATTTCTGAGTATTATGCATACCCGATTAGTAAGAAATGGTGTAAAGCTGGGCCTTATTGGTGCCTGGGCTACGAATTGCTCTGAGAGCAATGAAAGTTCTCTCTTTATGAGTGGAATTGAATAAAGAAGACTATTCCAAAAATCACTACATCTTTTATTTAGAAACGTATCAAAACAACACTGAAAATTACGCAAGTAAAAGAGTTCATTCATCACTGAAAAAGGTATTCAATATTGTACTGAGATCAATTTCTAATATAATACATAGTACAAACATTGGCGGATAATAAGCTTACATTCTTATGTTAATTATTATGTGCACTGCACTAACGTGATCTTATCACTTCAACATCGATCACTGTTATTTCACAAAGGTACAGTTCGAAGAAAAAGCTAGATTCAAGAATGATGCCTTTTTCTTTTAGTTAATGTTTAAATGTAAAGTTCTTTAAAAGTTCAAAGTGTCCGAACATAAATCTAAAAACAACTAGTAATTGACCAAGTGCATAATTAAAAGTACAATTAATGATTGCAAAAAGAGAATCTGTTCTGGCTAGATTCATATTCTTCAAAAAATTTCAAAAAAATTGAGTTTGAAAGCAAACTGTAACCCAAGAACTTTTTCAGTATGAGTTAGGAATTGATTAATTTATCAACGGTTTGCAAGAACATGAGAGATCAAGCTAATTCAATTGCTGTCAGAGTAATTAAAATGCTTTTTTTTTTTTTTTTTTACAAAAATCGTTAGCAAAAAATGATGCAGCGATGAGAGGTAAATAATCAATATGGAATACCCGAACTTTGTAAAATTTTTGACTCGAACTTTACTCTACACTAAAGAAAGAAGGAATATTGATTTTTTTGATGGGTGATATTGATTAATGTTGGTTTTTTCAAACAAAGAGAAAATATACAAACATTAATCATTCCCATATGTATCACTTAATTAATGGTTTTTACTTTCATGCTCAGATGAGTCGGTGTTTTAGCAATATTTGAAAAACTGCGGACTTTGATGACACCTTGGCTAAGCGACGGAATTGAGTCAATAGATCGTGATGGCATCAGTCCACTTGGTCCATTTAAAAATGATGCTGAACGAGACATTATGGGAGTCACTGAGGAACGACGCGCTTTCAGTGATGATGCTAAAATTGAGTCATTTTACAAAGGTCACATTAATGTGTTTAAATCTTTGAGATTTGATTGCAAAGAAAGTTTAGCACGATTTTAAAATGAGTTATTATATATTGGACAAATAAACAAACCATTCGTCGTCTTATCTGCAACTGAACCAGTAGAAGGTTTCGGAGCCAAACTTGCTGAATTTCTGTGATCTGCTGAGAGACGAGATTTAGCTGTCATCTCAGTACTACCTCTCCTATTTATCGGTGGTAGAGCAGACTTTGCTGCTGTTTTACACTTTACATCTACTGAAATTTCATAAAAAAAAAAAAGGAAAAAAAAATTTGAGATAATCAGATGACAAATCAATAGCACAGAACCGAATTTCTGGAAAAAAAAATTTTTGAAATTTTGGAAAAGTAATTTGAAAATTGTTGCAGTATCTTAAATCAATCAGACATTTGATCAAAAAATAGGTAGTAAATGAAAACAGTAATACTTACAATCTCTGCCATTTTGTGAAGTTGCTATTGGAAGTCGTGATTTTCGTTCTTCAGTTGTAATCTGGAACTTACGTGGCATCGGGCTTGGACTACGTTGTATGACAACAATTTGTGGTTGTGGCCGAACAATAGCCGTTTTGGTATGCTGTACATATGTATGCCAAGACGCCTTATCCGAACGGCCAGCGATTTTTTCACTAGAAATATAAATTTTCAGCAACGTAAAACTAAATAAGTAATTAGTATACACATGTACGTGAGAAAATAAATCAATAAATAGATAAGAAATGTTAGGAAAGTAATTAAATTTCAGCCTAATATTTATATCAATTGCAACAACATACTTGATCCTTTTTTCATTAAAATGCTCCCCTGTGGTATTGTTGTTTGCTTCTTCGAGAACTTCCATGGCTGGTTCTTTCTGGTTCCAAATCTCATTCTCGGCTTTTTCTTTTAATTCGTCTGATTTATCGCTATTGGTTCGGGTCTCAGTTCGGGATAATTCACACGCATACTAGAAATTCAACAAAAAAAAAAAAAAAAAAGTGATCGTTATCGTTAGCTAAAGTTTAATAATGGAAATAAATTTCACAAAAATCAAAGTATGAAGAAAACCTGTGATAACTGAAGTCTAAAGAATACGCCAAATATTCAAACTACAAATACTTACTGTTTGAATTAATTGTCGTGTTGGTGAATTTTGCTCTTTGGAAAGCAGTTCTCGAATGATCCCTTCAATCTTTTGCAAAATCTCTTCATCCTGAGGCAAATACAAATTTGCTTTTATTTTTGAAAGAATGTGACATAACTGCAATCTGAAAAGTATTTTATAATGAGATTTTTTAGATCTTTAAAAATCCTTTAAGATCGTCATTTTTTGAGATTCTGGAAAACAAAAACAAAAATATTCATCCCAACTAATAATGCTTGACGTCAAAATCTATTCTAACATTTTAATTCTTCAAAGAAATATGTATCAAAAATTAGAACTAATAAAGGAATTGAATTAATTTCAATTTTAGACAATTCACATTAACTTATTTTATTTCATTATTTATTTTATCAAATATTGCCCTGTACATCATATTAATTTATAATCAGTGGTACCAGCTCATCAAAAAAAGAAGAGAATAAAAAGCAAACGAAAAAAACAACTCTAATGCATCGTAGAATTTTACAGCCTCCTAAAAAATTAGTCGAAACCTTGCAAATCAAAATTAACACGAGTATATCAATCCAGTAAGCGAAAAATTAGTATTTAACGTCAAAAATCAATCAATTACCTAATGCTTATCACTTTGTCATTTGCCATTTCTAAAACTGGAATCAAAAAATGTTCATGGAAAAATTTGCGGCTGAAATTGGCGATAATTTCCGGAATGATGTCCAAAAGTAACCGACGTCGATGACAATTCTGATGCTTTCCGATTGCTATAATTTTTTTTTAAATTTTAAACTTATTAATATAATCTATTATATGTAAGATGAAATCAAATTTCCAAAACTTTAGAGATGTGCCATTTGATAAGAAACAGAATTTGAATGATAGCTTTCTTGTACAAATTTCAAATTAATGAATCGAATTACTGTGAACAAAGAAGCCGATAATAGATTGGCGATCAACTTTGCTTGGATTTTCTCGCATAAATAAGAGAAGTGTAACTGAAGCAGCAATACGACATGGAATTGCTCGCTGAAAATCACTGAAATTATGATGGCAAGATTAAAGATAATTTAATTTCTTCAATTATACTATAAAACCAAAAGATCTGGAACACATGCAACTCTCAAATCTAATAGACATTAAATTGCCAAAAGCGGAAAAAAAATGCTTATTAAATTTCAGCACACTGTGTAATATCAAATTTGCTTCCTGCTTGAATCAGAAATTTAATCCAACAAGCATACTTTTATTTTAATGCCTATTTTCAAAAGTCTAAATCAAACTTAGGTATAAAGCAAAAAAAGCTTTGTATCTAAAAAATTAAATTCAGTTAAACTTTCAGAAAATTTAATAATTTTCTAATTTAATAACGTAAAAATTTTACCGTTGTTAGCACCTCTTGTTTGAGCATTGGAACGAAAGAGATGAAGAGATCTTTAACCGGAATCAAATATCGTAGTACGACAATATTTTGTAGATAGGAACGATGAGATCGCCAAGAACTAGTTCCACGTATTAATCGATTGCATCCTATTACTATATGATCCAATTGTGATCTGGTGACTTTCTGAAATCAAAATTATAGAAGAAGAAACCGATGTTTTGCTTTCCATTACGTCGACAGATATCTAAATTCCATTTTGTTCAGATTGATACCAGAACTTTTGAACAATTTGAATAGAAGATATGAGAAATGATGCTAGGAAATAATACTTGAATATTAATCCAAAATATAATTCCGCCAATTCTTGAAAATTTTAAAATAAAATAAAAGTCATAGAGGTTTATAATTTTCGGACTACTATTAAAGTACCATGAAGTTTTTACACAATTATTTGGCTCGGAAACAAATTTGTAGAGTGCTGGAAGAATCTGATCAAAGGTATCCATCAAATGTCCGACAACTTCGGCTGGGCTTCCACGAATCAACTCAAAAAGTGGTGATAGTAAAGCTGATTCATTCGGCATCAACTTTACAAGCTGAAATTTGAGAATAATCGATACAGAATCACTTTCATTTTCTTTTTTAAATTAATCAGATTATGGATCAATTCAATGATTTCGTTTTTTAAATGAAAGAATTCAAACCTCATGAAATGCTGAAGCCGTTGCAGATCGTACTTCATCATCTGGATCAGAACAAAAACTTTCCAAAATTGGTAACAAATGATCTTTGAGGGAATTTCCGCCATATTTTAATACCATATACTATAAAGTAAAGGAATAATGATCTCTTTCAAAATAAAGAAACAGAATTTTTAATCCTAAAAGTTTTTTTGTCTTTCATACGAATTAAGCCTCTAAATCTCGAAGGTACCAAAATTTAATTGTGTCTAAAAATTTACAGCAACTAAAAATGATGTAATAAGACGGCAGAGAAAATTGAAGAGGACGAGAAAAAGTAGAAATGATGATAACTTAGTTGACAATTGTCGGAACCTTCCTAGGCTTTTACAAGTAAAAGAAAGAACAATTTTACAGGTGTGAATTGGCATCAATTCCAGCATTTTCCAAACAATACAAGCTAGAAAATGACAAACGTACAGGAAAATTGTAAGCACACATGCGCCTGACGGATGTTTGAATATTCGTTGAAATACCATTACTTTTATCATTGGATGACGAACATAGATTGGTAATTCGGATGTAAGTGTCCAAGAACCAGTTGTTATCCCGTGTTGTCAATACATCCTGAAAAAGACTCATTAGACTTTTAAGACTTAAGATCTACAAAGTGCCATTTGAAAACTTTTGAGAAAAAAACTATCGAAATCATTACTAAACAATTCCAACTTGAATCCAAAGCTCATACTCTTTACATAGGCTTATATTTCTTCCAAATAATTTCTAACATCCATCATTTATATTAAGTTAAACATGAAAAATATCTTCGCTTAAATCATCAATTCCCCTTCTTATTTGAATACCTTCAATAAATCTATCCATTGGCCAAGATTTTTAGTTACCACACTGAATGTTTCATCCTGAGCATTCATCGCCTGCTCGATGGAACGTTTCAAGAGTGGAACGATCGAATATTTGCGTTGTTCTGCAAAATACTGAAATTTAACGAAAGATGAAAACAGCAAATTGAGAAAATGTGACATGATTAAATGATGTCACATGATAATTTCATCCAAATAACATCAAAATGTCGTCCTTAGCTAACAAATCACTTTTTACAAATATTTATCGGAACGAATAACTTGGTAAATTTCGTTATAAAACAATGTTGTGATTTTGTTACAAAACATATCAAACTGAAATGTTTGTTGTATGTAATGTTCCTTCCATAGTGGCGGTGACTGTCATGCAATTATTATTTGGATGATAAGATAACTTATCAGGAAGGAGAAGACTCAACCTTTTGATATGAATGGGATGCAAAGGGAGATGGTGTTCAGTGCCGTCTCGCGTGTTCCAATTTCAGTATCCTTGCACAGTTGCACCAAACACGGCACTAACGCTGACGTACAATCACTCGGATTTCTCAAAATTTTTCGATTAACTTTGTTTAACGCTCTATATATTTACTTAGTAAAGCTTGGACACTTCTTCTGAGAAGTTCGGATATTTCTCCTGAGCACAGAGTTGTACAGTATGTAAAATTTAAGATGTTTAATTAAGTTGGAGATTAATTTGGAGATTAAAAAATTTGTAGATTTTAATTCCAATTAACCATTTTGAAGTGAACTATAATTAAAAAGATAAGTAGTATAAATTTTAAGACATTGAAAAGTAATAGATCCCAGCACTCGGGATTTGAAAAAATATTTGATACCCTAACGATTCGGCGACAGCTGCTAGATGCTGGGCCATGGAACTTCGAACATTCGAATTGGGATCGTTACAAAGCATTTGAACACAAGGTACAATGTCACTTCGGATACTACAAAAATCACTAAACAAATGAAAGAAGATGATTTGAATCAGCCTAGTTGGAGCCTACTAATAAAGACTAGTTGGAGCCTACTAATAAAGTAGTGTGACACGAATCAATTTTCAATTTTCTACTTGCAATTGCTTTGAAAATAAATATATTCCTACGGCAAAGAAAGCAAGTTAAAAAGTTGAAAAATGAGGGGGAAAATTCATCAAATTTTACAGCTTTTGGTAGATGAAAGAAAACTATAATCTTTGTAGAAGTTTATCCATAAAAAAGTATATTAAAAATAAATTTATCCTTGTTTTTCAGACATACATTTATATTTACTGACAATTTTTCTATGCAACAGGCATTTTCTTCGAAAAAAAAATCTGTCATGAATAACTGGGAACGAATAATTCTACTTATTATAATCCATATTCAACAAATTTGTTAGTTAACTAATTGACATGTTCAGGAAGCATGTTTGAAGATTTCATTTTTCCATTTTTTTTCCATATTGGTGAAGATTTTTATCAAATCATTAATTACCTGATGAAGCAAGTTTCATTTACAAGTACAAAAAAAAAATTTACTCAATAGGTTCCAAATTTGCACACAGTTTACCAATTAATTTGCTTGCCAGTACACGTCTCTGTGCTCGTTGTGACGTTTCAGCTTGTAAAATAGTTAATGGTAGAACCTATAATTTGAATAAAAATATTATAACTATTTAAAAAATTTTTTAATTTTCAGTAAATTTACAGTTTTTAAGATAAAAATAACTTTTTAATCAAATAAGAAAATGATGATCAGATATTTAATAAAAATCAAAGTAATTATTTCTACTCTAATAAATATTCAATTATCATTCTCTTATTCCTTGCATGTATCGTTATTATTACTATAAAACAATGTTTGCATAATAGATCTGAAATTTTTCCTTGAAATTTCAAAATCAATAAAATAATTAATCATAATTTTATTCATTCTCATTATTGCTATCATTATCATGATTGATAAAGTTCACGAAAAAAGAATCAATTGCAAATAAAATCAACAGGAAGAGTGAAATTCGTGCAAAATATTTAGACTTAATTAAGAAAGGGCAAAGAAATGGCGGAAGAACTTACAAGCTGTTTGAGTTGCGATACAGGTATATGATCGATTATTTCAACAAGCGTTTCTAACCATACTGCTGCCGCTACTGAATCAACAAAATTATCTGTGGTTCTACTACTTTGCGACATATGAAATTAAATATTATTGAAAATTTTGATAATTAATTTTCTGGCTCATATGGACTTCATTTTATCTATTGGTTAGTTGTAATTATGGACCATAATGAAGATGAAAATAAGATCACTAATTACTTCACCTACCATCTTTCATATTATCTAGCTTATATCTTATAAATGTAAGAACTGTTTGACCTAAAGACTTTCATTAAAGGAAACAGTATGAAAAGTTAATAATATTACGAAAGTCATTTTAAAAATGAATAAATAGAATAAATGAAACTTGCAATTGTCCTTTTGTTGTGCCGCATTCTGCAATATACCGTTGAGAATCACATCACTAAGACCTCTAAAATTTTATTCTCCGCTAGATCTATTATTTGTTATAATTGAAATAATTCTCTAATGCTCAGTTTTTCTTTTTTTCTTTCATGTAAGAAATTAAAAGTAAGGGTTTATATAAGTGAGAAAAGAAATGAAACATTAATGACAAATTAAAATTAGAACAGAAACATAATTAGACATCATAAAATGTAAGGCGATTCATTTTCAATTAATTTAAAATTTACAGTCTTAATGTGACTGCTTTAGCTCTTGGTTTATATGACTAATCCGTTAATTATATTCTGTTTTCAGTGAGGAACAATTAAGTAATTATAAAATTTTGTAATTTTTTGAAAATCTTTGGATATGTCTGAATTCCAAAAAAAAAACTTACGGAACATAAACGGTGAGATTACTATTTCGATAAATATTTTTGTAAGCGACAGCTGCTTCACATTGCAAATCGAGATTTGAGCATTCCTCATCCAGTAATTGCTGTATAGCATTATGAATGAGCACAACAACTTTCAAGTTACTATAAATTGTAGAAATCAAATGTTCTCCGCCATTTCTCATTTCTACTCAACTTTTTTCTCATTTCAGAAGATGACTGAATTTGCAGATAGCTCCACATAAACTATATTTTTTCAAAATTAACCAACGCTTCCAAATAGTAAAATTAATATTAGAATGTTTGCAGTTCTTATTTCCTCCAATAAACAATCTCCTCTCGGTGATTTTTTTCAAGATATGAAGCTTAAAATTAAACATGTTATCAGAAGTAAATTTTACCATGTTATATAAAAAATTCCATTTTTAGAACTTTCGATATCAAATTTAGCCTTAAAAAATCAATAATCGCAATCCAAAAACACGAAAGCAAGTAAATAAAATTCATGAATTTCTAGAATCCAAAGGAAATTGAAGTAACCTGAATGACTGGCATGACCTTTTCGATTACTTCCTCTCCATCGGTCTCTATCAAATTGCTTAATGTTCGAAATATCGATATTTTCTGGATTTCTCGTCCTGTTCTGAAAATCGATCACAATGCAAATTCTATTCGTAGTGTTCATATCTCGTGAAGATAATTGTTTGAATAGTTTATGCGACGTTTTTGATCATCAGTTCTTTAATGAACTGGAAAAATATATGAAAGAGATAAATTTCGAAGCAATTAGAAGAAATGTTAGTGCATTTTGTTAAATCATTTATTCAACTAAATGGTATTTCAGAAGTTTCAAAAACATTGGCAGAGATAATGGAATGAAATTTTAGAATAACTGAAGATCTAAATAAACTTCAGGTTTTTCTTCTAAAAGAAATCAAAAATTTAGATGGATTCGTTCATTCAAGAAAATCATACTACAGCAATTTGAAAGACAGAATAAAGCAAATATTAGATCTTAAATTACAAAAAATTACAGTACTTGAGAGTATTGATTGCATCATCGACCGGTGATTGAAACAGGTCGGCAAGATCCGGATCATTTGTCGGATTTAACAACGATTCCCAGTTAATCGTTTTCTCGAATTGTTCAGTTTCTTCATCCAGAGTTTCTTCATCCTGAATTTCTTCATCTTGGATTTCTCCATCCTTGTCAACTCCCGTACTATTCATTTCGTTTAGTGTGAATCGTTTTTTAATCAGTCATCCAGATAGTGATAATCTATAAAAGAAATTTGATGTAATTGGGTTCATAGGATTTTGTTGAATATTTTATATTCGACTTTCGTAATTCCTGCGATCTTCAGTAACATGCAAAATGGAGGAAAAATTGTTATCACCGAAAAATTTCAATAAAAAGTATGCATTTTTGAAAATTTTCGAATCAATGAAATTTAAAAGAAAAAGATTACAAAAAAATTCCAAGAGTGAATTAAAAACATTGATGCTATAATAGCAGAGAGATTATTTCAGCTCCTTCTATCAAAAAAGATTGAAATTCAAGAGAGATAAAAGCAGAATTACAGAAACTGGAATGAACAAAACAGGAAAATCAAAAGCGATAGCATCCACCGAAAGCTTCTCATGAATAATTCGATTTGAAATACAAAATCGCTTTCCATTATTCGGGCAACTAATGAGTGCTTCGTTACGCTTAATATTTGGTAACAAGCGTGAAGAAACAGCTATACTGGAAATTGAAATCAGTAACAAATGAGCTGAGTGGGATAAAAGCAAAAGACAAAGATCAGGAAAGGAGTGAAGATGGTAAATGCATTTTTTGAGCAAAGCTATACATATATTTTTGTGTATTTGATTCGAGTAAACATCACCGAGAGCACTTGAAAACGGTCTACTTGAAAATCGTCTTCTGGTTTTCACTTTTCTGCTGCTTATTTCAAACTATATTACAAACTACCACGGAATGATGTCGATCAACGAAATCGCAAGGTGTAACGAAAGTGAGGGAGAAGAGGAGAAGAAATGACCGAAGAAATTGAAGAAAGATTTATAAGGTTGGAAAAATAAGACAGATGAAATCATACTATGTGCAAGGTAGTTTTGATTTTGATATTTTATAAAAGTAAAGAAATCTTTACTCTTCAATGTTTGGCGATATTTATGCGATACGAATGCAACTCAAATTAGATTGTTTGTATTTTGAAGGAAGAAATTTTCAAAGGGAAGAATGAATCAAAGATCAATGAGAAGTAAGGTATGGAACGTGAAGATTTTAATGAAGATTTCAAGATATGGAGCATAAATAAAGCACATATCATAAAACATCGGTTATGATAAGTATCGTTCGTTTTCATGATTAACCTATCGTTATTCAAAATGTGAAATTTTAATCTTTTCTATTGAAAATAGTTCGATGGATCATAAATAAGCTGAGGAATTAGCAGATATTGTAAAGGCCTAATAGACGAATAAAACAACTTCAATGCAGCAAACTAATCCAAAGCAGAATTGAAATAATTTTCAATGACAACAAATATTTTTCAAGAAATGACAGATTCGATGAAGCTGCTATTGTCATCAAGACCTGCTCTCCAGTCATTTCGCTTCATTAATTCAGTTGAATATTAACTGTTTGGCTTGATATGATTTCTTGCAGTTATCTGCTAATTGCTTTTCTTTTTTTGATCGTTCTTTGCACTTCTATGCACCTAGTGTTATGTTTAACAACGGAAGTGGACACTCGATTTATAAGAGAAGTTTGATGTCAAATATGATTCTTATTGACACAGAATTGTTAATGCTAGTGATTTCTGAAATGCAGAGTTGTTCCGACTGACACATCTGTCAAAGTGTTACTTCCTTGGCTAATAACATAATCCAGGCTTACTGGAAGCTTCAGGGATATTTGATCCATCGTGTTACCGCACTTGCTGATCATAGCGATAACAAAACTCAACGAATAATAAATGCTTAGAGTGGTTTAATGACAGCTATCATATCGAATTACTAGTATAAAGAAGGCATTGACGACGATGAGATGATTACTTGTGAAGAGCGAATAGATGGAGAGGGACAGGAACGAATGATAAACTTTGAATAAGCAAATCACTCGAGCCAGCTGCGTGTGGTTTTAGCAGGTGATAAGCTGAGATGAGGCTCGATACTTGAGCGATAGGGAAATCACAGCTGCTCTCTGAACTACTCTGTTATCGAGACTTTATGCTGTTGTCTTCAGACATCAGGTAGTCTATTTCTCTCGAAATTCATCTCATCCTCCTCTTACCAACAACAATGATTTATTGGCAAAAATAGAGCCTATGCGATGGAACTAACGGAAGCAACGTTTAGTTTAGTATCAGCCTTCCGAATGTTGTCATCACAAAAATTTCCTTCTCTTACAACCGATGGCAACAAATGCTGTACACAAAAGAGATGTTTCAACTCTAAAGTTTCACAATATGAAGGTTGGTTAAGCATTACAGACTTCTAAGTTTTACAAAAATTCAGAAAATGTCTTCAGAGTGATCCGTCCGTTCGTACAACCAACATCGTGCGCGAATCAATTGTCAAGATTAGATAAAATGCTCCAGCTTTCTCATCCAAACGATAACAAAATAAAAAAACACATGTATCTATCAAAAAATTAAAATTTTCAAAAAATAAAAATACGCGAAACGCAATTGAACTTTCCTTTCTAATTTTCCATTTATTATTTTTATTAAATTAAATACTGACTTACAGTTATTAGCCGAAATAGCTAAATGGCTATGTTTGTGTGCCTTAGTTTAAGTAAATTTAAACTTTTAAACCAAATGATGGGAAAATAATTGGTAGCTGTGGTACAAAGTAAAAACTGAAGGAAATAAAATTTTTGCACAATGAAATTATCTAACAAATCGCAATCTCATTAAGACAGCTGCTTGCTGGGTAACTTTTACTTCTCAATTTTAATTATGTTGCTTATCAGTCAGTAAACAAATTTGCTTTCTCTGCTTCAGTAAGCTCTGTTTGAATAACTTATTTTAAATTTTCTGTTAATTTATGTTAATTTATCGGCACAATTTATTCAGTTCTAAGTATAAATAACTTCATCTCTAAGCAATAGCAAGTCAAAATGCAAAAAGTCAATTTTAAAGGGAACAAAGGCCAATGAATGAAGTACGTGAATCATTGTCATCACTATTCCAAACATAAACTTATTGAAATGTTTCTAGCAATAAAAATTCATGTTTTTCCGATGTTATTCATCAGCCAGTAAACAAGTTTATTTTCTTTGTATAAGTGAACTCAAATGTAATACCTTTACCTGGTGACCACTAAAATCTTCCTTTAACAAATATTAGCAGAACGCTTACTTATCTTCCTTATCCGACAAAATGTTTCATGAATTTAACTCGTCTTCTCAGGAGTACGGTAATTTCAAAAAACAGGAATGAGATCAATGATTTCACACTGCCTATGATTCTAATTTCACAAAAAGGAGTCCTCGAAAGTCACCTGACGATCACAGAACAGGTGAAGTGGGACAGGTGACTCTATTATCTCATTTCGTTCGTTTTCCGGCACAGTTTCCTTTTACTCCTCGTATTCACGCTTCCTTACTAATTTTTTAATAATATTATAGATATACTCGTGCCTGAATCATAATTTATTAGGAATGAACGAAGCAAGTTGTTCATGGCTGATTCTGAATTTGTACCGAGTGAGATTCATTTATATTTTCATGTTTTATTATTCACTAGATAATATATCTTGGTTTTACTATAATTTTAGATAGAAAATATGTTACTGAATAACATAAAATATGTTACTGAAAATATGTTACTTTTTTTTTTATTTCTTGTAGGATGAGAAATACTGATGAAGCAAAAAAACATTATTCTTTTATTGATGAATTAAATATTATCCTTTTCACTGATGAATTTAATATTATCATTTTCACTAATGAATCATTAAGTAATTTGATACGCATGCATTCTCAACTTCGAATCGATAAGCATGCCGTTTTCGAGGCGAGGCTTTCTTCCATCAATATTCATTCGAAAAGACAGCGACAATATTCAGCATTTCTTCAGCAGGTTATTGTATTGTTCCTCATTTTCTATTAGAAATGCTGAACAATTCATTCTCTTCTGAAATTACTTTTCCTTAATCTGATAAATACACAAAACTTTCCTGTTTACCTAAATAATCAGTTTTCTCTTTATGTTAATGGAATTAACGGTATGATTTCCAATCAAAAAGATCTTACGATAAAACGCAAAAAAATGAGTCAGTTTTCTCATTAATGCAATTTTAGTGAGGGTTCGATCAGTCAAGCAGCATGGTTTGAATTAGGATCTAGTAGTTCTCTATCGACGCGAATGAAAGCAATGAAGCAATTAGAATCGGTATAAATTGCTTCATTTATATCCATTAGTCTATGCGAATAATCATTTAAAGAGGAATGAGATAGATTCAGATTTTAAATTTCATATAAGTTAAGCTTTCAATTTTTCCCGATTTCCCCATATCTTATTACTTCTTTCGATAATTCCAATTTTCTATATGTAAGGTAACTACACTTACGGATTTAAATTCGAGGTCTTTTAAAGTTTTGTGGACAAAAGGTAGTTTTCTGATGTATAAAAAATATTTACCTCCAAAATTTGTACTCAAATCTATGATTTGCTTTGAATTATGGAAGACTTTTAGAAGAAAGAGATTGTGTAAAACTGCAAATAATCGTAGAATTTACCAGATTGTTAAAAGCAGACGACTACAAATAAGCACCGTTGAAGCATTATATCACGAGACTAAAGATCTATATGAAATGGATGAAGCAAAAGAGTCGTTCTTGAAAACATTTATCACTCTCACTGAATATCAATTGGATCAACTTGGTTTAGCAATGCGCGACACTTTTTTTTCTGTGTGGTTTTATTCCTCTTAAATTTCATATTTTTCTAGTACGAAACGTGTTAATAAATTTAATATTGTGTTGACATACTTATTTTATAAGCATTTATAAAAAATTGATTCAAAAAATTTCTTTTTAGCTAATTCGCTCCATGGGTCTCAGTGATTTGTCTCTGGAATGGTTCATAGCTCTATCGATGAATGGCGATAAAGTAACAGGTTTCGAATATGATTTCATGAATCTTCAGCTTAGTTGGCTACGAGAAGTATTAGACTTACATATGATGGATCATCGGCATGCTGTTCGAGTACTTCAGCTCACTCAGCAAACCATAAAGTGCGGTTAATTACTATTTATATAAAATTTATGTTTTAGAATTATGTAATTCGTAGAGATACATGTTCATAAAACTTTCACAAAAATGATTTGAATGGGATTATGCTGCTTTTCTGAAGTACATATTTCTCAAATAAGTTTCATATTTCAACCAATTAAAAGGGAAGAATTTCAACTTTTGTTATTGACTTTCGAAATTTTTGACTACGTTACACACATTATATACTTTGTTTGCAGAACAAATGCTGGTTTCATTACAAATAGTGAGATTGATGATGTTGTTCATAATGTCTGCTTCAGAATATGTCGTAAAACGGACCATTTGACTTATGAATGTTTATTATTACTGGAAATTATTTTAAAATATGGGTATAATTTTATTTCTAGTCTAATTTTTCATGCTGATTTTTTGTTAATATGCTGTCAGGACAAAGAATATAATCTGTAGAAATTCCTTTCTTGTATAATTATGATTTTATTGATCAAAAGCTGCGACTAGCATATATTACTAGACATTTTCTTTAAAATTATCCATCTACTTAGTTATAAATTAACGTAATATGATTTATGGTTCTCAGACGCATCCCACATACGAAATTGCTGGTATTAATAACAACATTATGTTCGATAATGAATGAAGAGAAATGGGGTCCCACTGCTTGGAACGTAATGAAAGATTTACTGGGATCTCATTATGGTCATAATGTTATAAAGCTGTTGCTTGATTTATTGAGAAGTAGTGCTCATTGCCCGAAAACAAAGGTTCTTGTGGGCGCTATATACTGTGTGCATACTGCTCTGTGGAGTCGACAGGTAAGATCTTTTCCTTTTTTTTTAATATATAATATACAAGGATTTGTATAGTGCCTTTTGTTGGAAATAAAAAATAAACTTACTAGAGCATTGCTATACACTGAAAGATTTCTTTATTTTTTTTCCTTCATGTCTGAAAATAAAGTTTTTGAATATCTTTCCAGCATTTTGGTTTTAATTTAGTGAAGGATGATACATTTTGAATTGCAAATAATAGCAATGATCCAGTAAGTTTTTTTTTTTTTTTTTTTTTTTTTTTTTTTTTTTTATCCATAACTACGATTCTGCAAGTAAGACATGAAATAATGGAGCGTTAAGTCTTGTAAGTTAAGAAAAAATTCCCAAGATTTAAAATCTGAACAGTTTTGAAAACATTTAGTTTTTTTACCAGCATATTGATAATTTGCGTTGTCATCCAAGTGTCGCTCTTCGAAGTATGTTGCCGGCAATGGAAGCAGGTCCTCAAGTTGTGAATGAAGTTTTGATTGCTGTCCGGCGGTTACTGAGTGCCAACGGGAAAAATCTTCAGCAACTGAGTTGGCATTGTATATTACAACTTCTTAAACAGGCTTTAAGACTTTGTGAACAAGTATGCTTTATTGCATTCTAACATGAGAGGATTGGAAATTCTCAAATTTCTGCCGTTTTGAGAAATTTATTTATTGCTTTGTTTTAATGGTTTTATACAAAAAAAAAAAAAAAAGAAGGAAATGTCCCATTTCAAATTAAAAGGACAGAAAATTAAAGTTTCGGTTGTGAGTGAATAATTTCAAGTCGGGAGAAAAAAAAAAAGTAAATTGGATCCGATTTCTTGTTATTTCTACTTTTGCCTGTTAGATGTTATGGGAAGAAAAAATTAACGAGCAGCGGTCGCGTGTTCACCATTTACTTAGCGTTATTGAGAATTTGTATCACGATGGTGATTATGCCGGCTCCCCCGAAGTGTTGTTTTCACTGGTAGAAAATTGTATCGATGAACGCCCCGTCCCAAGTGTCATAGCACTGTTTGATTACCGGGTGTCTGTAAGTTTTTGTTTCTGAATTCCGATATTTTTTATAATTTGATCAGTAACATTGAGTAATATATTAATATAATCGATTAACTGAAAGATATTTATTTAAGTATAGATTTACTTAGAAATTGGACTGGATGGATTGTATAATAAATTATTGAACTGTTTGTCATCTATAAATCAATTTTTTGAAGTGTTTGGATCCCTTCACATCGAATTGGCTTCATACTCTTCAACAACTTGTACAAAAACATCTTCAAGATAATCATCCTGTTGCAGTTAGGTTTGTTACAGGTTTAATTTCATGGAAAAAAAAATCATGAAAAGATTAATAGCATCTTTGAAAATGATATTGTTGTTTTCTGTCCTGTGTTATTTCAATCTAAAAGCATAAGAATCATTATTGAGCTGTTTGTAATTTTTGTGTCGATTTAAGAGAGAAAGCAGTTAGTGTCCTGCACACGGTTTATATGAAATATCATTGGCTACATGAGAGAGCAATCATTACAGATTTTCTTTGTCCTGTACTTAAAGGTTGTATTCACGAAAACAATGCCAAAATTCAGGTTTGTTTGATCTTTGATAATACTGATTTAATGCAAGTTTTTACGATCTTTATTTTAAAAATGTCAGCCATTAGATTTGCTTGATTGCTTAAATAAATTATGCAAGAACTAAAGTCATACGATGAAATGGAAATCTTTTTTACCAATATTTTCTGTTATCAAGACAAAAAGTTCGAAAAATATAATTCAGTTAAAATATCCAACTTTAAACAGATTCAGAAATGATTGTTCTTTCATAGGTATTTGAAGTTGTTTTAAACTTTAGTACCAAATGTTGAATGTGTTATTTGATGTTGCAAAAACGGTGTCTTTACGTGAATCCGAAGCTAGTGACCTGTTTTTGATGGTAATGGAGATTGCCAGTTCATTCCTTGCACTTGATCTCGGCACTGCAGGTTTGTTTCAAATAGAACTAATTAAATCTATAGCATAACTTCCAAGTCCATGCAAATAAAACGACAAAAAGCATTTCAAATCTTTCTGTTATTCCAACACTTTTCGAAAACAAGATTAATTAAATCTGCAACGTAATTTTTAAGAGAATTTATGACATTCCATTTGTTGCTTTTTATTTCAGAAGTTTTTGAAAATATGGAAATAGTGGCAGGCGGTGTATGTGAAATTTTAGCTGAACGTTTTCCCGATCTGCGGAGTGCTCATCTTTACTACATCATACATATACTTTGCGAGCATCTTCATTCACATTATCAACATGGATTTGTTCGCGAAATTGGTTGTGAAATACGGGAACGCATATTTTCCGCATTGTTAAACCTTATTTGTATTCCACCTTCGGAACAAATGGGTATTACATACATTATTTATTTATCAGTTGCTTTTTCAAATCTTACGAAGGGCCAAACATTAAATTATTGGAACATGCCTCATCCTCTAAAATTATAGACAACCAAGAAATTTTTTGATTTCTTGAGTGCAAATTAATGTTTGTAGCTATTAAAATAATTTGTTCCATATTCATCAATTACTTTGTTGTAGTTTGGATTGGTGAATTTGGTGATGTGAATAATGTGCGAATATGTCGTGCTGGAGGTAATACTAATGGCAATTTTGAATGGAAGGAAATTTGCGCAGTAGTGACAAAAGCGATTGAAGAGGAACTCTGGTATTTTTATTTTATATTTTGGTGGAATTTTACTTCGTTTCTTTAAAATATTTCATTAAATAATTTCCAAATTGAACGACTTTTAAAATCAGTGACTATTTATTGATACCAGTACTTGAGTCGCCAACGAGGCAATTAAAGCCTTTCACAGGAATCCGGACCATTAACTGGGTTATTTTATGTGATTTTCAAAATAGCTCAAAACTTCATTTGATATTCTTACTTTAAAAAATTATTCAGGTTTCCGGTTATAAAAATAATTTTGCAACGATTGTGTCGAATAGTGGAAGTGCGAGATTTGATTTTCACAGCAGGTGCAGAAAACATAAAAAAACTGAAGAATGCCATAATTGCATTATACAACAAGTTTGTTTTATAATTTACTTATTAAGTCTAATAAAAAATAAAATTATACGATTCTTATCCTTTGTCTGGATTCATTTTCTTATTTTGTATTTCCATTCATTTTTTGAGACAAGAAATGACTGCTGAGAAATCGCTGCCATTTGTGTTGAATATATGAAGAGAAGAAGTGAATAAATATTCATAGATTATAGATAATATTGAAACGAATAAATCGGAATCTGTTCTTCATAAATTGAAGTTTAACGTATTTGGATATTACGAATGCATATTTTTTCATGTTTTAGACGCAGTACTTTGATTTCTGATGCCGATTTAGCTGTAACCTCGTCACATAAAGGCGAAGTCGATCTGCCGAAATATATTTGTCCTCTTTTTAGTCGCCTAATTAATTATTATCATGATGAAAGTATTTGTAAAATTATGGTTGATTGCGTCTCTTTTGTTCCAACTGGATGTCAGCAGGTTTGTGAACAAACTTTTTCATGTTTTACCAACTTATATTGAGCGTTTTTCCGGTTTTTCTGGCCTTAAGAATTTTTTTATTCAGTTCGTTTATTCATGTGAGTTTGAATTTTTTTTCTTTTTTTTTACGGCAGTAATCCTTACATGAAGAAAATCTTATAATTTTTGGCGACTGGAAAAATCGAAAGATTTTTGGGAATTCCGGGTATTAAAAAAAATTTTTAAGGCAATAATGGCTTGTGATTTGGCAGTGCAGATGTTGCCTGATGGTATGGCACCATTAGCTCGGCAGTTAATAGCATATTTGGCAGGTCTTCAACCAAGCGCCGTTCTTGCGATTCCTGTCATAGAATTAGCCTCGGACTGTTCCTCTGTACCGGAGTTTTATCAGTTTTTTGAGGTTTTATTAGTAATGGAATTACTTTTTATTTTCTTTCATTTTTCACCTTTCATTTTCATTGTTTATTTGTCAAGTTATCTGAAACTGAAATATAGATTGAAATGCTCTAATTTTAATTCCTTTTCATTAAATTTTCTTCAAAATTACAAGCAAGATAACCAAAAAATATTTTATTGTGATGAATATTTATTTGTTGAGCTTCAGTCATATTTTGCTACCATATGATATATCTCCTGAAACAGATTTTTTTTCTTTAGTTATGGTGGCTTGAATGAAATAGTTAACAGAGGAAACATATTAAAAAAATAAGTTCTTGCAGTTGAAAAAGTAACACGCAATTTATGTAATAGAAAAACAAAATATTTTCACGCATTTTCTAATCGGTTTAAATTATAGATCAAGCACTTCAAATTTGTTGTTGATATATTGGCACCGTATACAAGCGTTCACCGTTATAACACTTTTATTGTTGCTGCTGCACTTCATTCCCTGATGAGATGGTACACTAAAATGCCAGATACAATAAAATCAACGATATGTAATTATGTTATTAATCAGGTATAATTTTTCTACTTTCTACTCGAGTCTCAAAAAATTTTTGCTAATAAAAAACATGACAAATTAAACTAATTTTTCACTCATCATCTTGGAATATTTTGCAGATTGAGGAAGAGGCAAGAACTTGTGTGCCAAACGTCATAGATGCAAAAGAGCATTCAGATGAACGACATTCATCTGATTTTGAAACATCATCCACTGCTACCTTTTCATTTGGTTCAGTTAGTCGAAAAGACACGATTAAAAATGAAAATGCCAATTTGAGAGATGAGGTTTTTGTTTTCCAGTCTTTGATTGTTCTTATTTCTGCAATTATGGAATTATTTCACGAATCTGAGCGCCAACTCTCAATAATTCGAAATTGCCATAAAAGTGTGGACGATATATATTATTTTATTCATTATTTAAATTGCTGTTTATGTTATAGTTGGCTGAAGAAACAATTAAAGCATTGAAGACATTCATGAAACACAGCAAAATTAGTGACGCAGTACTCCCTCAAGCGATGCCAAATACAAAATTAGTGGAGCGATGGTCAAATCACTGGGTTATTAATGATATAGTCATTTCTATCACCAGTTTTACTGAAAATCCATCAAGTGGAGCGAATAGGACAATCGAAACTAGTAAATACTACTATTTGTTGTGCAAGTTCATTATGACATAAGTAATTTATTTTAAAAAAAGATCGTCTTTTTTTTTTTTTTTTTTATAACACGTTAACAAATTCAGCTCAGTAAAGTAGTTATATTTTTTCAATGATTTTTTGGAAATCTTTTTTTTTTTTTTATTTGAGATCTTTCCATTACACATAATGCAATGTTCTGCATTACTTTGTAATTTATTTTGTTTTGGTATGCCATTAAGTCATCGCGGAATAATTGAAGATTGGTTTTTAGATACTAGTGAAGAAAATTCATCAACTTATACACCAGGTGTGGAGATACCAAATTTTGAAAGAAGACGACGCCATCAGTCAGCAGTCCATCGCCCAAACGAGTATCAATTTATTCGTTTTATGCGTTTGATTTATAACTCGGGAATTATCTTTAAATCAAAGTAGAAATACATTTTATCGTTTAAGGAAATATGTAGTCCCTTACCATTCAACTTTGGACGATTTGTGTACAGTGGCGAAATATGAATCAAAAAAAAATCATGTTCCGGTAGTGACATGGATTCAAGTCGTTGTACGGCATATCTTTGGGAAAAATTCATGGTACATGCGATCGCTGAAAGATTTCCCTGATGATTTTGGAGCAGGTTTACAGTTATTTATTCAGCATCAATTTTGCAGGTAATAAAAGACATCGAAATGGAAGTGAAATTTTGTTCACACTGACAGCTTGTTTTTTCATATTTCAAGAACTAATATGTATAATCACTTAATACTTTCGCTACTTTTAATGTAAATAACCTGAAAAAGTCAAACTTTTTAACAATTAGACTAAATCCACTGTCTTATAAGGCTGTCATTTGTACCTTTTTTGAATCAGAAATTCATCGATTATTGTCTTGTTGGCGAACTAAAGATATTATAGTAAATTTTTATCATTTGGATAATGCAATAATTCTCAGTAAAAATTATTTCTCTATTTTAGCAGACAATTTCTGTGGTGTTGATGAGGGAGTATCAATTTTAAAACTTCTCGCAAGTGATAACAAAGCTATGCAGATATCAGTTGGTGATAAAAATAAGATGTATATTCTCACTGTTTTTAAAATTTTGTCAGTTCTTTTCTCTCGGGAAGAAATCTTCGAAATCTTTTTTCTAAGAAATCTTGCGATAAATAATAATTATCTATATTTTTTATAGGTTGAGATCTTTGCGCAATATTGATCGGATATCATCGCTTGAATTGCACACAGTTGGTGTTGTCTATATTGCACATGGCCAGACTAAGGAATCCGAAATTTTGGGAAATGTTTATGGTTCGGCTCGTTATGCTAGTTTTTTACGGTGATTTTTTGGAGATTATCAGCAACTGAGGTATTAGGTATTCTAACTAGTTTGTTATATTTTGAGGTTTTAGGCTTTTGGGTGACCCGATATCTCTGGAAGATTGTCCAGGCGGTCTTTCAGCTGGTGTTTGTGGCACCTTTACCTATGTATATACAGATGAAATTTCGAAAACTGTTTTCCATGTGGGTATGTTGCAGTTAAATTATAAAATGGATTGCATGCTAAATAAATCATTTGTTAGGAATATTTTGAAAAATGAAATTTAAAATATCAAGCATGTAGGAGAGTATTATTTGGATTCTCTGTAATTTTCGATTCACATCTAAAATAGTAATTGCTTTAGCGACGTTAATGCCAAAAAGTGAACTTGATCCGCTTTGCAATGGCAAGAAAAAGTTTATTGGAAATGATTTTGTTTCGGTTGTTTTCAATGATAGTGGCTCGCCCTATGTCCTTGGAACAATTAGTGGAAAATTTGCGCATGTCGCTTTGGAGGTAGTTATATTTTGTTTCAGTTTTCTTCCTATTTTTCTAATTAATTTATTTGCTATGTAGAAAAATATAAAATGGATCAATTTTTTGTTTTCATGGAAAATTGAACAAGTATTTAGACAAATCTTGCTGCTACAGACTTGCATTCTTAGGTGGTACCACAAGATAATGAACATTTATTGGTGACTGTTCATTCTCGTAAAGAAATTGCATTGTGGCTGGCGATTTCACGTGCTTTTCTGCCAGATCAGCAAGCTGCTACTCTTGTACGAAAGTTAATCTTACGGGCACAACTATCTGTAAATGTTTGGAGGCGTGAAGAGGAAGAAAAGGGACTGCCTTACATCGGACTTGTTGTTGAACGGTTACGGGCGATTCGAGCACTTGCTGTCCATGCTACGTCTATTGTTTCATAGCCTAAATATTTGGACTTTTGGAATTATTGGAATTTAGGTAAATTTGATTTATACAATGGGCACTAGATCTCCAATCAATGAATGGAATTTGTTGAATAATATCAAGCTATCAATAGAAACGGAGTTATTGGAAAAACGACAGTTCGAAACTTATGTCTCTTCCTTTACTTTTCCAGGCGTTCCAAGTTAACTGTAACGGATGACTCACCAGGGTTTATTGCAAGCTGCAGAATATGTCAGCTTCAGCAATTCTCTATTACTCATTGTTAATAGGTTTTTGTTTGTATCGTTAGAATTTCATTTGTAAATAAAGAATTTTATGAAATCTAGTGAGCCGTATTGGCGGATACTCTTATTTTCTTTTTTCTTATGGGGAAGTAAAAACCCTTCCATTTCTATTTCGAACCATACATTTGCATGACTTTTTTTTTTTCTAGTGAATAAATTTATGAAATGCCATAATAATTTTTTTTCACCATGTGAAAATAAATATAAAAAGTTTTTAACCATCATTAGAATTTAACCTTGGGATAAATTTTGTATTTAAAAAGAAGGAAATAGCATGGAATGTGCTATTTAAGCCAGTCATTATATTGTAAAAGATTAGAAGTATGCCATCGGTTACTATACTTGTATGAATAATTCCCTAGTTCCAATGAAAAAGTTAAGTAAAATTGTTATCATCATCCTTAACTAAAATATATCTAGGATTCATGAAAGCATGATTTTAGATCATCACTCTTATCTGTAGTATCTTATGCTCTCAGTTACTGGTAGTTAAGAACTCTATCGACTAAGAATATTGATTTCTTTTTCTTCAAGAGATTGATGATTTGAAATAATAATACCAGGAATATCTTCAACAGCAACCATTATTTCCAGTAAAATTAACAATCTTTCGTGAACTTTAAATTTGCTAAGAATTCCATTATAAGAGTTCAGGGAAGAAATATTTCAAATCCTAACATAGTGGGGAGAAAGATACATAAACATAGTTCCGAAGTGAAAAAAAAAAATGGAAGGGAGGAGACGCAAGTATAAATATAAATAAATATTCTACAATACATCATCATCTTGGAAGCCTTCAAAACGCTGTCGATCTTTTTCGCGCTCTGCAGACATAAACAACTCAGTCTTCTGAGCAACCCGTTTGCATCCAGATGAAGAATAAATTGGATTTGTTTTAGGGAAATACTGAAAAAGATTACTTCAATAAAGCATTTAGTGATATAGAATATATCTATTTCAAATAAGTTTATCCATTCTGAAGACAGAATGTCTATCTAAATTTCATGTTTTTTTATTTCCAAGAAAAAAAAAACAACGAAATCAGAGAAAAGACGGTCCTCGGGACATTTTTTTTTTTTTTCTCACTAATTAATGATAATCGGCGAATAGACTTTGACTGCCTCTATAGCTCTTACATTCTTAACATCTTGATTTTGAAAAACTAAGATTTTTTATATCATCATGGGCAAAACTACCTGTAAAGAATCAGCAATAGCAGTGATACGTTCATCTGTTGGCTTGAAATTATGAGAAATCATATAATCTCGAATACAAAGCAATATATGTCTCCTTTCTAAGGGTAAGAAAGGAATAAAATGATCAATCAAATGTGCAGAGATCAATTCACTCATTTTTAGTCCACCTGGAATTTAAGAGATTTTGACTAATCAGATAGGGGATTGAATAAATTTTTCTTTGTGAAGCATTTGAGAAATTGAAACTAATAATTATTAGAAATGGTTTTAACTCAGCTTATACACTCTGCACTTTTTAAACGGTAACCATTTGCAGAGTGCTTTTCAAACTGCTGCGGATAGAAAAAGTCCAGTACGTTATTTTTAGGTTTTTAGACCTAAAAATAACGTACTAAATAATACTCGCTATATTATGGTATATATATGATATCCCTTAGTAGTTTCAAAATTTCTTGGCTAAAACTTCAACTGTCCACTGTAACCAATTGTCTAATTATTACTTTGACAGCAGGAATTTCTTAAATACTTCGGCAAGTTTTTTTTTTTTTTCTTTTTTTTTCAAGTCTGAACTACAACAGACACTCTTACTTCTTTGATATGTAAATGGTGAGATAGAGTGAAAAGCAAAACTTACCTTCAGTGTTAAATGCGCTTGCCATGACAACATCTTCCATCTCTTTCAGTGTTATTGCTTCTCTTATTTTTCCACTTTCATAATGTTGAAGTGCTTTCTGCGCTATTTCATTACTTCCAGAATTACTGCAAAATGTTACTTGATTGATAGATCTTTGACAAACATAAAGCTTCGATGAAATAATTTACTGATGAGAGAAAATTTCAAACCTTATTCAAAGGCGGAATTCGAAATTTACATATTGATGATCTATTTCTCACTTAAAAAAGTAGCAAATTCACGAGAAAAGATGGCGAATTCACGATTTCTTGCCACGTTTTCGATTTTTGAAAAAGATCTCAACTATCACAATTAATTAGCAGTGCAATATAGAAAAGTTTTCGAAATTCAAATTTTTGAACTCAATAGATATTAGTTATTTCGAATATTATGAATTCCGGATTTATCAAAGGTAATTCCTACGTTAGATGTCTTACTCATTATTCATCACTGTAGATAAAAAATAAGCTAGCTACAATAGATATACTAGAACACTGGAAATAAATCATTTTGGCAATAAAAAGTAACTGAAATTAAATAGTGTAAAATTAAAATAAAATGAAGCGGAAGACTCACCTCAAAAAAATGAAAATACTTTTTCGAAAATCGACACCTTCCAAATATTCATAATGGTCGATAAAGGGCTTTAATGCGTCAATTACTTTAGCAGGCATCTTGTCTACTTCGTCAAAGATAAATAAACTTCGTTCGCACTTCGATACATTTCCTTGTATCCATGAGCGCAATTGTACCTGTACGATTCAAATAAATTAAAACGCCTGTTACAGATCCACTCCAATCCCTAAATGTGAGATAAAAATAAGAATCAAATAGTTCAAATATAAAGTATATTCACCTGATAAAGTGGTATTTCTAAATAGTTTGAGAAATGTAGCGTCGAAATATAAACATGAACATAGTCACTTTTCATTCCCTCTCTGCAAGTAGAATCATAATTGGTTACAAAGAAAAACTTGGTTACATTTTGAATTTACGAAATTTTTTTAAACAATAAACTAACTTGTATAAATTGTCGATAATCATAGAGCTAAGGTAATTTTTGCCACATCCAGTCCATCCATGAAAAGACATCACCAAAGCCTTTTTGGGATTTCTAGAATTATAGTAAGAAACACGGATTTCAAATCCATTAACATGCTACAAAAAATCATCAGAAAATAAATGAATATTGATGCACATCATAAGGTCAGAAAACGAACTTACGGATTTTCCCAGTGCGCAACTGCAGCTGTTATTATAGTTTCTTTGGCCAAATGCTGCCCATATAATCGTGTACGCAGAGAATGCTGCAAGCCTATAATTTTTCTAATTTCATCCTTTTTTTTTTTGTTTTTCTGAAACAGAAATAAGCCAAATCTATGCATTATTCTAATTTGATAGTGAAAATATTTTCATAGACATTACTAGTACTTTTTATGTAGCAATATTATTCCGACTTGTAATGTATTAATACAAGTTTTTAATGCACATTTTGAATTGTATCATGGTGACTACCTTCTATTGAATTTAAAAATTTCGTGAGCTTAAACAACTAAGTTGGTTCCTATACTTCGTTACTGTTTAATGGTTTTCAAAAAAGAAATAAAAAAATGATTTTAATTTACTTGACATACATGAGTTTTGTTTTAAGAATAATCCCTGCACTATAAACGCAACTCGTCATTAAGAAAAGATAAAGAGTCAATGTTCATTATGAACAAAATGTGAAATGAAGAACAGAAAGAACATATAATGCTGATTATTGATAAATTTATGCAAAATATAAATTGAAATGAAACATCCAGACTTGCTACTTTTCAAAAAAAAAAAAAAAAAAAAAATTCAAATCTAGAATAAACAACGAACAAAAAGTGCACATATATCATCAAATAGCATATATTACCTGTATAATTTCCTCGTACCCAGTAACTGTTACAACATTCAAAAATTTTGCATCGAGCATAGTAACTGAGAATACTTAGTGAAGCAGCGATTGCTGAACCGGCTCCCACTAGAAAACTCAAAGGTTCCCCGTATACCTGTAAATAACATCAGATTCAGCATCACTTTCCGAAAATCATGATATTAAAAATTGCACTAAAAAGCAACATTAAGAAATTATATTAAATTATTGGATTAGAAATTTATTTAACTTCACTTATTGGTTATCCTTTATGTAATAAATAATACAAAACTTGTTTTAATTTTCTGAAATTTAGACAATTCACGATCTGATCTCATATTTCTATATTTTTTTCAAAAATGAGAAACTGTTTAGCATAGTGCCAATGTGATAGCGACTAACGATGACATACCAAGTCTTGAATACACAGGCAAAAGAAAAGCAAAATAATGCTCTTTGCAATATTCATGATAATAGTCAATATTGTTGATAGTGCTCATGCCTTTTTGCTAACATCTTGTTGGACTAAATACGTGCAGCATGCAAAAGGCCTGCAACTTTGATTTCGTTTTATGGAACAAATCCTAGCATTACTCTTCATTTTCACATTTCACATGAAATTGCAGATAATCTAAACCTTGAAAGATCAAACCTGCCACTACTTTTGTATTTCAAAAATATTAGATTTTCCAAATCAATTTAGAATATTATTTATTGAATGATTAGAGATCAGCAATCCACTATCGGTAGTAAACTAAAGGGCAGATGAAACAAGGGTAGATTTGACAGCTGATGCTTTGATCAGCATTGAGAAAGCTTATGTAGAGGATTTGTTCACCGCAGTCATACTAGCAGCTCCAGGTCAGACATTTCATGCGCTATAAAGCGCACAAAATTGAACAGAAATTTGAATTTGTTTAAGAAAGTTTTCGTCAAAATTACTGAAATAGACTATTCGATTTTAACGATGAATCAGGATAAATATTGATTATTTTCGTTGATTATCTTCATTATAACTCTTTAAACACAACAAATGAAAGATACAACAAACAAAAACTCAAACGATTTGAGTCTTCCTCATAAGCCTAATTTCAACATCATAATAATTGAAATTGAATGAATATTCTTATAATGGAGACCAAAATAAAATTATTTTCAAGATGCCCAGTCAATCATCATCCTTAGCAAATGTTCCCGCAATACTGAGATAGTTGATTGCTTGAACAAGAGGTGATTGATAATGGACACTACGATCATATTCCCATCGCATAAATGATGTTGCTGAACCACTGACTTCAAAAACACGATTATTATCTGCAATTTCTTGAATTGATTTTCAAATTTTTAGATGATTCTAAATAATTGAAACTTCGCGATTTTACGATGAAAAAATGAACGATAAAGCTCTCTAGAAAAATATAATCACACAATTTTTCATAAGATTTACAACTTTATAGAAAAAGGAAAATTAATTGCAAACCATTGTTTCTTTTTTCTACAACAATATACAAACGGTATCCATCCGGAAACTGCTGCTGTACTCCATTCAGAACACGCCCTCGAAACGTTGCTATTTTCGTATCATCTACAAAACAGTATCGTTCAATAAAACGATCAAAAGCTATGAAAAAATCAGCAAAAATCAAGTAGCTTGACTCTCTAAAGATTACCAAGCTCAAAATTTATAAATTATTCGAAACTCGATGCCCCAAAACTTTCCTACACTCCCACTTTTATACTAAAATTTTCCTATACTTCAAAAGTCTAAAAGACCCATTTTGTTAATCTTTTGTTTGAAAAAAAGACTAAAAGCATGGAAAGATTAACTGGCAATGTTTCTCTTCTATTCTTCCTTTCTTTCCACACTTCAGGTTTCGCATGTTTCTAGCCACAATGATTACGGAAATTATAACAGCTATAGTAAATATTATTTCTACATTTCCTATACCTAAGAATTTACAATTTTATATGAATAAAATCACCTTCCAGTTCGTCGATAATAAAATACTGTGATACTTTTGCTGGTCCATTATATTCAATCCTGCATGGTAGCGAATGAAATTCATTGGTGAAATCATTTATACTCATCGGACCATTTTTGAAAATGATACTTTTTGTTTCATTGGAATGTCCTGCTACGTTTTCAGGTACATCCAATATCATTTTTCTCTTTCTTCCCGACATGAATAATTTTTTATACAGAAACTTCCTTCTAGCATAAAACAAATGATTATGTAAAATGTCTTCTTGATTAATTCTAAAATATAAAAATCAACGAAATAGAAAAGACCACATCATTAAGCAAAATTCAAAGTAGAATAAATTTTCATGCTTTAAATTGATGTATAATAAAACTTCAGCTATCATTTTCTCAATATCTTATTTTTCCCAATTTCTCAATACTATTCGTCGATTTCATTTCAATTAATTCGTTTGGAAAAAACATAGGTAAAACTTTTCATCGAAAATGATATATATTATTATTCTGAATGTCAATTTTGAAACATTTTTAAAAATTTTATGACTAATTTTGAAATCATTACAATCACATGACTTCAATATGCAAAACAAAGTTCTATGAGATCAAATTACGGAAAATCCGATTCAAATTATCAGCAAATATATTTGACGAATCCCATTCATCAAGTCGTAAGTTTTGAAGACATTCTGGAACAGAAGAAGTAATTGCACGGGGAAAAGTATTCGGCTCTGACCAATCAACAACCACAAACAGCTGAAAGTTTTTTCCTCTATGCCTTTTTTCGCATAACAATGTGACATTTATCTGCAATTTATGAATATTTGCAAAAAGTCAACAAATTACATTTCAAAAAATTTGAAGTACTAGAGAGAAATTTTACAACTGGGATCATAAAGTCTTCATATAACTATGGAAGATATGTAATTATATCATTACTGCATTAAACGTACAAGATTTCAGTCAATATTAGTAATAACGTGAAACATATGCGACAATTATAAAACAATAATGAAAAACTGAATAATATCATAGAAATGGAAACGCAAAATTATGAACAAAAACTATAGTTTGTCAATTTTGAACTGAAATCAGAACAAAGGAGAAATGCTTACGCAACTAGAGTCATCTTCATCAATTGCCCACTCCATGAATGTAAATGGATATCTGACATCAGAGCACAACTTTACTGCCAGATCGATCCTAAAATTAATTCGTATCACCGAAAAATCGAAAAAGTAAAATTATTATCAATTAATTAATTAGCAACAACAACTAAATCAATTAATTAATTTCCTTTTCCATATTTTCTATTGAAAGATAAAAAGAATTGAGAAGCATCAATTAAAGAAACATCGTGTACCTCAAACAGCGTTCAGTGAAACGATGATATAATGAACAAAGCGTATCTTCATTTTGCCATGAATATTGAAATGCAAAATTCAAACTGGTAATCACTTCGGGACCAGTTATAGGGAAAGATTTAGTCCTACGTAACTTCAGAAGATAACTGTTAGCATCTAATCTAAGAAATAAATTACATTATTCTATGGTTAATAATTCATAAATCATAATTGTTTATATAGAAGCAAATTTTGAAAAGTTTATTGGAGAACAGATATACTCTCCTACATAACAAATACAAGTAACAAACCGACTTATTAGAAAGATTATGATTTCAAATCTATTAAATCTTAATAGATATGCATAGTTACTAAGTAGGAAGTAACATGCATCTTAAAAATTCTGCTTAAATAGCTATTCTCATTTTCTGCAACAAATCATTTCGAATTTAACGGTAGTCGTATTTATTGCCAAAACGCCAAAAAATCTAAATAAAGGAAGTACACAACCTTAGCTTAAGTGTTATTTGTTGAAATGAATTATCAACTTCTGAACAGCAATCCTCACCAGCCAATTCGCACAGCTGTTTCAGCCATTCCCACTCAGATTCGAGCAATCCAGATGTATCAGATTCCTTATTTATACTTGAACCTTCTACCAAGAAGTCATTCCATGGCACCACTGGTACTTCCATCAACCTGATAATGGAACTCATTTGGATGTACTAAACTGATATGAAATTCCATAAAAATGCGGTTTTGCATGAGATATTTCCAAAAATTGTGAAACGAAACCTCAGGACTTCAGGCATCAACTGCATCTATTTCTTGTCGAGACCGGCAGATATTACTCACTAATAACAGGTTCCTCAAGAAAAAAATGCGAATTAAAATTCCAATGATCCCATTAATTCTATACTCAGTATGAGAAGTAAAAAAAACTTTCATTACTCTCCTTCCCAATGAATAAGCAAAACAAATCATTGATTAAAACAATGCAACGGAGAACAAATTTCGAATATATAAATTTTTATTGTAATTAACAATTCACATAAACAACAAAATAAAAATAATACTAAGCCAACAGATAAACAATATGTGCCCAACTGTAACAAATTCAATTATGACTAGAAATTTCTCATCATAATATGGAATTCCAAATAAAAAAAAAAGAAGAAAAAAAAAAACGATATTATTGAAACTTCCCATATTTGCCCATGAAAAGAAACTAAAAACAAGACAAGTTCATCAAAACCAGGTGTAATGTTGAGTACAAATCACAGTATAATTTTATTCAAATTACTGAATCCAATACCTATGCAAGTCATCAGTACCTTCTCATTAGAGCCTAATCTCTGTTCGTCATCTTTGCACAGCTCGTTCCAGTCATCTATTTTAAACGTTACTTCAAAGTATTGCTTTAAATGCCGCAATGTGTGCATACTGAAAAATATAAAAATCACTAAAAAGTAAGGAGCAGATTTTGATAAAATGATAAACAAATCAATTTGCATCCGCTGTTCAATTATCATTGAATTTAAAATGAGAGCAAATCATGCAAACTGATACGTAGATTGTCATCAGCAAAATTAGAAGCTTTGCTGAAAAATATTTCAGGTTTGGAAATATTTTTCAGCAAAGCTTCTAATAAAGCACAATTGATTTGGGCTTACATTACAGAAAACATCAGAAATAGGATTATTTGTTGAAAAGAGTAAGAAAACAATCAGTACATTTCTAAGAAAGAAAATGATATTACCAATATACAGAGAGCGGTCCAAACAAATATGTGCTAACATCCTTTTCACAAAGTGTCATGAAAGTCACGACTAAGGCTTGAGCTGTGGTATCAACACATCCTCCCTATAAATATTTTAAATATTTAATAAATCATGAAAAGTGACTGCAATAATTTCCTAGCATGAAAAAACAGAAGGATAATACATTTTCTTTATCACGGAAAAAGAAAGAACTAACTGCAAAAATTCGATCTAATAATTGGCATGCAGCGATGCGTCCAACATCTTCCGGCACAATTGGGTTGCCTTGTTCACCTTTCGGTTTTGATATGGCTTCACCATGATAAATGATTCCTTCCGTAGTTTCGGCAGTTAAAAAAAGACTAAAGCCAGGTGAACTAAAAAAGCAATCATTAAATATTATTCGAACAAGAAGATCTTCATAATTTCATTTTTCTTTTTTCAAAAAAGTAATGATTCAATTTCGAAACTACGTTGGATGAAAATTTGCCAGTATTTACATATTTCTACTTCAGATTTAATTGTTCATTTGTTTTCCACTCTCAGTCCCTAGCAAAATATTGTTGCCAGTTTGCACGTTCACAAAATTCACTAAAAACAGATCGATTGTACAACACTGAGTGCTGTAATGCATTATAATACTCATTTGCAACAAGCTGAAAATAATCTTGCCGCACACACAGTAATTTTCAGAAAGTTGATTAAGTTTACATAAAGCCCTTTGATCACAAAAAAATATCAAAAAAATCGCATAGTATCAATACCTTCCACCAGATGCTCCTTTTCTTTGATCAACAGTGATATAAACATCAGCAATGTAATCACGAAGAGTCTTTTTTGATGCGTCAATCATACGATGTGCTATAGATGGAGAGACTTTGGAAACAGAAGCGATTCCGCGTATTTTACATATTTTTCCCACTGTCTTACACTAAATTGTAATAAAAAGTATAGATTTTTTTTTCTGATCAAAGATTTATAAAAGCAAAACTGAGAAAATATAAATCAATAAGAAATTGAAATACTATGGAATTGCTTTTTATATAGAAATAAGACTGAAGAATACCCCAGAACAGGAAAACAAAAACTTGAAGTAAAAAAAGTAGAGCAAAAATTGCATTAAAAATGACACCTGTACAGGACGAAAAGTTCTTATTGTTGGTGCTGTCAGCATTACACATCCACCTCCATCCGGTTTATAACCTCGAGCAACAATCTACATTTAAACATTTCATTTCTTTGATAATTTATAACATGATGAACTCAAATTTTCATATCAATTAACATTGTTAAAAGAGGTTAAATTATATTAGAGTAATCAAACGAACTTTAATTTCTGGCGAATTAGATGCAATCACAAATTTATTGAAAACCGGAAGCCACGTTGCACGAATAGCATCAACGCTCAATTCACATGGGGCATTGGTTATTCCTTGCAATTTTACGTTGACTGGATACTTGCAAAACGGAGCAAGCATCAACAAAGGTTCCAAGTAGTAACTATAAAAATAGAAATAACAATTTCAAAAGGAATTATACAGGAACAGCGATACCGGACAGCAAGACAAGGATACTAGAATTTTAAAGATTAAGATAATATCCAATCCTACAGGAACAATATATTTTTCTCGAAGTTAATCGTAAAATTCCAACTGTTTGTGAACTGAATAAATAAATCATTTAGAAATGCTTAAAAATTAAGATGTTCATCAATTGCCGAAAATTGTTTGATAAATATAATTTAAATCTGAAAATACAGGGGAAAGAAAAAGTATACCTTATGCATCGGTCACTACCACAATCGAAAGTGAGTTGGCCACCTGTGATTAAACCAGGTGAGAATACAACTTCGGTACCTGGAAAAAAAATTCTCAAGCTATAATTGGCAGCAATTTAGCGAATATATAAGTAAGCTAAAAAGAAATAACTGAACCTGTTTGGTTGATTTTAATTCGCGTGCCATTAGTTATCTTTTCCAGCAACAATAAAAGTTTTGATTCGAAATCTAAAATGAATGCTCTGCTGGTCTTTTAAAAGAATAGCAATAGTTAGAAGGAATTATATCTTAAATAATTACAAGAACTGGGATTTCAAAACCAAAAAACCCACATCAAACTTTGGAAAAAAGCTATGAATGAGTTAACCGAAAGAACACTGAGTCAGAGGATAAAGTAAATTGCCTTAGTTATCAAAATAGACATAAAAGACGAGCATCAGATGACTGCATACCTCTTATTCCAGGTTCATCATCATGAGGACGTATTTTGGAGATGGCGATCGAGTGACCACTCAGCAACGAATAAACAAGCCGCATTCTGAAGAAGTTGCATCCCTCAAAACGTAGTTCTTTCTGCTCCATAATCTTTTCTGAAAATGATAATTGGCAAAAACGAGACAATTCACGACTCACAAATTCACGTACGCCAGAAAACCAACCCAATCCCACGCCCTTCCCGCATACCTCCTATCCTCTCCTTCTGTCCTGATATGTCACCACTTGTGTCTCATCTCTGTGAGAGCGTGAGCGTATGAGTTGCAGTTTGGAAAAAATTTATGCATGATTTGGGGTGTCTGAGAAGTACCGGTGATTCAGCATACGAAGTTGGAACTAGATAGATTTCACTCAAGATATTTTGAAGTTTCCTGACGGAAAATGGTCCATTTAGTTTGGCTTGGATTATTTTCTTTAGCTGAAAATTCAGCATTCATTTCGTTTTCATTGCATTGTATTGCTTCCAAATTTCTTCCCTTGCAAATTGAGAATAGACTTCCTTGTTAAATCTCATTTGGGGACAGAAGGCAGTCTGAATCCCATGATAGAGATTTATCCCGCGAAGTCTAGACATGGAAATTACCAGAATATAATGAAGACCACTGGGAAAATCATTATTGCATTGTAATGCGTACTGATCCTACTATTTTTGAAATCCTTTCACAGCCGTGTAGTCTTTTCATTAGGAAATTACTGAAAATTTGAAAATTGTGGATTATTGGACCAAAAAAATCCAGAAGTCTTTTTATGCAAATTTTCGAATTGATTAAAAAGAAGAATCATTAGTTGTTTACAACAATTTGATGACATTGCTCGGCATTATATTCGAACAGTACATCAATGTTAAGATTGTGTTAGAATCGAATATATTTTCAGATTTTCTATCTGAAAATTCGGAGTGGTGAAATAATTCAAAAAAAAAAAAGAAGAAAAAAGAAAAAAAGAAATGAAATACAAACTTTTCAATTTCCGAGAAACAAATGAGTTGACATTGCAATAATGATTGTTTAAATGGTATTGTTTACATAGTCAAATCTTCCAGTGTTGGCTCACATGAATTCAAAAACTGTGCTTTTTCTGAATATTATCCAGTGTTCATAAAAATATTTTAGGAAGGTTAAAGATTGATAATCAAGAAAATAGTTAATAATACAAAGGATCCTGACTTTTCAAAAGTTTTATTCTTTTAAAACTTAAGAGGAATCTTTTAAATTATAATTTTGCTTGTCGAATTATTCGTCCCATTTTCACATGACATTTGATCTTTATACATTCTCCGACTGTGCAGCGGCCCTCTACTCAATAATGAATTTTCCCCCTTATATGCTGATAAATTAGTAATAAATAACAAATTAAAAAATTAGTAGGAGTGAGTCATTGGTAAATTCAAGTAAACGAATAATCATTTTAAATAAACCAATCTAATATTAATCTATTTTACTTAATTGCAAATTAAGCAATTCATCAGTAAAATCATTCATTGTTTCTTTGTCTACTTGAATGACTTCAGAAAAAGTGCAGGTGTTTTTTTCAGAATATTTCGTTGACCTTTTCAGCCAGTTTTTTGAATATTTCTGTGATCATTGATCCGTGAGCTAATTCATGATGAATGGACAATGGCATTGATGAATGAACCGTGGAGTGTGTACTGTAAAAAAACTTCAAAGGAGTGCACTTCAAGCATCATTGCACGGTATACTATATTATTCGGTCAAAAACTGCCAGATGGATTCAGATCAGTTAGCATTGGAGAGAACATCCTGGATTTGCTCCATTTCCTTTCCTAACCTGCTCGTCCACATTAGTGAACATAATTTAAATAGAGACAACTTCATCAGTTCTCAAGCTGGAAGTTGCAAAAATAGGATGATAGCTTAAGTGAGTTTTGCACTTCCTGTTGTATATGAAACATTTCTGTGTCACTTCATTTTCAACTCTTAATGATTTATCAATTAATTTCTTATTTAACTAAATCTCTTCACTGACTGAATTAAATAATTCCAGAAGGTAAGCAATTTTCTTACTAAATATTCAATTCATCATACATCAGCTGTGTCATCTATCAGTACAGTTTTTCCAGGCATTGTAAGTTACCTAAGGATTTCCAGAAGATGGAATTAAAGTAGTTAAATGAATTACTCAGGTGATCACTTGAATCAAAAGATATCACTGGCGATGTAAACGTTTGGCAAATTATTGTTTGTGTAATTCAGTCTTTACTTCACTATTCAAATTTTTGAAACATTTTTTGGTGCACATGTACTTATACTTTCTATTATGTAAATATTTCCCACAATTATCTTTCAATGATAAACTTATCAAGAGTTTTTTAAATTTATTTCATCTTATGTTTATTTTATTATAATTCTATTTCAATTCATGTCGGCTGCGGTAAGAAAAATTATCATTTTTTAGAACCTTCACTGTTTTCCAAACACGACTAATCAATCTGATGATAAAATCAGATAGCATTGAAAATGCAAGTATACAAATATCTTTATCATGTTTTCAGAATCATATTTAACTGATATTGATCCAGATTATTTACATTTCAAATCCTAAAATTCTTAGAATTTAAGACAATGAAATTAAATTTAAGGATGGTAGTTACATTGTAAAAAAACTTAGTAGTTCTCTTTGTCAAAGTTTTTTCTTTGATTTGTTAATTACTGATTCCCTAGATTGTTGACATCCATTTCTTCGCACTAATAGCAATTATCATTTTCACTGCATATTTCGCTTTCTTTATTTAACAGACTTACGTTTTCACATTAATCTTCAAGATTTTTACACACAAGTTTGTGCAATATTTCAAGAAAAAAAAAAGATTAGCTTTTGCAATTTTAAGAGCTTTTTAAAGCTTTCAACGTTTGTAGTTTCACCTGTGTTCATCTTAATACGTTTTGTGTTGCATACTTTCTTCCTTATTCATCACCACTTGAATCTTTCAATCTTTCTAAATGAGAAATTAACATAAACTGCTTAAAAATGGCTTCTTTATTTGCATTCATGCAAATATTCCATTTCAAAGTTTATTTTAAAATCCATCCGTACTAGCAATTCCCGTTGTTGCGCTGCACCGCGGAAACTGTCCCGCAGATGATGGAGCGATCAATAGCAAATATAAAACAAATATTGCGTGAAAATATTACGCGCTTTCTAGAGAATGCTAATGGACGTGAAGTGATCATCAATGTGACGGCTCGACTTGTCAAGAAAAGTCAATTCGATCCGTTTTCAGCATTTCTTTTTTCTTTTTTTTCTGTAAATAATGCAATAATACATCTTAATAAGTTGGAAAAGTGAAACAAGACGACATTTTGTGTTTTGAATCATAGGACTCAAATGATATCATTTGGGTAATGATTAATTTAAAAATCGAATTGTTTGCCAACTTCATCAGTACGATTAACAATGCAATTATTTAATATTGCATCGCATTAGTATTCCTAATTCTTGGCAACTTGTTAAATTAGTACATTAATACTCTTGATAACTTGATGTTTCTTATTTTTGATCCATCAATGTTCTTGGCAGTTTTTTGTATGTTCCAACGATTTTGCTTTTTTTAAAAATCAAATTTGGACGAAAAAAAATAGCCGTTGTTTTGTATAAATCTAATATTTCACAAATTCCAAAAAGTAAAGATCAAGAGAAAATGAAAAAGATTAAGATTTATTTGATTATACATCTAGAAACTTTGCCAATTGAAAATATCGGCTTTTTTTTGTTTTAGGCGAAATAACTCAAGAGAATGTTCAATATCATTCTGAAGTTAGTCCATGTCAAATATTCTAGAAAATTTTTCCATTTGCATCTATTTTTAAATTGGACTTGTTTTTAAATTCCAGTAGTTTACCACCTATTTATCCATTCATTTAGGATACAAAAGTTGAGCACTCGAAACGAAATCATGTAAAAAATACGAGGGACACTTCATCAAAAACTAGCAGATCATCTGGCCTCTTCAGCCAAAATGATAGTTCTGCTATAGTGAGTATTTTATAAGTATTTACTATTTTATAAAAAAAAGAGTGAAAAGTTCTAAAAAGTTTCAACAAAATATACTGATCAAATTGAATCTTTTGCTTCGAAACAGAATGAATTGAGTTTTATTTCTTAACTATTTTAATCGTTCCTTTTATAATTATTGATTCCAAAATTAGAAGACAAATCATAGATTTCCCTTCTTTAGCTTATGCGATACCGAGCAATTCAGTACAATACACTATCAGTTTATCTTCCAAACATTGTTTAATTTCTGATGAATATACCAAGCGATTGTAGAATTTTCCATATTGTAATTATGACATTATCATCATTTAACTGCTAATATAAATTGCAGGACTGGTATGGTAGCGGAAATGACAGATATCATTATAGCAAAGAATAGATTTTTACAATTTGCCAAAAATGGCAATTTTCGTACTGTAAAAAAAAAAGAATCAATTAGAAATTTACTTGAAAATACTAGAAAATTAATTATTAGCAAGTGTTTTTCAAAATAATGTTGATATGAATATCCAAATATATTCCGTCAAATATACTTAGTCCCAGAGTTTCTGTTATCATAAAATAAACTTTGTAGTAGTTTAATGAATTGTTTCTCTTTTGTGAAAACAAAAACGTTAAATAAAATTTTCTTAACAATACTTCTTTCAACTTCTTCTAGCCTATGCTTTCCAGGATAGGTATAGTTTTTATCCTTTTTTCAATGAGCGATGGAAATTTGAATAAAAACTGTCAAGATATTAGTATTGTTGTTTGAAGATCTTTCCATCATCCAGCAAATTTTACAGAGTTTATCAAATTATGGTAACATCATTTTCACTTAGATTTGACCGATTAGGAATTCTTTTGCATAAATGGCCCTTTCCGTGGTCATTCAGAGTCTCAGCTTTTATTCTGCAGCAGCAATCTTAACTATTCGGTGAATATCAAAACTGGCCGAATTTCATCTTGCAGCTTTCTGTAAGCTGTATTATCATAATTGCTCCACTCAATGATTTGCTCTTAGTTAAAAATGCTAACGATGATGGAAGTTCCAAATTGCTCTTCAGCCATTAAACTTCTCTGTAATGGTTAACGATGCAAAAATTAATGGAATTAGGACTTAATCAAAAAATTTTACCTTTCGATTTTGAGCAAAATTTAAATCCCATGCATTAAACTTTCTTCAAATCTTATTTCGATCGCTTATTTTGTATATTCCTTTACAACAAAATTATCTTGAATTATTGATCTTATCGAAATTGTGATAAGAGTTATGAACAATTTGTTTTGATGAATAAATAGCAGCATTTGTACAATGTGTCACATTTAGGAGAACTTGAAAAAATGGGTATTGCAATAAATTGTGCGATGAAATGAGATATTTTTTCTTCAACTAAATTGCAGAAAAGTGATAAATTGCGCTTTTTTATTTGTGATATTTAAATTCGGAATTTTTGAGAATTTTAAACTAAAATAATAAAGTACCTGAAGTAGTTTTTTTCAGAAGATTTCTCAATTTTCTTATTTCTTAAAACTTACTTTTCTATCTTTCTGACTTTTGCTCATTTTGAGTCAATTTCTTCACAATTCAGATATTCATAGCTGAAAATTAATAATTATGAGCATTCTATAGTAATTGGTTAATTATCTGAAGATTTGTCAACTCTTCTTTATTCTTTCCAATTTTCTTTTTTAAAAAAAGCCTCCCATATTCATTTTTTTCTTTGTACTATTTGAAAATTTCTTCTTTTTTAACAATACAATTGCATTAAGAACAACAAATATCATTTCCAATAATCTATCACTTTTCTTGACAAATTAAAAAAAATCAAAGAAAAATCTTATCACACAAAGAATATTGGCATCATTTGACAAACTTTTTGATTTCCAAATTATTTGTGTTATTCCAAGATTCAACTGCCTTCTTATAATCAGTTTGGCAGCAACTATTAGTGAATTTGATGAAAGTTCGGTGATGCCTTCATTTCCATTGTTCTTCACTGCTAGATTCTTTTCCATTACTTCATATTTTAATTCCTTCCTGCTCAGACTGCTGTACTTCACAAAGCAAACACTAATGTATTTTGCATGTCAAGTATCTACTTTAATTTATTTCTAACTAAGACATGAAGAAAAGTGAAATTCGCAGAAGTACGTTTCTCGATGGTAGCAGAATTTCAATTTCTGGAAATGATCGTCATATTATTTGTCTAAGCATTCCACTCTCTTAAGTTCTTGACTGATAATTCGAACAATTCGGAAACGTTTTTTCTAATTTTCTATAATTATTTCAAACTAGAACAGAAAGAATAATCATGAATTCAAAGGAACCATACAGAAGAAATAATGATGAAATGCAAGACAAAAAAAAATAAAAAATAAAAATTCAGGAGAGCACATCAAATTCTCAATAATCTGTTAATTCTCTTTTTGAAACATATTTGTTTTTCTCAGATCACAGATTTTACAAATAACATAGATAGTTGGTTTATAATTTGACAGTATTTCTCACATCTGGAGAACTGCTGAGATAATTCATAATGTTTCTCTAGTGATGACGTGATATCTCTTAGAAATAAACTTTTCTTTAGATGACATTCGTGTTAAATTCTATTTTTTTTCTAACTTTATTCAGAAGATCAAGAACTACAAAGTTTTTTGGATCCTTAGAGAAGTCCAAGTGAAGAATAGATTTCTGATTCTAATTTCTCAATTAAGTATAGATGCAGCACATTTTCATGATAGACTGGCAATTAATCATCTATTAATTAATCAGAGAAAGGTAAACTTACAAAACCGCCGTTTTTTTCGATTACTCACTTTTTCCTGTTGTCAATAAAATACGTACACTGCTGTCTTTGCAATTTGTGTCAACTATTCCATTAGTTTGCAAATTTCACATATTACAGACAGCTACTGTTGTTTGTAAGATGCTGGCAAATTCAAGTGATAAATCTAAAAATGAGAATTTTCAGAAAACTTTTCATTTTCAATTCTATAATTTTACTTTCTATGAAGATTTACTTAATTATTATATCCTTAGTTCTATCTAATGAGCTGATATCATGAAATTCTGTGACATTATCATCCTCAGTATATACGAAGATGAATTCACGACTCATAAAATTTCAAAAAGACATCAATTATCACAACTTTTCCATGCATTTCAATTCGTATATTTCCTGTCTGGCAAATTAAGATCTCATGTTTTTGAAAATTTTGTTTTAAAATATTTGCAGAGAAATATGGCTATAAGAAAGTATATATATAAACTATAAGAAAGCATAATAATAGGATAAAACATCATTAGCTAAACTTCGGTTAGACAGTTCAGAGAGATGACATTTGTATGTTTGAAAAAATGAAATGGAAAAAGGAAAAGAAAAAGTTATTAATGTCGAAATTAAAGTAGAAAAATTATTTTTCTGACAGTTGCAGTAAATGAAATAAAAAAAAAATGAAGTAATGCTGGATTTGAAAAGCACTTTAATAAAATATCAACGCATATTCAAAAAACTGAATAGTTTAGATGGAAAGGAGATCAAAGAACACTCGGAAATTTTTAAGCAAATTCAGAAGTTGATGAACTTCGCAAGGTGAAGTGAATTAATATTCTCAATATTTTAAAATCGGGAAAAGCTTGGAGGTTGAGAATTGAGGTCACTAAACTTCTGGACAAAATGTTCCGTTCCAGATTGGATTTTGGATATTGACATATCTAAAGATTTATTTACTTATCTTCCTAGTAACAAAAAACTCATGTAAATACTTATGATGTTTTTTTGCTAAATTCAGATTCGTCGCGGATTCCTAATTTCAACCTTCATCGTCAAACCAGCAACAGCAGAATCCTTTGGATTCATTCCCTGCAATTCAAACCTAGAAAAAATTCGATATTTATTGCGGAAAATGCAAATCTGCTAACGATTTATCATTCAAGCACTTTATTAAATTGAGCAAAATTGGTGATTTTTCGATATAAATAACAAAAATGTCGTCAAAATATTTACAAAATCTCACTTACTGCTTGTCATCGTAATAAAACTGCATAATTTTCATAAAAGTTCTGCTCGAAAATTTATTTCATCCAAAATTTATTAACAATGGTTTGGTAAACTGATTTGAAATAATGGATATAAATTGCAATGAAGAGAAGAAAAAATTTAAAAAAGAAAAAAAAAACAAGTTAAAAAACACAAATAAGATGAGTTAAATTTTTCTACTTTTCATTGTGTGAAGAAAGAAAATTATGCTGAATCATTGATTTCCACAAAATTCAAACAGATTATCATTCTTTTTGAACGAAAAATATTCAAATCGTATTTTCTTCTCAAAATTGGTCTTTTTGATGCTGGAGAAAAAGAATGCATCATTCTATGTCTTTTCATTTCTTCAAAAATTCCTTATACCTAATATATAGAGATAGACTTCTTTTTAAATTTTTCCCTTTTTTCTTTCTTCGAATTATTAAGATGATCTATCACTTCGATTTCATTGCAAATAAGTTGAGCATAAAAGACTTGTGGCAAACATACATCATTGGTTTTTTTTTTTCAAAATTTTTACAAAAACCTTGTGATGATATGATTACTGATAGTGACAATGACAGGTCGGTTCATGTTTTGCGATTAGAAGTAACCTCTTTAAGCACGTTGTTAATCAGATCTATACATTTACCATTAAAATTCACATTCGATAAAGTGGGAATGTTATTTTCTCGACAAATTTTCAAGAATATCCTTTTTGCAAGATGTATGCAATGTGAACATTCGTCATCGAAACAGTGAGGATTACATTGTTGTCTAGCGCATGCACCGACGTGAAATGTATTTTCATGCAGGCATTTCTCCATGCAAGTTTCCATTTTGGGACATTTCATATCTGCAAACACAGTAAGGGCTATGGAGAATGTGAAGAACTCCACCGGATAAACTGATCAAGATAAGCAAATTCAAATTTCGTGCTTTCAGTCAAACTTTACTTCTTCGAGAATGCACAAAAATTGAAAACTTTTTTTGTCATCGAGACATCTCCCTTAAGTACTCATCGAGACATCTCACTTTTTCCATGCCATTCTCTCAAAAAACAATCTTTTTTCTCTTACTTTTCCTTAAAATTTCCCTCAAATCTATACTTTGGGTTTTCGAATTTCTTTTGATGCATATAAAAATTCTTGAACAGATAAAATGGATAGAATTAAATTTCTGTATTTCTGAGACGACTTTCTTGAACAGCAACTGCTTGCTAATGGGAGAGTGATTTCAGGAGAACAGATAACATCTATTAGAATATTTTTACGCTTACCTGGGTTAAATTTTCGCCAACTCAATTTAAACAACTAGTGAGTAATTAATGAGCCTAATAAATTACTACCCAGCTTTCATTAAACCAAAAAATTGATCAATATGAAGGAATCGTTTTATTTAAAATTACTTGCATAGCATTAAATTGGTCGTGTCGTGAAGTACTGATGCATTTAATACTTCCAATAAAAGAATTAATAGAACAGTTTAAAATTAGGAATTCATCAAAGACGTTCAGTTAATGAACTTGAATAGTAGCATGCGTAGAAAAATTACAAATGGTTAGGTGTAAGAGCAAAAATTAATGATATCAATATCAGTTAAGCGATGGTTATTCAGGATATTTCCAAATATGCAGTCTGGATACCCTAGTTGTTAATTAATTATTTTAACAGGGATATCTTAGTTGTTAATTAATTAAATATCAATTATCATATACTAAAATATCACCTGTCTTAACACCTTGAAGAATTTTCGAAAACTGTTCCAGTGCATAGTTGCACTGCTCGCATGCAGTGCACGGATCACGACATTTTGTCGCAATGCAAACAAAATTGAACTGATCAATCATAGTGGTAAACATTTCAGTTGCATTCGAAGAATGTATTGACTCATTGGTTTTTGCTGAAACCATAGATATATAAGGAAATGCAATGTTTGTAAATTGCAGAATGCATTGTCTGCTGCATTTGTGACTACTTGCATCATGCAGAATTTAGGTTTACTTCAATTTTTCTTTGTCTAAAGTTAGCTGACGAACGTGCGCAGATTATCCGCCCTGTCAACGTCTAGCTTCATGGTTAGAACTTTTCATTTACTTCAAATTTCGAAATTCTGAAATACCCAATAAATTGTTTCTTTTTTTGAGAAAGAAAAAACCTGTAGAGAAACATTTTTTGATGGCACAACGAACAAGCTTCCCGCAAGGATTGGCATCAGCTGACGAAAGATGCATGACAACGCTCCATAATGTGATCAGAAGCACTGGTTTTCTCATACTTGAAATATTCATTGTTTATCTCCAGAAATGAATTTCAACTAAAAATAGTTGGTTGCAATTATTGTTTGATTGAATTCCAATTTAGCTGACGAATTAAACATTTAAATTTTGACTTTTTGCTAATATTTACAGCGTGTAATTATCAAACATTTGTAGAAGTAAATTGTTTAAGTCTTTCGATATTCCTTATTTTACTACATATATTTGCCTGAAATTTTAGTATGCTTTAAACAAATAGATATGCATGCCTTAAATTTTAACACTTCCTACAAAAGTGCGAAAGATCAATAGATAGAAAAGAATCCTGATTCTAGTTCTTCAAGAGCGAAGCTGGACTCCGGACATGCAAAACTTTCAGGATATGACCACTTTTATATTCGGAATTATGATCTTTAGGCAAGTTTATTATTTCTGCATTCATTAATCCGTGGTCAAGCTTTAATGCTGATTCTATATTGCTTGGCAATCGATTTCCTATATCATCTGATATTGATACCTTATCTGTAGCCATAACGATATCATGTCTTTCGTCCTTTTCAAGCTTCGGTAAGTTATTTCGGCAACAGATTCCAACGATGAAGACTACGCTTTGCCTTTTTTTACAAATTTTTTGCAGTCAATAAATTAAGCGTATTTTCATGTCCTGTTTACATTTCTTTATAAACTATTTTTCAACTTAAAAATTCTGATAATTTTGTTTTGAATGGCAGTTTCTGTCTCTATTATGCTAAATTTCATTTATTCAACAGTTCTAAGCTATCCACAGTTCATACAACACTAATAATTTAAGCAGAGAAATTATTGAGAGGATTAAAATATCACATTAGCATAATATAACAATGTAACAATTAAAATTCATAGCACAATTTAAAATACTTCTTTTTTTAATTGGAAAGTATTCGTTTTTTTTTCTTTTTTGTTTTAAATTGGAAAAAAAAGTTTTTGAAGACTGCATAACCAAAATGAACAAATCAATTTCAAAACAATTGAAATTCTCAGTCACGAGAAAAACATAAACCAAAAATTGCTGTAATCTTTGTACTCAAAATTGTGACGAATGATTCATCACATATGATTTTCCAGATGCTTGCAGTCTTTAAACATGTGACCTTTGACATTACTATATCATACTAATGTGATAATATGATCTTTTCACTAATTTTCCTGCTTAAATTATCTGTGCTTCATGGAATATGGGTAACTCGAGATTGTTGGATAAATGAAATTTCGAGAAAGAAACTGTCATTCGAACATGTCACCAGATCTGATTTTTTGTCTGAAAGAAACTGATGGAAGTGACATGTCACCTGGAGAAATGTTTTGATTTTAGCAACTTTTAGCAACATTTCTTACTACTCAGTTTTCTAACTCAGTGCTCCACTCATCACTAAGAAATACAAAAAGAGAGCGCTGAAATGTCAAATTAAATTTATCGCTTTTTAAATTACTGTAAATGTGGAAGACACGGTACTGTAGAAGACACGAAAGTTCAACATGCCAAGAAGTGCTATAGGATTTCTGTTCATGTCCATGAAATTCTTTACCCTTTGTTCCAAGTTATTACAATCTCTGATTGGAGCAAAAATGCCTTCAGTGATGATTCGCTGAAAATTTTTGAAATGAAGAACACTCGAAAGTTAAATGAGAATTACAGAAAGACGGAAAGAAAAGCATAGACATTCTGTGCTACAGTATGAAAGCATCAAACAGTTTCGTTAAATCTTAAATAAACAGCAACCTTCTTTTCCACGACTTTTAAGGAAGAAATGATGTCAAGGTGTGTATACAATGGGCTGGTGATGAAAAGCAAAAAACCGTTCCACACTCAGTTCACTGTTAAATAACAACAACAATACAAAACATTACAAAAAATTATTATTTCTCCTAATGAATTCGCAAAGTCATCAATTTGATGAGAAAAACTTCAAAAAAAAAAAAGGAAAAAATTGGACAAAAAATATATTAAAAAAAAATTTGCATAAAAAATATTTGAAAGTTGTATGTTATCGAGAACAACAATGATGATGAGGATGATCTAAGTAGAAATATTTCTCCAGTTTTCGGAACTAATTCACGAATATGGTACCTTTGATATAATTATTTATGATAGCAACGATGTCGTATATTCAGAAAAGCAAAGAACAGAAAGAAGTGAAAACGTGTTTTATAGTATCTGAAAAGAGTAACTGGCTAGTAAATTTTAAATATTTTACTTTCGAAATCAAAACATGATTTTTTCATGAACAATATACGATCGTACTTACTTCTACAGTATGAAGATTCTACAACACCAAAAATTCTAGTTTACTCATACTTACTGCGGTAATTCAGATTTTTTCCACACAACGTTTAATTATAAACAAAATTCTACATTTTCAAAAATAAGGAAAAAAATTGATTGCATTGCGATCTATTCATATCAGCAAGAAGTTTTCTTTAAAAAGTATTTCTTTTTCTACACTTGTCAGGTCTTGCTCTCAAATAATGTCAATTGCTTAGTTTTAAAAGTTTTTCAATTTTATGGAAGCACATATTTCTAGTCTACAGTTTAGTGAAGTACTTTTGTCACAAAAATTCATTAATTTCATTTTGCTAATATTAATATATTAAAAATAAATACATTTTTTAAAACATTCTTTACAACGAGTATATTTTCAAACATAATTGTAATTATGTTTGATTTCGATAGAATTCATCCAGCAGATAAACATTTACTGAAGAAAGACTTGCGTGAATAAAACATGAAATGCTGAAGTAATTAAGATCATCATGACCATCTACGATCCCAAGAATGTCGTTAAGATCAGCGGAAAAATCTATCAGTTGGGGACAATCGGTCTTTCTCTCTCAGTATCTTAACTGTCATCTATTGTTCCTATATGAACGGTATTGCCATCTTGAAATCACCACAATATTTCATTTAATTGCTTTGACGGAAATTAATTTGCAAATGATTTGCGCTGATATTTCATTTCCTATGTCTTTTCTTCGATCTGACCAACGTTCCCTTTCCTTCCTCTTATAAATATTAAGTTTTGCGGTCATTAATGATGATTGGGAGATTGGAAATTCGGAAGATTATAATTGCAAGGAAATATGTGATGATTCTTTTATTATGATTAAGCAAAGAATTTGCCAATAAAAATGTTTTCTTTCAAATTGTTTTAAACCAAATCATGGCTTATACTTCTAAATATGCAAATCTACTGAAAACTTTTACTTCTTTTAGTTCTACTGAGGATTTCGACGAAAAATATGCTCGTTCAGTATGCAACCTGACATTGTGAGACTTCAGTTTTCATTTCAATTTCTCTACTCTTACTTGAGTAGTTTAATCATTCGGAGATTTTGTGATGAAGCAAACAAGAACGACTGAATTTGCATGCAATCTTATTTGAATATTTGCAATTCAACCTCTAAAATCTTTAACGAATTATTCTTGCGAGTGCTCTGCTATATCCATATTTGAAATACTATCAGAAGTTTTGTGCGATCGAAAAAAAGAATGCAGAAATGTGATGCAAAATCTTTTTTTTTCATTTCATAGTTAATGAATTGATCAATATTTCCATAAATCGATAGTCAATAGCCATCATAATATTGATCATGATTCAGTGCCTCTCTACCAGCAACTGCTCAGTAACTTGAAATATTTCCAAATCTCTTTCCTTTCTACTATTTACTTTTCTTCCGTTGAATGACTGCAACATTTAAAGTTAGCATAATATTATGGTATATTTAAGTAAAATTTCATATCCTATTTTTTATTAATCACTCTTTTTTAATTCTCACAAGATAGAGGCAGAAAAGATATTATTAAAATAATTCGCACTACTTATCGCTGATCAAAAGATTCTATTTCGGTTTGCTGCTTTTGCTTTTTCTGAAATAGATAAGGTATGAGTTTAAAGCTTAAATTGTTTCTTTTTAATTTTATCAAATATTAGCATAGAATATTTGATGAAATTTTCAATCTTTAATAAAATTTTTTTCGTTAATTACTGATTCTCGTTAATTACTAACTCTCTGATCCTTATTCCTCTCCTCTTCACTAAAACCTCATTTCATTAAGTTCATTTTTTACGTCGTTGACGAGGTAACATAACTAACACAGCAATGTTTTCAATAAAAATGAGCGTAACCTTTATTTTTCTCTATCATGGCGGGATTTTAACTAAATTAAAGTTTTCAAAGAAAGAAAATATTCTGCAAATTACAATGAAAACGATGCATTTCTATTGTTACTGCATCGTAAGAATTATTTCATCAAGAAAATTTAAATTCTAAGTTGTGGTAGGAAGAAGTAAAATACACGTTTGAAAGGATAAAATGAAGGCAAAAAGTAAGAATTTATAGATTTTAGTTTCAAAGGTCGACTTGACAGGTTTTTTTTTTTTTTTTTTTTTTTTTTCATTAAACTTTAAATCCATAAGCCAGGAATCAAAGAAAGTGCAAAGGAGGTGTGTTTTATATTTGTTTTACATTTCCTTTGTGGCACTTCAAAACTTTCGAATTTTTTTGTCGAATTATAGTTTTTGATTTGAAAATTCCCTGATTTATTCTTGTATAAGGAATAATTCATAAGTGTGTAAGCAAAATAAGCGATATAATATTCAAAAATTATTAAGGTTCATAAAACCAACAACATAGTAAAGAGATTAATGAATTCGAAGTGCTCATTCTGAAGGACATATATATTGCTCTGAGCAAACTTCAGTTTAACAATGATTCTAAATTTATTAGCATTTGATTTTAATCTCTTTCATCTCACACAGTCTCATGCACTAAACAAGCAAAATGAATCAAACGTCCATCTTTAATGAAATTATTGATTCTCTCCTGTTTACTTGTTTCAAATTTTTTACTTTTCCGTCTTTAATCATTTCCATTTCAATAAACTTTTAAGACCTATTTTGATGAAATCGGTAAAAATTAAAAGAAACAATCGGTTATGAAAATGTTGATTGTATCAAAACTAGTATAAACAACCACAGAAGACTATGAAAGATTTTGAGCAATTATAAAATTTGAACTCTGACAGCGATCTGATAAGCGTTATTAAATCAACTCATTCACTGCTACATTCAAATAAATTATCGACATTGCTATGATACTTATCGAACTTCTTTTGCTTATCGATCCTGAAACGAGTGTGAATTGAAACCACCATTTTGAAGTAATCCTACTTTTAAAAGTTTCTTTTTTTTGTGCTACTGTAATTTCCGTTGTTCACATAATAAAGATACTGATAATTAGGGGATGATATGTTTTTATTTTATATTGAATGTCTCGCATAAAAATGGAAAATATAATCATGAATTGTTGCTATAGAAGTCGTAAGACAAATTCAGAAGTTTGGTCAATACAACACCCAATTATCTTCAGCTATCAGTAAATTAAAGCAAGCTAAATAGAATACTAATATCTCAAAAGAAAAAAGTCTTGCTTTATGATTAGATAAGACAAAAAGACATGTTTCAAAAGTTAAGAGAATATTTAGTGCTAACCGATCAAGCACCATTTTGTTAGAGAATAATTAAATATGAATCTGTCGGATTATTTAAACTATTTTCCCTTAAGTTCACTTATCTGATAGAGCGGGAGGTTAGAAAAATATTTTTAAAAAATTGTTTAAACTTGTCTGATAAAGAAATCAAGTAAAATTTTTACAAAATATTGGAAATTAAAATCTACAATGAATGGCCATTTTGAAATTTGGAATGAATAGTCATTTCGCCGCTACTTCATCAAAAATTTTGAACAATTTTCTGCTTGAAAAATCTGAGGTAGGTAGGTAAATTGATGAATATAATCAAAATAATTCATCAAATATAAAATTAACTACTAGTTTTTTGTTTTTCTGCATAAAATTTCGTTGGATACTGGCTCGATATTTCCGAATTCCGATTGCACAGATCACCATCACATAAACAGTAATGACCATCCAAGTTAAAGTTACCACCTCGACCGCGCCAAATGATAGGTCGATCGAAACATCGTACCCCACCATCGAAAAGTCCAACTGAACAACCTTGTGCCATTGCTATAAACCAGAAAGATTTCCAAAATATTCTATCTCACATGAGCACATAAATTCACTTTAATATAAGGGGCAAACGTTTACTAGTAAATTATTTAATTTCATAAATTTTCAGCAATATTGATTTAAATTTTATATCTATACAGGCTATATTCGACTTGGATGAGGAATTGAATAAATAAGGAAAATATTTAGCTAGCAAATGGCAAAGCGATGAGCAATGAATTCACGTTGTCAGATGTAAAACTGTTCCATTTTTATTGCGAAGAATTGATTAAGAAGAAAGCAACGTCTTCTGTCAAGTTATCAAGCATTTGCATTTTCCCATTTTGAAATGGACTGTTTCATGTAAGTTCCTCACTGCTACAAAGGAATCAAAGTTGCTTTCGTGGAAGAACGCATTGAAAGGCAAATTAAGTTCACTGTATAGACATCAACCACAATGAATATGAAATTGCGATCAATGAGAAGAAATGATCTACCAAAAATCTGCTTTGTTCTATCCATCTTACTGATCCCGCTAATTTGAAAAATATAGCATAGACCACTGCAAGTTAAATTTTGTGGATTCTCGCAAGAATGATCATCCATCAGCGTGCCAGTACGAGAATTTATTACTCGATAATTCATGAATTTATTCCAATGCTGCAATATTTTAAGACTAATATTGCATTAGATATTGCATCTTATTTGGATTACTGTTTAATTTCCGGAAAGCAAACTTAAGTTTACATCTGTTTTCGAAAAAAACAAAAACTAAATTTGAAAAAAAGAGGATTAAAATTTACAGTAACAGCGTGCTTTGTAGCACACGACATGCAAGTAATGGAAGCAAAAACGATTGTTGGAAATGATGACAATAGCCATATTGAAGTCAATGTCAATATTACTGTATTCATTGTTGTGAACGTAAATTCTGAAATTGAAATGTCTTTTCTGCAACGCACGCTTTTTTAAGTAATATACGTCATCACATCCGTGTATTTACCTGATTCTTTGAAGAAAGGATCAAAAAGAACACTGAAGTCAGAAAATGCAAGTGATCAAGACAAGGAATTGTTTCAACAGGTAAAGAATCATAATCGTGTTCAAAAGCAATGCTAATAGATATAGCACAAAAATAATTGCAAAACCAATAATATAAAATTTTAAAGATTCTTCGAACATTTCGAAGATTATTTGACTGAGTACTTTTAAGTGGAAAGCCTGGAATAAAGCAACGGAACTATTTGTAATTCGATGCAATTAAATCGGTACTGGAAAACGTTCAGAATTATTTCCAAAGTTCATAGAATTATTTCAAAGATTTTATTTCCAAGGTTCTCCTCGTACTTTTTTTTCAGTAATTCTGTTCCAGAATCTCCTGTAATGTTTCAAGTATCGCAAAGAATGAATTTCTCGTCGTTACTGCGTAATTATAATTAAATGATTATAAATCAATTCAATTTAGTTTTAAATTTCTGGTTAACTGCTTCCGAAGACAAATTTTCCAGAGACAATTTTCTAATTTATAATAATCATTAAATTGTTTTTTAATATGAATATTTTCATATTTTATGAATTTTTTCATATTTTATTAAATTTACAAGATTTTTTGAAAAAGAGTCTTCAAAATTGTTATTAAATAGAAAATTTTTAATTAAATGTAATATGAAATTCAAATATGATGAAAAATTAATTTCTGTCGAATTTTATTGTTGTTCGAGAATAATTTTCGAACTAGAATTATCGTAAATAGAGCAATTTCCCTCCATATTTTTTGACTAGTATTAGATTATAAAGCAAAATTTGATTTTTGATCTGGAAGTTTTTTGAAATAGCGATTTATCGGATTATTCCATAAGCACCAACTATTTCATTTGTCTGCAATCCACCGGATTGGTTGAAGATAACCAATAAACAATTTCAGGATTTGGAGACCATATCCTATCAAGTCTTCAAAAGCACGAGAACACTGCAATTTGTAGAAACCGAGCGCAGAAATTTGATAAATTTCTTGATAAAAAATTTATAAAAATGAAAATTTTAAGAAATATTCGCATATGTAACGTGAGAAAAAATTTGAAAGAGAGACGGAAGCTTTTAAGTGTCTGAAGCTTTATAATTATTAGACCAAGATTAATGAATTTTTAAGTAATTAAAAGACAAGTAAACACATGACAAAAGCTTAATGGACGAAGAAATAAATGATGAGATTGAAAATCGAAAACGTAAAATCAAAAGAATTATATATATTTGACCCATTTTGAAGAAAAATTGAAAAAGATTATTTAATCCTTTAGTTTGAAAATTCCTTAAACATTGACAAAAATTTTTAAGAAAATAAAAAAATTGTCTCGACCCCTTAAAGCATAACAACAACAAACAGGGATGAAAAAAGATGAAAATGGTGTGCTTCATGTATTCATCGCAATGTCCGGCGAAAAGCAGGACGTCATCAAAAAGATCCACGGCGCCGATAATGACGTGGGCTCGATGAGAAGTGTCATTAGTTTCGGGCATCTATCATGTTTAAATATACATACACTTGAGGATATCGATCATATCGCTTTATAAGTTAGACATTACTTTCTAAATTAATTCTAATAATTATGTATTGACCTCATCAGGCATGAAAGAAAACATATATTGCTCTGCATTGCTATCAAAGTCTTATTTTTCGTTTCTAATGAGAAATGGGGTCAAGCAGAAGACATTTGGTTCAGTTATCTGTGAAGTAAGCCTTCTGTGATCTTCCAGCAGCAATCTCCTAGCAGAAATGAAGAAAGAGTGACCACAAGTCAGATATGAAATTTAGCAATTGTAGTACTGTAATGAGTGCCATAGCTCGGAAAGCATAAAATTTCCCAGACTACTCATATTACACATTGCTGTGCTGTGTGCATTTGTGATAAATAGAATGATATTATCAGCAGTAATAAATAATAAAACGAAGAATAAACCTTATGAAATAAAGGATGGAAATCTTTAAACAAAAAATCTCATATTTCCTTCATCGTTTTGAAGGAATTTCTTAATCTTTATCGAGCTTTCTATGAGTGATATTTTTAGAAATATCATAATCGAAATTTCAAGTATGTTTAACAGAAAAGAATTGTTCCGTAATTAATAAGAAACGCCAAAACATTTCATTTAATGAGTGGAAAGAAACAGTTCCTTCCACTCATTAAATAAAATACTTCAACATTTATTATTAATTCTGGGATAATTCCTTATTCCTTAGTGATGGTGCAAGAAGGCAAGATTAATTAGTCCTTGAGATGTTATCAGCTAATAGTATTGCAACCTACTATCAACAATAATCTTATGGCAAAAAGATCGATTGAATCCATCATGGTGTTGTAAGCATGATCTGATGAATTAGCTTTTTCTCAATTTTATGTTAAGAGACTATTCCACTATTATTCAATTTTAAATTATATTCCACTTAGGAAGCATCATTTAAGAGATTAACTCGAATTAATTTGAAATACTTTCACATAAATAAATGCATTGTTAACTGACATGTAACTGAATGGAAATCTCAAAGGAACCAATCAAAATTTAGCGAATTCTTTACTAACCTGAATTGAACTAATTAGTTCGTTTACATGTGACTCTATAAGTTCCACTCTTTTATGATTCCACTTTCTTTGTCAAATTCGTTCTCATTCGGTTTAATTCAATGCACAAAAATAAAACCATCCTTGGCTATTAGCCTTATGGCTTACTCTCCCAACCATCAAACGAAACTTGAACATCTCATCCTTGATCAATTATGATGAATTCAGCTCAATTTTATTGCTGCAATAGCAAAACATGCATTACGATGATAGTAGCAGCAGCTAATGGACAAGCTTGTCCGCTTGTCTCATTTCTCACTGATTCCAATGATAAGCCTAGGGACGAAATCATACTGACTTCATTGAGAAATACATTCCAATAATTTCTGAACCAAGGAATATGTTGCAGATGAGGTAGTTGCATATTGCATGTAGCAGGGAGAATCTAGAGAGATGAGATAGTGTGGCGAAGTGAGAGGTTGCAGTGGTTAGCGTTGATAAAATCAGATGATACAGGAAGCTCAGTGAGTCAAGAAATGATCAATTTTCGTAGTAGAATATTTAAGAATTAGGAGAATAGTATGGTCCATAAAGAAACTGGAGAGATTGATAAGATTTGCGGAACATCATAAAAGAGGTTCTCGGGAATCTTTCAGAAGTTGGGTTTTTTGATGCTTTTTTGTTGAAGTTGCTATCTTTATTCGTCCCTCAGGTATGACGGGTTAGGTGCTCGGTAATGCGTTTATCCTAATAAGAATGATATGGAATCGGCCAGTTACATTTATATCCCATTTCAGTTCTCAGTGTTTGCCATGCAATGATGTTGTTAGTACGTGCCGCTCGATGTTCGAGAATTTTGCAACCGATAACGAGACTTGCACCTTTGTTTCATAAACCTTCCACCCTGCCGACTAATGGCATATTTAGAACAAAATGGTTGTCGGGAAAGGTTAGTGCTTCGATAAAATTCAACTGATATTCGGATTTTTTGCAAAGTAATTCTCTGCTATTAATCCTGAAGGATGTACCTCTCTCAGGATGCAGCAGGCCCAGAAGTAGCCGTTGGTCCGAAAAGTGGAGCAGCCGATGATCCGATCACAAATACGACAGATAAGCCATATCTTGGTGAGCCCGATGATCCACCAATACAAATGTACGGAAATTACATGGAATTTAGTAAAAAGATTTTTTCCAAACTCTTTCTTTTTGTGATTTCTTGATTTTGTCATGAGTTATATTATCAGAATTATCAGAGTTGCAGAGCTACCAATTTTTATTATTTAATTAGAAAATTATCTGGAAAAAAAATTGGTGAGTTATGCTTGTTGTTTGCATTATATTTTAATATTTGTTGCATAAATAACCAATTTCTACTATCCTCATAATATCTTAATGTTGTATATTAATTATCAGCAGTTTATCTATTAGCTTAATTGTAGGTTTTATTATCGAGAAGCACCACCTCAAAATACCATGCGACTGGAAAATTTGATGATCACTTTAACGAGCGCCCTGCTATGGGGCTGGTTTGTATATCATTTGTATTATAATTACGGCGAACTGATCGTTAGTTTTATTTTTTCTCTTTTTTTTTTTTTTTATAGATCTCTCATTAAGAATTATATGGAACCCATATTATTCTTTTTTGAAATCATGCTGATACTCCTAAATAATATTTCCTGGAAAAAATTGATTCAGGGTGATCAGTGCAAAGAAAGTTCATATCATTTCTACCTTATTTCATTGTCTCCTTATGTTTAAAGTTGGGTCTACTTTATTTCGTTGTTTCTTTATGTTTAAAGTTGGAATTCGTCTTTTTAGCTACCTTTTAATAAAACTTCAAAAAAGTATGGCGATCTTTTATATTTAATTCATTTAAACAATCAAGGGTAGTAATGAGATTGAATAATCAAATTTGAAACATTTGGAATATCTGACTGCTGAAAACAGTTTTAAAATACCTTCAGTTTAATTTTCATTTAAGTTAAACCTTATTCAAAAAAGATTGCATACCTGTTGTTATAGGGTGAATATTATATTCCTGCTCCAGAAGAATTTTCGGATGAGGAACTTGGGATTCCACCGGATGATGCACCAGATCCAGAATACTGGGGTGATCATCCATTGTCTAGAGGCATGTAATCAATGTTGTAAAGTACTTTTACATATTTTACTCACTAATAATTGAAGATTCTCCTTGATAATTTCTTAAATGTAGGTAGTTCGATTGTTCTCATTATAAAATCACTAAACAGTCACTTCTTGATAGATGTTATTTTTAACCCATTTTATTCAATAAAATTTATCTTTTTAGTTTTGTACAAATATTTTTCAAGAATTGATTGTTTAGTTATTCAATGGCATTTTCTAAATTTGTTAAAATTATGCCATTTTTTTTATTTAATAGGCCAAACCGTAGTGATGGGCTATTTGAATGAAGTTCTTGTCTTTAAATACCAGAATATCTCGAACATTCATGCGTTTATATCATATAATTGATGCAATATTATTCTTTTAGAATGAAAAATATACATAGCATGCGTAAAAATTGGTAAAATAATGTCACACTGAGAGTGAGAAAATTTTATGAGAATCCCAGCAGCTCGCTTAAATTAGTTTCTTCAATTGATATCTCAGAACAGAAAATCCTTCTAGGCAAGAATAAGAAAAAAATGTGGTTGCTTGGGTAAGAATCTCAAAAGATCAATGCAAAATAATCCTTTTTGTCAAATCCACAGATAATCCATGTGTTAGTCAGTAGAAAAAAAACTCTCTTGTCTTTTTATTATTCCTAAACTGAAGTCCTCCTGCAATAGTTTGATCCATGGAATTCAATCATTATGAATACCATGTAGAGAATTTGTGGACGTTAAGCTTAAAATAACTTTAAAAAGAAAAAAAAAGTATAGCTGTACTTTTTCGAAAATTACAATACAGTTTTTGAAAAAAATTTCGGTAATGGTTTAATTCGGCGGGATATGCGGTATTGTCGCGGGTTTGGTATACTTATTTTTTACATCATGATTTTTGAAAAGGCTGGATTATTTCTCGCGTGAGGATTCAAAACTTTTAAATTAAATTGTATGTTTTGAAAAATACAAGTAAAATTTTTTAGATCTTTCTACTGATAGTAACTTGAAAAAAGGAGCAACAAATTAATATGAAAGAATTCTCATGAAAATTGTTTTATAAATTATGATTCAATTAACACGAATTTAACACGAAGAGCAATTTTTGTGATGCAAAAAAGATTAGTGTGGTGTATCTGGGGAGATCATATTGTATGTAAACAAAATATCATATTGATTGCTTATAGATTTAGATATGCATTTCGAACGGTAGACAAGATGATTAATTGGAGATGTAAAATAAATGGTAAGGCTGAAGTGAAGTGGGAAAAGATATGGAAAAAGGATCTGTTAATTAAGGGAATTTAATTGCAGATTTCTTGCGAAAGTAAATAAAAAAAAAAATAAAAAAAAATAAATAAAAAGTAAAAAAAAAAAAAAAAACCCTTCTTTTATAACATAACATCATTGAAAATAGTCCTTGAAGAAAATTCATGGGTGAAATCACGTTAAATCAATAACATTT